>JAPDEO010000033.1:0-377331 GCA_027569155.1 Aspergillus haitiensis
TTAAAACCGGTATTTTTGTACCCTTGTTTTAAATACTCCAAAACATCACCGCATACCATTTTTTTGGCACTGGACGTGTTTCTTCTGTTTGTAAGTGGGGGTTTTTAACTCGGGGGGTACTGGGTTCGGGTGGGGGTGTTTTTTTTAACAATTTCATTTTTGTGGCTTTTTTGTTTTTGTTTTTTTTTTTTTAAACTTTTTTAACCCCCCCCCCCCCCCTTTTTTTTTTATTTTTTTTTTTTTTTTATATCTTTTATGCCCCATTACCCCTCTTTTAACTCTGTTTTCATTTTATGGGATTTCGATTAACCTATTTCATTCTGGCTTCCGCCTCTTTTGACTTTATTTTTCTTTTCGACATTCTTGATACCATCCTAGGCGCGGTTGTGTCTTGGTAAATTTCAATCTTTCTGATGCAACTAATTCCGGAGTAGATGTGGCTATTACTTACCTTGTGTCTTCATTCTGGGCTTTTTTTTCTCTTTCGAGATGATTTCTATGATATCCTGTTTTAACCTTGTAGCTGTACTTTTGGTACCAGGCTGTCTCGGTGGAGTAAGGATGAATTTTGCGAAATATTCCCCTATACACGCTGTTTGGGCTTCTTTCAGGGCGGCAGTTCTTCTTCTTCCTCTTTTGTTTAAGAATCGTCCTTTACAATACATTATATCCTTACGAGGAGTTTGGGTAGAATTCTTCAACTTATTTTCTGCTTAGCCTTTTCTTCTTTGGTAGACACTTCGAAAGAGTAGCAGCTCTAGACCTATGAAGGTGCACATCCGGATGTCACTAAGGGCAATAGACGTCATCGGATGGGGTCGCCCCACGTGCCAAATCAGAGGAAGCAAAACATGTGGTCTTGGCGTCATTCTTCTCTACTTTCTCCTCTACCCCTCCATATTTCATGATTCACTCGCTACGTCGGTCAGCTCTACTCTGGAGTATGTTCTTCCCCCATATGATCATCCGATCATTTTCCTGTTTCACATCTACTTTCCTATTCCACCACCGTTCATGGTACCTGCAGTCAGGAGACTGAGGCTGATCTCAGGTGCTGTTGCTTTAAAGTCACGACGACGACACTACTTCTCCAGCTGACTTTTGTGCTTAGTTGTTATCTCAAATCATATTGTTGGCTTACAGAACCCTTCACTGATTCTAAACATCCCTCTATCTTTCCCACTTTCTCAGGATTTCTTCCATTTAAAATAAGAGAGCATCAAAAATAAAGGGCAAAAGATCGAAAATGGCGCTCCACATAGATGACTCTCAAAGGAAGCCCAAGGGCAAGTTAAACTAGACCAGTGTTTCTGTTTTCCAAATTCTCTCTAATCTTTCCATCTATTTCTCTTAGGCATTCTCAAAAACTCAAGCTCTCACCATCACCTCCAAGTCTCATACGACATAATTTCATCGCCACCAGCCACTTCCCCAGATGCCGACACCAAGGAAATCACTCTTCAAAATACCCTCCAGAATGCTGGTCGTCGCCATTCATCTTCTTCCCGTCGAACATCTCTCGCCAGCTCACATGGGCATCATGACGAAAATTCGCCGCGACTTAAATGGGACGAAGCAAACCTCTATCTCACGGAACAGGAGCGGACCGCGAAGATGAAAATTGACGAACCTAAGACCCCTTTTGCGCCACACTACAACCCCGCCGAAGATGAGGACGAGATGCGCCGCATCGAAGCTCAAGAGAGCTTGATCGATGCTCAGAGTGTGGTAGTCGACGAACTTGACCGAAGCCAAAACAAGCATGCAGCCCACAAGAGAGTCTCGGAAGATGATATCCCTGACCTTGAACTCGGAGAGCCTGAAGAAGCGGTCGCCGAAGGCCATAATGTTGATGAAAGCGACCGGATCGTCCGTGCGCGCAGTCTCAGCAATGAGTCACATCGTAGTGACAAGCATGTTGTTGTCGGAGTGGGGGAGCCAAATGGTGATGGACAAGCAGGCGCTGATAGCTTGATCACGCCAGAGGAGGCTAGGGAAAAGCATCGTCAATTTGAGCAACAGAGGAAAAAGCATTATGAGATGCGGAATATTAAGGAGCTGTTAGCGTAAGTTCATCTATCTACCTACCCCTTTAATGACCTCTCTTTCCAATCCCTTTCTTTTGGTCGCTATTGCCTTCTTCCTCTTTCCTTTTTCTTTGGCTTTTATTTCCTGAATTAAGAGCTCCCATCCATACTAATTCTACTCAGACACCAATTAGACGAAATGGAAGAGGATGATGACGAAGAGGAGGATGAAACAAATAATTCAAGCTCGTCCGTTCCACCCCCCATGCCAAACATCCCCGAGCGATTCGCGAACGGGGGCTCATGCTAGCTTTTGCTTTTTCTTTTCTTTTTCAGTGTTGTTTTATCTTATATTATCCTTTTTTTTGCTTTTGTCTATGCCTCTGTTGTATATTCCCCAGCGTTTCTTGTTCTTTTTCCACTCTTTCCCTATTATTTCATTTGTTTCAACAGTTGATCGATGGATATTTTTTGCTTGCTAGCGCAAGTGATGAATATTTTCTATTGAGTTGTGTTATTATTTTGCTATATTGCTTGTCTTGCGATAGATGTGCATTTGCCCTGACATGCTTGCGATGCAATTGTGATTGATATACTTTTAGTTATAGAGAGGTACAGAAAGCTGATATATAACTGTGATCTTGCTTGACCTTTTGTGTGTGTGTGTGTGTGTGTGTGTGTGTGTGTGTGTGTGTGTGTGTGTTTTGGGATGTACATGCACCTGCTGAATCATCGAGTCTAGGCATGGTGAGGGATCACCATTGATACAACATATTAAGTGGTGGACATTGTTCATGATCTGCAATAATATAACTCAGGAATTGGCCGGGGGGGTGGGGGAAAGCAGCAACACACAAGTACCTACCTAGGGATACATACATACACATGTACAGCGAGAGGGTGGGGGGAGAGAGAGAAACAGAGAGGAAGTATAGAACTATTGAAAGACATCTCTGCGAAAACTCGAAGACTTTCTCTTTCCGGAATGGGTTTAGACCAGCGCCGCTTTCTGCTGAATCTGCTCTGGACCATGGCATGAGCGGGCTGGTGCGTGTGCTGATTGTTCGGGCAGTCTTTGAAAATGTAGGACCTATATCAAGCTTTGTTCCACTTAATATGCATCCATATGCTACTTTCCACACTCCAATGTATTTTCTCACTTGCGTCTGGTCAGGTTCCTGACTTAAAGCTGACCAGATAGATTCGGTAGGTAGTCGAATTAAAATCTACGATGCTTCTATACAGTCCCATGGCAGTTTTATGGACTCATAACGATTGGACAGGATTCCCACGTTATTGTGAAGCCTGGTCCTTTTGGTACCGGTAATGCCAAACTGGAAGATTGTTTGACTTCTATTAACACTAAGTGAAAGTGCAAATGTTCGCATGAGAATGAGATAGCAATGACCGTGGTGGCCTGGGGGCTAGGCAAGTTGCCTGTCAATGTAATTAAATTGAGGTCAGCCTTTAGTGAAGTCAACCTCCTCCCTACACTTCAAGTCACGTAGAGCCTCTCGTCTCACGCAGCTGGGAGTTCCGTATACTGTCACGAAGTAGTAGAACCTCCTGTCCACCAGTCATTCTGATCATCTTTCCCTCTGCCTACCTCTTGGCCCGCTAATACTGAGCTCCTACACCAACCCTCATTAGATTAGTATAGTTTTTTTCTTTTTGTAAACCTCGCGCCTAAAAGTCTCCTTTAATAGTAGGTTCTAGCTTTTCATATAGCTAGTAGAGTTTCCCTAGCATCTAGACTTATTATCTCTCTTAGCACGTTGAAATAGAAGAATATAAGGCTTGTTAGGGTCGTCTATTCTATTATTATATACCCTGGAGTAAGAAACCATGTGCGGCCCTCATAAAAGGGGCGGTACCTGAATTGGGCAACTGGTTGAAAAGTGAAGAAAAACAGTTCGATAATAATGTGCTTTAATGGAGAAAAAAAAAAAAAAAAAAAGGTGAAACAGGCTATAAAAAAGAAAAAAAAGACGACAGCAGCAAATGATAATCATATGATCTAATTAGTGGAGATCAGGGGGAGATTAATCAGAAAAATAAGAATAATTAGCTGGAATTGTTAATTAATTATCTGAAGATACTTTGTTATCTTGGATTGTTTGCTCGCCCGTGACTGGTCCTTTTTTGCTTTGTTTCCCCCCCCTAAGCTGTAGCTCTCCCTTTCTCTCTCTCTCAGCTTGTACCTCATTTCTTAGCTTCTTATCCTTCCTTTTCCCTACCTCTCTCTTTCTTCTTCACCATCTCTCCCTTCTCTAGCTGTCCTCACTTTGTTTTCATACTTCATTCCCGATCACACTATAAACACACACGCTCATATCCTTTCCCCCCCCCCTGATTCAATTAGCCCTCATTATGTCTGAACAAACCTCCACCCAAGAGCTCAAAGCGGAAAAGGCTCCCTCCATTATCCTGGAAAAAGACGTCCCCGCTGCACCAGAGCCAGAATCCAAGCCCGAACAACAAGAAGAACCACCAAAGGAAGCTAGTACTCCTGAAGAACAGCAACCCACTACAGCTACTCCTACTACAACTACTGAGACCAAATCTGAATCTGCGCCAGCCCCTGAACCAGAGTCTCAGCCGGAACCTAAGTCGGAAGAAGAAGAAAAAGAAAAAGAGACTACCAAGCCCGCAGAGGAAACGGTCGCACCAACAGACCCCGCTCCACCGGCTGCTGCCGCTGCTACTGCTGCAACTACGGAAAGCAGCAGCAATAAACCAGAGTATCTAACCAAGACCCCCGCACTGGAACAATTCTTCGAGCATCTCCCCGCCATTCTCACCAAAACTGCCCATGATGAGATGTGGGGAGTGGTGTTGAAAGATTCTACTGACATTCCGACTGTCAATATCTTGATTAAATTCTTACGCGCTAATAACGGCGATCTGAAATTGGCAGAGGAGCAGCTGACCAAGGCGCTAGAATGGCGGAAACAGGTTAAGCCGTTGGAGTTGGTGGAGGCTACCTTTCCCGCGACGAAATTTGGTGGGTTGGGGTATTTGACTCTGTATCCGCGTGAAGGTAAGGATGATTTGGTCGTCAGTTGGAACATTTATGGTGCTGTGAAAAATGTAGATGAGACTTTTGGCAATGTGGATGAGTATGTCTTTTCCTCGCCCTTGTCCTCTCTTTGTCTATCTTGGAAAACAAAAGAGGAGAAACAAAATGATTTTAATAAAATAGACTAACCGTCTGGTAGGTTTGTCAAGTGGCGTGCAGCCCTGATGGAGTTGGCTGTGAAGGAGCTCAAGATGAACGAGGCTACCTCCGTCATCGACTACAATGGAGAAGATCCCTACCAAATGATTCAGGTCCATGATTACTTGAATGTTAGCTTCCTTCGGGTGAACCCGACCATTCGAGCAGCAACTAAGAAAACTATCGAGGTGTTCAGCACCGCATACCCGGAGTTGCTGCGCGAGAAGTTCTTCGTCAATGTGCCTGCTATTATGGGATGGATGTTTGCTGCCATGAAATTATTTGTCAGTGAAAACACTACCCGCAAGTTTCACCCAATTTCTAATGGCGCCAATCTCGCCCGTGAGTTCCCTGCTTTGGTGGAAAAGTTCCCCAAGGCGTATGGTGGGGGTGGCCCTGAGCTGGAGGGTTCTGCTCGGACGGTCAAACTCGTGGAAGCTTAGATACCTGGAAAACGATATTTGGGCTTGGTATCGGAGAAGGTATACTAGGAGCCAAGGGGAAAATTCAATTGAAGAATGCGTTTAGCTTTGCATCTTTTTTCTTTTATTAATTACAATGATACCTTAGATCGTTTATTTTTGCAAAAGGGGAGGGTGTTGGATGAGAGTGATAATATTTGAGTTAAATTATTGATTTTTTCTTTTTTAATTATTTCTTTTCTGTGTCAAGGTCAATACCACAGCAAAGACTTCTTTTTTTAGTTCAAGTGGTGCAATAATTGAGTGATAATTATGTATGTGTTGCGTTGTTGATTTAGAGATGGATGGGAGAGCCAGAAGGACCGCCGGGACATCATAAGCCCGAGCCTCCAACTTCTCCGCCTTTTATTCCCACGCAATTGAAGCTTCACGATTGACATTAAATCTAGACCGTCCAAGCAGGAACTGAATGACAGCCTCCCAGCGTACTTTCATCCATCCAATACCGATCCCTTGATAGTTGGCACATTCAGTCGACCAGAATGCGCCTTTACAATTTAGCGAAATATTTGCGTCTATAATCCGCTCCATTATTGTGTCGTCTACATCCACGACAATCTTGATTGACTTGTCTGACTACCTATCACCGCATCCTCCTCAACCACTTTCAACCTCTACTTTCTAGAGTCTACCTATTTAATTCCGCCACTCTACACCTTTCCCCTTCTCCGATACCTATCTACGCAAAGAAAAAATAAAAGAAAATCAACCCACCATGTCAGTCTGGAATCCAGATAACATCCGCGACGTCGCCGAATCCGTCGGCATCGTGAACCTCAACAATGACGTGACGGAAAACCTCGCCCGCGATGTCGAGTACCGTATCGCACAGGTCCTAGAAGAAGCCCTCAAGTTTATGCGCCACAGCCGACGAACGTTACTCACGACGCAGGACGTCGCGCAGGCGTTGCGCGTGCTCGACGTAGAGCCGCTGTATGGATATGAATCGACAAGACCGTTGCGGTTTGGTGAGGCTTCGTTGGGTCCCGGTCAACCGTTGTTTTATGTAGAAGATGAAGAGGTGGATTTTGAAAAATTGATTAATGCCCCGTTGCCCAAGGTGCCGAGGGAGATTTCTTTTACTGGTATTAATTTCTTTCCTTTTTTTTTTATTCTTTTCCCTCTATATTTTTTCTTTTTTTATCTATAAAAAAGGGAGTGTGATCGATCGATATTTAAGAAAACGTCTGATGCTAACGAAATGATTGCTTTTCACGCTTTCAGCTCACTGGCTTGCCGTGGAAGGTGTTCAGCCGTCTATACCCCAGAATCCGACCGCCGCAGACTCACGAAATATTGAACTCATGTCCAAAGGACCAAATGCAAACTCGACCCTGGCGGCCATGAGTGGGAATGGAAATGTGGCTATCAAGCCTCTTGTTAAGCATGTGCTATCCAAGGAGTTGCAGCTCTATTTTGAAAAGGTGTGCAATGCCTTTTTGGATGAGTCTAGTGAGAAATATCGGACCTCTGCGTACTCGAGTTTACGGGAGGACCCCGGATTACACCAATTGGTGCCGTATTTTGTGCAGTTCATCTCGGAGAAGGTCACCCATGGCTTGAAGGATATATTTGTCCTCACTCAGGTGATGCATATGGTTGAAGCGTTAGTGCAGAATCAGTCGCTCTATATCGAACCTTACGTGAGTAGTTCCCCTCCCCCTCGGGAGCATCTCTCCCTCGATTGATCCAAACCCGAAATTTTATTTCTCGTAACGATCCTAGTTATCAGTACCCCTGCTCGAAACTAACACGCCGATTTAGGTGGCCTCGCTCGTTCCCCCTATTCTCACGTGTCTGATAGGCAAACAACTGGGTGGAAATGCAGACCTCTCAGAGCAGTTTGCCCTTCGAGATCTAGCCGCTTCTCTCCTCGGTCGGATCGCTAATAAATTCTCTCATTCTTCTCACACACTCAAGCCCCGACTGGCCCGCTCCTGTCTTAAGGCGTTGCTCGATCCTTCCAAAACTTTTGGCGCTCACTACGGCGCCATTATTGGGCTTCAGGCTGTCGGGGGGTCAGAAGCTGTGCGGGTACTGATTCTGCCCAATCTCCCAACCTATGGTAATCTACTCAAAGAGGGTACGACGGAAGACAGTCCGCGAAAACCCGAAGCTGAAAGGGTGCTAGGCGTTCTTCTTGGAGTCCTATCATCCCTGCGGGAGGGCCGAGCCGCGCTTACGAATGGACACGGAGGTATGGTCACGGAGAATTTGAGAGAGCGATTGAGTAGCGTAGTGGGGGATTTTCTAGCAGGGAAAATTTCGGATTTGGGAGATGTTCACTTGGCGCATGCCATTCTTGATGCTTAACGAAACTTCTTTTCTTGACTCATTAATTTTACTTATCCATTTATTCAAACTTTTTTTTTTACTCTTATTTGATGATCATGGGATTGTACAGTACTTATTATTTTACATTTTTTCTTTTCGTCCCTTCGCGTAAGACACAAGGCTCAGATTTGGCAGGCGTTAAAAGAATAAAACTAGACTAATGAAGTTAATGTGTACGGAGTAGAGGATGAAGTCTCAGCTTTTAGGCTGGACCAAGGTTGATTTGCGGTCAGCCATGTACCTACCTCCCTACCTCCTACCCAGTTACAGTAGTTAACTACTTTAGCCATCCTATTGTCCTATCGATGAAGGAGTGGGGTGGAACTAGAGCCTGCATCGACGTCAGTGACCGTTCCACAAAATACGATCTGCGTCTGGGCACTCTGTTCCTGATGAGTCATCCTATTGATAACAACGCACCGCCTGCCAGATACGGTATATTCCCTTGTGCCAGATGCCAAGAATACGCAGGCATGACGGTATGGTCGGTGTAATGAGCGGAGTGTCCATTAATACCAGCTCAGGTGGTTGGCCTGGTTGGTCGCCGATTCTTTTTCTTCTTCACCTCCCACTACATATCCATCCTAAATCCTCTCATTTCAAATCCTCTTTCTCCCCCTTCAAGAAATTCATTCAAACAAGCATTCTGTATATCTAAGTAGGTACCTGCATTCAAAATCTGGTCTATTATCAATCAAATACCTAATTTGTTGCTCTCACAACCAGACAACCCAACCAAACCATACCCTTTGCCCCACGGCCCTCTTTTTTTTTTTTTTCCCTGGGGCCCACAACGAACAAAAGACCTTCTGCAATCAATAATAAGAGCCACAGAAAAAAAAAGACTTCAAGAAAAAAAAATATATAAATAAAAGAATTATCTATCGCCAGCAGGTCCTTGTTCACCCCACGTCTGCGTGGTTTTTTTTGACTTCTTTTCTTTTTTTTTCTTTTCCTTTTTTTCGACCGTCTCTTTGACCCTCTTATTCAGTCTTAAACCCCTCCCTCCCATTCCCATCAAGTGGTTTCGTTCACGCAGATGTCAACGGTTGGGGTGTCTACTTTTCTCGCGCTGTTTTAAGCACGACTTGACCTTTTTACTCTTTAAACGTTACCATAGCCTTCTATGAGCTCAAAGGACCTTCTGCGATTTCTATCCAAGCCTGCGAAGTAAGTGGTTCTACCATCTTCTGGTCCTCAATTCAGTGTAACACAAGCGACTGACAAAATCCCATCTAGGCCCAGATAACACCCATTAACAAGTTACCATCTATACACAAAAATATAAACGACTGATACATCTGAAACGTCTCTTTCGAGCTCCTCAAACTCTTCCATCCTCCTTACTCCCCCTTTTTTTCTATATTTTTAAAGCAGATATCCTCGTCTGCTAGACCCGATACTTTGATAGGTATCGGTATCTTCCAGCACGAGGTACAGCCGCATAGTCACAATTCCTTTTTCTCGAGGCTTTTTCCTCCTCTCGCTCTCCTTCCGACCTCCCTAACAGCCCTCGGGGCTTATTTGGATCTTGTTCTTTTTCGGCTGAGTGCCATACGGTTCCGATTCCTTGCAGGGCCTTTCTCTTCTCAGGCGGACACTTGCCCCCCCACCAAAACCCCCCTTCATCTGAAAAATTGTTCGTCTGGGTAAGCAGATAGTGCTTCTAGGGCTTATTTTTCGTCCTACGATCTATAAGCCGAATCGAGCCTGTCCTTCTGCGTCAAGTACAAAACTCAATAAACATCAGCATACATCCAGCTGCGGCTTTTGGGATAATCCTCTTTATTTTCGTCGTCAATTAGGTTCTTCGATCTAACAACAACAACAACAAAAAAAAGGACAAGAGAAAAAAGAAATAAAAAAAGAGATGGTTTACATTGGAATCCCCAAGAATTATACGACGTCGCCGTCTTCTTTCAACGCGACACCATCTTTGACGATCAATCATGAGGCTACTCAGGATCTAGACTCTACCAATGCCTTTGAAGGTATGTTTTATTCTATTTTCTTCTGTTTTCTCTTACTTTGCAATTCAATCTAATGCAAAAGAAATAAAACTAATAAAATATCTTCAGGTCCCGAGAAGCTCTTGGAGGTCTGGTTCGCCCCTTCTGCCAAGGACTTGGGTCCTTCGAACCCAGCTGGTTTGAAAGCTGTGTCAGAGGAAATCTGGAAGGATATGCTCGATATTGTCAACTGCCAGGTCCTTTCCATTGTCTCGTCTGAAGATGTAGACGCCTATCTCCTATCGGAGTCTAGCATGTTTGTCTGGCCTCACAAGCTAATCCTGAAGACCTGTGGCACTACCACCCTGCTATCTGGTCTGCCCCGCATCCTCGAGATTGCTGCATTGTTCGGTGGCTTCCCAAAGTCCACTGCACCTCCGTCCCGTGGGATTACTGTGGCAGCCCGTCCATACCGAGTCTTCTACAGTCGGAAGAATTTCCTTTTCCCTGATCGCCAGCGTGGCCCTCACCGTAGCTGGAGAGATGAAGTGCGGTCTATGGACAGGCTGTTCCTCAACGGTAGCGCCTATATGATCGGCAAAATGAACGGCGAGCACTGGTATCTATACCTGACTGAGCCAAATACCTTGCTCACACCACCAGCAACCCCTACTGCGGACTCTGATGATGAAGTGACGGAGACTAAATATCTCCAGATCCCCGAACAGACTGTGCCACAGATTGATAATGATAATGGATACCCGGACGAGACCCTCGAGGTCTTGATGACTGATTTGGATGAGGCAAATGCCAAGCAGTTTTACCTTGAACATGCCACAGCTGTCGCCGAAAAGCGGTACAGCAACTTTGACGCTCACAAGGAAGACCACGTTGACGTGTTCGCAAACACCTCTGACGACCTCGACGATCTCTCTTCGCAGGGAAGTGGAATTTTACCTCCTGAGCTGACCACTGAAGGTCATGCCCTCGGCACTGTGGTCTCCGAATCTTGCGGCCTCTCGGACGTCTACCCGAAGGAGAAATACCCCGATGCGCGCATTGATGCCTACTTGTTCACACCATGCGGATTCTCCGCCAACGGTGTCATCCCGGCGCCCAATCGCAACACTGGCACGCATTACTTTACCGTACACGTCACGCCCGAGCCTCACTGCTCCTATGCGTCCTTTGAGACCAATGTCCCACACTCGCAGAATGGCCAGACCACCGCGGGAATTATCCAGAATGTGGTGGATATTTTCAAGCCTGGGCGGTTCACAGTGACGGTCTTCGAGGCAAAGCCTGGATTGGATGGCGAGTGGGACAGCGTGAAAGAAGCCAAATACATTGAGCGACAAGCTGCACGTCGCATTCCTAAGGGGGAGAATGTGGCGGGCTACCGTCGGATCGATCGGATTGTGCATGATCTGGATGGTTATGATCTGGTGTTCCGGTACTACGAACGGCTCGATTGGAAGGGGGGGGCTCCTCGTCTTGGTGAAGAGCGCGTTTAACCGAAAGCCCCGATCATGGCCACCGGATTGATCAGTTATTTTTCTTTTTATTTATTTCTTTATCATTACCTTTTTTTTTTTTTTTTCCGAATTGCGTTGTTAATTGTTAATGTGGGCTAAATTGCCAGTATGACTGTTGGTTGTTCCTACAGGACGACTTTCGTTAGGAAGCTTAGCGTGTTGTTGTTTTTATTGACTGCGTTCATCTACTCGATTTATCGATTATTACGGTAACACTCGATTAATTTTTGTTTTCTCTTTCGGTTAATGAGCAATCGATATGACCTGGTTTGCGATATGAATGTCAATAGTTCGATGTAGTTTGATAGTACAAAGTAGCCAATCAGTAAGCTTAAGTGTGGGTGGGTATCCAAATCGGGCCGGAACATCTTATCCCCATCTTTCCATGCATCCAGACGGCTTCCGATCCATGACATTTTCTCCAACTATGATTACTGCATTCCTGATTGATCGATATAATACAATTATTCTTCCTTGACCTTTTTCCTTCGGCGTCATTCTCTTTCACAGGGCGACTACATGGCCTCTCCAACCCCCTTTTAACCCCTCAAATCCGCACGACACTCGATCTCTTCCCTAGTACCGCTTTCGCGTCTCATCTTATCACCTCACCTCAGCTCTACTCATTCACCATTTCGCTATCTATCTTCCTCCATTCATCCCATCCGCATCGCTAACGACCCTACTTCAACGTAATATGTACATTTTCTTATTCCGAGAATACCAAGAACGACAATAATACACGATTACCTACCTACTTCCATCTCTTTAACAGGAAGAAACCTCGACGCGCACAAGAAGAATAGTACTAATTAAGGTTACCCACCAGAGGATATCAGAAGGAACACACACACACGCACACACACACAGAGAGAGATAGAGAGCGAGAGACAAAATGTCCTCCCCACCACCCCCTTCAAACCCCTTAAAACGGGCTTCAATATCCTCCTCCGTATCACAGCCACTCGCGAACGCCAAACGACCACGAATGCACCCGCTCCGACAGACTTCCTTCCCAACAACCATCAACGATTCCAGCTACCACCAAAACCAACATTATTCGGATGTCCGCGGCGGGTTCAGTGACGCGGGCAGCGTGACGGGGAGCTTTACGGGGAGTTTAGGAGGCACGAGTAGTGCGGATGGAGTATTCGGGCGCAAGAGTGGGAAGCGGGGGCGCAAGAGTAAAGCAGAGAAGGAGAAGGAGCGGGAACGGGGAGGTGATGACTCTTTGAGTGTTAGGTTTGGCGATACGGGGAGTGTTAGGGGCGGGCTGAAAGATGGGGGTAAAGATGGAGGGGGAGGTGGTGGGGGTGGAGATGAAGATGATGAGTTTGATGATGAGGGAGGTGAGCTGTTGGGGAGGGAAGAAGGGACGACAGATACGGAGGCTGAGAAGAAGAACTTGGCGTATGTATTTTTTTTTTATTCCCTTCCCCTCCTTAGCATGGACTGCTGAGAGGTCAAAGAAACTAACTTATAATCATAGATTACTGGTTGACGCGTTTAATCCGCTTCAATCAGAACGATATGATTTATTCAAACGCGCCAAGTTAAGGAAAGAGACGCTCCGGAGAATCGTCAATCATGCTCTCTCCCAGTCTGTACCGGCAAGTGTGGTAACAACGATTAATGGATTTACTAAGGTGTTTGCGGGGGAGATTATCGAAAAGGCTAGAACTGTGCAGATGGAATGGGCTGATGCGCACGATCAGGCCGCATTGGCGGCGTTGGCAAGGGAAGAGGAGGCGAGCGATCGTCCTGCCAATGCTGCTTCTGCTACTGAGACACCGACTCCAACCGCATTGGGCAGTAGCACTTCTACTCCTACCACGACGACCAATAATCGGCCCCCGACTGTGAAACAAGAACCGGTGGATAAAGCATTGTCTCAGACGCCGGATGCGCCGAAGCGGGTGACGGATGTCAAGCTCCCTCCCAATCCTCATCGTGGACAATTGCTTCCATCTCATCTGAGAGAGGCACTACGACGATATAAACGCGATGGTGAAGGTGGCGGAGTTGGCTTTTCTGGGCTGAGTATGGGAAATTTGGGGGTTCGAGGGTCGGTGACTTGGAACGCAGGCAGTGTTGGAGGCCGACGCATCTTCCGGTAGCGAGATAATAATAGTAGGTCCTCCTATTGGTTTATGACTCTTCACATTATAATGGTTTTATCTAATTTCGTTCCAACCGGATCCAACAGGATGTTAGAGCAGTAACCATCATTTATTCATCAGGTGAAACATGTCTTGGTGTCTTAGTTTTTCTCTTGGCGGAACCAGTTCTTCAGGAACCCTTCTGCCTGCCCTTCTCTCTCTCTCTTTTTAACTCGAAGCTATTCCCTCCCCTGAGAGGTGACCGCTCGAAAGGAGATCTCACAAGGCACATTTTACTCCTACCGCAATAATAGGGGCACGGAGGCCTCTGTGGCTTCCGAGGTCAAAATGATATTGTTGCGTTATTGTGGAATCTTCTGATGCCATTCCCACGCCAAGACACGAGGCGTTGGCGCTAGGCAGGCCCACTAGTGGTGACTTGCAGGGTTGATTCGATCTTAATCGCGCAATCTTCACTCAGAATTGGCCCAGATGTCGTTCTGCCCTACGCACAGTCTATATCCTCAGGGACCAATTTCGCGTCTGCCCTCTCTAACTATGCAGCATGATCCTTCTTCCTTCTGGTTCGAAACAAGTGGCATTCAGCTTGTCCTAGTCTGGAAGTCTCTAATTCGTATCTCCTAATCTGTATTCCTTTATTGATTCCGTAGTCTCAGGTGGCTGATCCATTGTTAGTCAACTTATATCTCCTTTTCCCTCAGCGAATTCTTTTCGCCCTTATCCTGACTCTCTCCTTTTTTGCCTTTTTTTTTTTTAACCTTTTTTCCCTTTCCTTTCTTGTTGCTTTTGTTGGCTCTATTGGTGGATATGTATCTGCTCTTCACTCGCTTATGCTAGATTCTCTGTATTTCATTCACTCGCATCTGTTAATCAGCGTCCTCTTACTTTCCCCTTAATTTTCTATCAACAGCGCTTCATCTTCTCTCATTCTTTCTCTTTTCTTTTCCTTTTTTTTCTCTTCTTTTCCAGTATCAGTCACCATTATAGACCAATATTACGACATCTCTAGCCGTGTGATGTTTTTGCGACTCGACTGGTAATATCCTCCCTGCCGATCATTGATCCGACTCCCACCCCTCTACCGACAAGAGGTGTGTAGATAATGTCTGAACGAGCCAACTACCTATATACTCGTATCCGAGAGGCCCTACCCTGGGCAGGAGGTGATCCCAGTGTCAGAGGTGACCCCCGGAAGAGCGTCAAATGGATTGATGTAGGTGTCTTGCCTCCCTCTGCTCCCTCGCTTTCTCCTCATTCCCACACCCACCCGTACCAGGGGGTATGAACTGACTCTGGTAGGGACTCCGTGGAATCGCCTCCTTTCTCGTCATCCTCACCCATCTAGCCCGTGCCTGGGACTTCCCACTTTTCTATCCCCGAGATGCTGAAGATGTGCCACCTCGACTACTACAATTACCCATACTTCGAATCCCGTGGCAGGGCCGGATCGGTGTCACCATCTTCGCCTTTTTGACCGGCTATGTCTGTGCACTAAAGCCTCTGAAGCTGTCTCGAGGAGGCAATCGTCTCGCAGCTTTTACAACAATTGCCAAGAGTGCCTTCCGTCGTCCCCCACGTTTGATCCTGCCCGCCACCATTGCTCTCTTCATCTCTTGGGTGATGGCCCAATGTCGCGCTTTCGTAGTGGCTAACCGCTCCGACTGCTGGTGGTGCCGATATGCTGCACCAGATCTCAAACCAACCTTTCTCGAGGAAGTTGTCCGGCTATTCGAGAACTTCCTCTCCACCTGGACCACGGGCAAAATGGTATATGATGATCACCAGTGGGCGCTGCTCCCTCTCCTCATGGCATCGATGCTCGTCTATATCATGCTCTTTGCCACTATGTTTATGAAATTCCGATGGCGCCTGGCAGTATATTTCATTATGACTCTGTATTTCCATCAGGATGCGGCCAAGGACACCGGTATGTTTTTGTGTTGTTTATAAAGATAGACCCCATGAGGGGAAAAAAAATTTAATAAAAAAAATCAACTATACTAACCAACACCATCCCAGAAACCTTCCAAATGCAAGCTATCTACGGCATGTTCCTCAGCGACCTTTCCTACGAAACCAGATTCCAAGAATTCCTCGAGCGATGGCGCTGGCCCCGTCGAATCGTAGCCATTCTCCTCACCATCTCCGGCCTCCTCATCGCTAGCTACCCAGGCAAAAACCCCGAATGGTCCACCTGGTCCAGAATCATGTACGAGGTCGCCCAGTACATCTTCCCGCCCAAAGTCAACATCGGGAAACGCTACACAGCCATCGGCGTCGACCTCATCATCCTCGCCATCTTCATCTCCCCACACGCCAAGTCCTTCCTCTCCAGCCGTCTCCTGCTCTGGTTCGGCGCCCAGTCCTTCGCCGTCTACCTCGTCCACGGTACCCTCCTCCGGACCGTCCTCTGCTGGATGCTCTACGGTATCTCAGGCCAACCCTGGGATCCCGAGGCTAAGGATGAGAACGGGGAGCCTGTCTATATCAAGATTCGTCCACCCTGGGTCGTCGGACTGAGTATCCCCATCTGGATTGGACTCGTGTATGTCTGCGCTGTGTTGTGGACGAAATACGTCGATCCGTTCTGTGCACGCCTCACGCAGAAATTGGAGAATTTGATGTTTGTGGAGGAGGAGAAACCTCTTTTACCGAGTCAGCAACCCCAGCAGGAGTTGCCCATGGTGAGCATGCCGATGCCGACTTCCTAAGGTAAGGTAGGTGGTTGGTGACTGGAAACCCCGTCATGGAAAGCTTACGGGGGTTGTTGCTGTTGCTGTTGCTGTTGTTGTTGTTGCATTCTGTTGAGTGGGAGTAATGCATTTCGGATTTGAGATTCACCTTCAGCGATCATTTTACTTTCCTTTCCTTTCCTTTCTTTTCTTTTCTTTTTCACTTCTTGTCTATTTCTTTATTTCAGTTCTTTTTCTTTCTTTCTTTCCTTTTTTTTTTTTTTTTTTTTCCCTCTCTCTCTCGTGGTTTGCTTTCTTTTCTCTTCTCCCTCGCATCTATTGTATGTGTATGTAGGCATGACATATGTATAAATATATAACAGAACATGGACAAAATTTTATAATTAAAACCAACATCCAACATCTGCTAGGTGGCTAGTTACCTACCTAGCTGTATATGATCCATTTTCTCTTCTCTCCTCTTCTTCTGTTATACTTGTCATACTGCACCAAACATTCAAAGCGCCACTTACTACTTGAAGGACCCAAGTAAGTACCTACGTAGCTATGTACATACGTAGGTACATATCATTTGTATAATATTGAAAAGAAAGAAAAAAAAAAAAAAATAACAGAAGTAGAAGACCATAGGTATTCATCAACAAGAAACCTAACCTTTCCTATCCTATCCTATCCATCTTATGCTACGCCACTGAATCCTCTCAAATATGGAAAAAAGTAAAAAGTAAGCCACCAACCACAACGGCAACAGCAGCAACAAAAAAAAAGAAAAGAAAAAAAAAAAGACGATCCAAGTCAAAAGCTAAAACTAAAACTAAAGCTAAAGCTAACTAAGTCCATCTTTTCTCTCTTTTTTTTTTTTTTTTTTCTTTTTCTTTGACCCCCCCATATTAACAGAATAACAGATAGATAGCACTGCTCTGCTGGCTAGGCTAGGCTAGGCTAGATAGGCAGGATGGTCCAGTCTTCGAGCAACATAAATAAGTAATAAAAAAGAGGAAGAACAAAACTCATCATTCGATGAGATGTTCAGAAACGGAAAACGAGTAATCAAGAAGAAGATAAAATCGATCTCAATGTGAGAGTGGATTTTCAAGAAGATGGACATGAAGGAGTGAGGTACTTTCTTTCTTTCTTTCTTTCTTCCTCTTGTTTCTTTGCACCTTTCCCGTCCCCCTTTTGGTGCTTTGTGCTTTCGTGGTTTGTTTCGACGTCGTGATGACATTGACTCGACTTGTATCGACTCGACTTGACTTGCAAAGTTCAAGCGGAGATGAAAAGAGATGGCTTAATCAAATCAAATCACATTACATCACATCGAGGAACGACAGAAAAAAAGCAAGGAATGGCACACACAAAGGTGGAATGAGTGAGATGAAACGAAACGAAACAAAACAAAAGAAGAAAAGATGGCATCATCACTTGCTTAGTCCAGATTCATCTGATAGTAACGTCTCCCCATATTACAATACTGGAACGGGGGCGGAGTTCCATCGTTGATATCTCCAGCTTCCCGTGCCGCGGCCCATACCTCCAAGAAAGGGTCAATCTCTAGATGCATGGGGCAGTTAGTTTCTTTCTCTGACTCTCTCTCTCTCTCTCTCTCTTTTATCTCCTGCATAGTGTAAAAGGGTAGGAACTAAAGTGGGTAGAACATACCGTCATCAGAATCACCATATATTATCTCCTCCAAGGTACGAAACCCCCTAAGAGAAGCACTCGAGTTGTCATAGAGAAAGCCATCTCTGTCGATAAGGCTTTGGATTACAGCATTGTGTCTGTACACGGGAGGCAGAGACGGGTAACGGTCACGCATGGCGTCTTCAAGATGGAGATCATCCTCGTCCTCTGTCGAAACAATGGTACCCTGACGGCAACGGAGCACGAAGCGGCGCTCGGTATTGGGAGAATAAGGACCAAATCTGATGTCTTCGCCATAGGGGAATGGGTCGGTCGAGGCGGAGTCGGTGTTACCGTCGTCGTTTCGGGCAGCCATGGTCATCATGGGGGTGGTAATGTCTCTATCGATGGCAGTTGCGGTTGCAATTGGAACTACAGTGTCTGTGGTGGCCGGGCATCGTCGACAGACCAGTCTTCCTTCTTGCACGGGTCCAAGGTTGGGGCTGTTACAATCTTCGGAGCAGTTGAAGGGAAACCTCTGTCGGATTTGTGGGGATGCTGGCGCTGCCGGTTCTGAAGACAATGCTGAAGCCAATACCAATGCCGAACCGGGGCCGCCAGGACCGCCAGGACCACCGTCCGGGCCACCGCCATTGGAGTCCGAGTTACGTCTGTTCATGTTGTGCTGGCGGCGGGTAATGCATTCATATAACAGACCTGCTAGGATGAGAAAAAAAATGAGTCCGAAGATTAGCACGATTAGCCTCAGAGATAAGGGCAGTCTGTTAATTGACGACTCCATGAAGTCCATAAACAGAACGCCGGCCATGTACCTGGCAAGTAGCCAGAGTACAACCATAAAGGGGAACATCTATGCTCTAGTTAGTGCGATGTGTATGGGAGTGTGTATGCTATGCCAGAGTAGTACATAATGTTATACCCATGACATGGTGTGGTCGTAGTATAGTAGAGTATACTATAGCATAGGAGACCATAGTAAAACATACTAATATACCATGGCATAGCATGGCTTAGGATAGCATAGTATATATACTATAACATGCTATGGTACACCTTGACATACTACACCACGATATAGTATAGTATAACATATCATACTATAGTATAACATAGCTTGGCATAGCATAGCATAGCATAATAGAGCATATCACAAACGAGGAAAGATTGGATGGAAGGACAACAGTATAACAAGAGACAAGTAGGGCACGGTAGGGTTTCATAGGGCAAAGGACAAAAGACCAACCAGAAACAATATCAACTTACGGTAACTGGGATACACAAAGAGCGGATAAAATCAAAGGGACTATAAACAATCCATTAGCCTATCCTACTACAAAGCCATACATCGGAGGTAGTAAACTTACTTCTGTAAAGGACGAAAGCAAAAAGAGAAGAAAGAATGATAGAGTGACACCCCAAATCAAAGGACAAGGAACGACAGAAGAAGAAAGGTACCTCAGCAAAGGGACGAAAGCGGATTGAAGAGAGGTGGGTGAAAGAGGAAGAAGGAGAAGAAGAAGAAAGAGAAAGAGAGAAAGAAGTGGGAGAAGCTGGAATTTATACTCTTGTTTATCTCTGCATTTTACGACGACTCAGCAATGGACTCTATCATCTGATGATGTGATTGCTGGTGTGAATGGGGCTCTGTTTCCGGGGGATTCTATGCACGCCGAGAATATAGTCATAATGGGGGTGTGAGAGAGATATGGAAAGGATCGATTGAGAGTGAGAGAGAGAGAGAATGAAAGAGAGAAAGGTACAACCGGGTTGACTTCATCGATGGGATCATGATATATCAACGGATAAAAAGGAAGGTCAGAAGAAAAGGAAGAAGAAGGAAAGGAAATAAAAAGGCTATATAAGATCTCTTTATCTTCGTCCTCAAGCAATCACTTCAACCCAATTAGAGCCATCATCTAATACAGTCAATCTTTCCAGGTACCCTACTTACGCTGATACAAGGACACCAACTAACAGGACAGACTTCTGAGGTACCTATGTGTGCTAGAACAAACCAGCTAGGCTCGAGCTCAACCCTCGAAGACAACTCTACGATCACCTCACTGTCGTCTATCTGCCCCGAGAGATTCTCGTGCCTGTAGTCATCTATGACACCTCCCTTCAACTTACTCTTGACATCTCTGGCTATGAAAGCGTCGACAGTTACAGAGACTACGTGTAGAGAAGGCAGCCTCACAGGAAGATAATAAGGGAACTTTCTTTGTAATACATTCTTGTCGAATCACGGAGATATATACATCAAGGGTGAAGGAAATCGACAAAGATGGATAGATGAGTGTAGGAACGGTAGGGGACATTTACATACGATTAACGGATGATGGATCGTGTTTCTTCCGAAAGGGGACGTGGGCTAGATACACCGGGTGGTTTCCAGTTGGGAGAGAGAATCACGGATAGAAGGGGATCTATAGATGGCTGGAGTGGTCTCTGGAAGACATATTACCTATATCCCTGATCAAGGAAAGCTACGTGCTGCCTTCTGTATAAGAGCAGTGGGAGATTGAAAGAAAAAGAAGAAGAAAAAGATAATGATGATGATAATAGTAATATTCATATTCTAATACAAAGGCCATGCAATAATACAGACAAGGTGAGAAGGGAGAGGGAAATAATAAACACAATATATAATAATACAACTCTACCGCTGCTTCACCTTGTATGCAGATTTCGCCTTCTCACGCTCCAACTCCAATTGCCGCAAATGCGCCTCTCGTCGCGCATGGTTCCGCTCCTCCCGCTTCCAGTCCTCCTCCTCCTTCCGTCGTCGTTCATAGTCGGCGGCCAGCTTGCGGTCCTTCTCGCTGAGACGGGGCGGCTCGGCCAGAGACCCGTCTGCGTTCTTCATCGGTCCATCCCCGCGCATCTCGTTCATCTTCTCGGTCGTCTCCCGCTTGAGCTTCTCCTTGGAGTCCTTGAGCGATTCAATCGCCCGGTCGATGAAGCTCATCTGCTGCGTCTCCGAGGGCTTCTGGCCCTGGTTCAGCTTGGCATTCTCGGCCTCCAGGGCCTCCGTGAGCATACGAAGAGCCCGGCTCTGTTGGGAATGGCCCTGGCCGCCCGCGGCGAAGGGGTTGGCCGCATCACCGGACGGCGCCTTCACAGGGAGAGCGATGTTGGCGAACTTTCGGAAGCTGGGGCTGCTAACGAGGTAGGCCTGACCGAGAGCGAACAGGCCAGTTCCGGCAAAGTATAGCTGAAGCGCACTAGGGAAGAAGCTCATGAAGGCGAAAGACATGGCGGGCAAACCGTAGAGGAACATCTTGCCAAAGGAAGTTTTTTGGAATTCGTTGGTGCCGGACTCGCCTCCTTTCTACACCGGCCGTTAGTGGTATTCCTTAACATGTCTAGAGAGAGAGAGAGAGAGAGAGAGAGTGAGTGAGAGGGAGGGAAAGGAATGAACGAACCCGGAAACTGAGGTACATAAAGGCGGAAGTGGCAGCTGGTAGAATAAAATAGGGGTCTGATACAGTGAGGTCCGTAATCCAGCCAGCAGACTCTGCAGCCAGTCCTGGAACAGGCAGGGAAGCCATGCCCTTGACGACACGGTAACATCCGAAACCCAATGGGACCTGGAGCAAGGGAACAAATGACTTCCACGCCTTGACACCGTTGTCCGCGTGGAGTTTCTGTAGCTCCGCGCGAGCCTTGGTCATCTCAATCTGGTTTCCCTCACGGGCGTAGTGCATCATCCGGGTTCGGATTGGGGTGGAAATATGCTTCAGGTTATTGATCTTGGTAGCAGTGTCCGCCGCGCCGAGCATAGGCCCTAGCAGGGCCAGACGGATGAGTAGACCGGTTCCGATAATACTTGCCCACCAGGGGAGTCCGCCCCAGATGTGAAAGTGCTCAATCAGGAATTCGATCATCGACGACGGTCCCCAGCCATAGTCCAGTCCTAGTTCTTTCAGGTATCCAATATTCTCCGGGATCGAGGTGATGTCGATATCGTTAAGATCCGAGACCTCGGTGGCTGGCGTCGTGGTGATCGCGGCTTCAGCGGCATCGGAGGTCGCAGATGATGAGGTGGAATTGAATCGGATAGCAGCCACACCGGGGACTGCAGAGGCACGTTTCCAGGAAGTATTTCCAGTGAGAGTCTGATTTAACCTTCCATATCGAGCAGCAGGGCTCTGAGAGATATGAGAAGGAAAGGAGGACATCTGCAGGCCGGTTAGCCTTGAAGGTAAACAAGTTTCTTCCCCCCTCCCCGAAGAAAGAACTACGAACCGATCGACTTGAACGTGCAAAAGCAGTCAATGGCTGCCGGGCAATGGCAGGCATGATACCTCGCCCCTTTAAACCATAACCTCCCAGCATTGTTGAGTTGATAGCGAGTCGAGAATGCGGAGAAGACGAAGGATATGACCGACTTGCGGAGATGCCTTTTTTTTTTGGCCGCCAAGACTTCCGTTTCTGCCGGGCGGCCAAGGCGGTCATTCATTCATCTCAAGCATTTCATAATTAAGAAACAAGTAAGCACATCAAGTCTCTGTTGGGACATTATTTCATTTCATATGTAAAAAGAAACGATGTGCGATGGAATAAAGTAAAATTCATCAGTTCGCCAGACGCCCAGTTAAAACACAGTAGCTACTGATAATGCGGCCGGCCTGTTCTATGTATGTACAAACAACAAGATATCAAAACGACACACGCATCCCACGCTCCAAAGTAACTATAACAGGCGTAGGAAACCTTGTAATCCCGAGTTGTTGGTTTTACGTCTCGTCTCCACCTCCTTTTTGCGAGTAAATGCTTTTTATCGTTTGTCTTCTAAATCAATTCAAGAACGGTTGAGACTGGATCGGACCCTTAGGGGTGTTTGCGGATCTCCACCCCCCCTTCTCTCTTCTCTCTCTTCTCTCTCTCTCTCTCTCTCTCTCTCTCTCTCTCCTGCTTTAACTAGGTAGTTGTCGAAGTACTGAGAAGAGGAGGCCCGAAGCGGGTATTATTATCCACGACCGTAACTAGTATAGAGCTAGAGTCCCGGCCGCACGGCTTGAGATCGTCGATATGTCGGGAAAATCTAGAACCGTGACATATATTAGCGCGGTTCAATGCGAGTTACTTCGGATAGTAATAAACCAGGGAGCAGGGAGGAATGTAGTCAATAGAAACCGACTGGAGGGGGGAGGAAAGAAAAATACCTTTGTACCCGACCATCCTAGTCGGAAGGCAGCTTCATGTGCAAAGAGTTCACCAAATCCCAACATTAGACCATTCACAAAGGGTAAAACCAGGTTAATAGCTGCCCCGCGGAGGATACTCCAAAGCGTAGGAGGTTTGTAGAGGATTAGCGGGGAGCTTGACGTGCTCGAGGAGGATGCGATCTCATTATTGGCGGAATAGTTTTCCGAATCAGAGGGAATCGTTAGGCCGGATTCGTAGAGCTCGATGCGCGAGGTGGACAGGGAATTAGGGGAGGTCATAATGTGTTGTGTTGTCAACCGTTGACAGGGTGGATGGAGCGATGAATAGGGGAGGTGGTTCGGTAGCAGTTGTTGTGGTGGTTGTGTTGGTTGGTGGGTATCCGGGGACGAGAATGCGAGAGGGGCACCACTGCGTGAATGGAAGAAGTCGGGTCTGCGATTATGATGTTATGGATTATGCTTTAGTTCCGACACCGACTGGCGTTGAAGCTCTGGAATTAACTTAATTGGCGTTCTCGATGGAGTGGTGGATTGGATTCTTGACTCGTTTGGGTCTAGAAGCGGTTATGTAAGCAGCCAGAGTGTTTTTGAATCCATTACTGGGAGGGTGGAAGATGATTATTACTACTACTACTGCTATTATTATTAGTGTTATATGATCAGAGGGGGAGTAGATCTTCTATAGAGATACTATTGTAGTGCATGTATCTAGTTATGAGTATGTGGCTTCCCTGGCGTGTTGTCCATAGAGCTCTGGCTCTCTACCTGCCTAAGGTGGTGCTAGTATCAAGCTGCGAGGTTGATATCCTGGGGTGCCAGGCTGCAACCTTATCGCATCTTCTGTAAATAAGTATCATTCTATGCATGAGTGTAGATGCACCAATCAACCACAGATGCTCTTGATGAACGCTACTGCTATTGAAGGTTGAATGTCGCTCCGTCGAAAGTGATGGTCACAGGTAGAAAGGGTACCTGAGGCATTCCCGGAAGATCCCCTCCTCCGGATGACCAATCAGGCAACAGTGACGTACTGTGTACACTGGTTGCTTTTCAACAACTCTCTTGAAGGATATTAGAGTCATCCACCTGTTTGGTGTTGTCCGATTTAGTGACATTTTCTTGAAAGTGCTTTCTATTTTGCGCTCTCTGCAACCCCAGAGTCCTCTCACTGCGCGGTGGTTTCTGCTTCAAATCCACCCATCACTTGTCGATCTCCATCACAGCCGCCCATCATGAACCCCACCGATCACGATGAGGTGGTCTCACAGTTCTGTGCCATGACTAGGGCGCGTCCCGACGAAGTAAGTTAGGTCATACTATACCATCCCAGTCCATTCCGATACTTCTACTTACCAGGCACCACTTCATCAAGGCACAACAGTACCTGGACGCCAATGGATGGGACATCGAGGCTGCAGTGACCGAATTCTTCGCCGAGCAAGATGAGGCTGCGCATGGCACACCCACTGGAGGTCGAACTCTTGACTCCGAGGGCGGCATTTCTGCCGCCCCCTCTTCTTCTACACCCCAACCATCGTCGTCATCATCGCGAAGACAACCTCAGAAAAAGTTTGCCACGTTGAATGATTTCACAACCGGCGGCGGCGAAAGCTCTGACGAGGAGGACGATGCGAACCAAGACCTCTTTGCTGGGGGTGAGAAATCCGGACTTGCCGTGCAGAACCCGGATGATATCAAGAGAAAAATTATCGAGAAGGCTCGAAGGTATTTGCGGTGTCCTCAGTCCCCCAGGACCTGTTTCTTCCCGTCAGAGCTAATATATTTACCTAGGACCCAACTCCCCGCATCTGATGATCACGAGCCGAGGCAGTCTTACTTTACTGGGACTGGATACACATTAGGCGGTGACGATGTCCCCAGTCGGGTTGTTGAAGCTCCTGGCGCACCGACTCAGCCACAGGTTCCACGCCGTGTCCAGCGCACACTACACTTTTGGGCAGATGGATTCTCCGTCGATGATGGAGAGCTTTATCGATCCGACGACCCGCAGAATGCCGATGTTCTTAACCTCATCCGCCAGGGCCGGGCCCCGTTGGCTATCATGAATGTGCAGCAGGGGCAAGAGGTTGACGTGGATATCAAGCAGCACGATGAGAAGTACGTGAAACCGAAACCCAAATACAAGCCATTTTCCGGCAAGGGGCAGCGACTCGGAAGCCCTACCCCGGGTGTCGTGACGCCCACTCCATCTACTCCCCCTACAACAGAACCTAGTGCCCAGGAGCTAGCCAAACCCAATGTCGATGAATCGCAGCCCACAGTCACTCTACAAATCCGACTAGGTGATGGCACTCGGATGACCTCCCGATTCAACACAACCCATACGATTGGCGACGTCTATCAGTTTGTGACCGCTGCCACTCCACAGAGTCGTCCTTGGGTGCTACTGACGACATTCCCGAGCAAGGAACTGACCGACAAGGGAGCTGTTCTTGGTGATTTGGCCGAGTTCAAGCGGGGAGGTGTTGTGGTTCAGAAGTGGCAATAGATCATTTGTATTCTATGGCATGATGATGATTCATATTTCTTCTCTGGTTAATACCCAACCTATGGTATGGATAAAAAAGGAAAAAGACGACGATCGATAGTTTCAGCTAACTTTTTTTTTTACCCTCTCTAAATATAACATTTAAACTACACTAACAGTGATAAAATCTTTTTTTTTCAACTAGAATCCAGAGTAAGCGGTAGTCACTTGATAAATAATAATAAAAGGTTAATCATTGGATACGATTGATAAGCAATTCCGCGGAATGACGCAGAATCCATATCGAACCCACAGCGAGATCGGCCTTC
This sequence comes from Aspergillus haitiensis, assembly GCA_027569155.1. Lineage (NCBI taxonomy): Eukaryota > Fungi > Ascomycota > Eurotiomycetes > Eurotiales > Aspergillaceae > Aspergillus > Aspergillus haitiensis. The sequence continues at coordinate 25,987 of JAPDEO010000033.1, forward strand.
TTCTTCCCACTACTCATCATTTACTTCATCTCCATCTCTTCCACGACAGATAGACAGCAACGGAAAAAAATCCCCAATATGCCTTTAGAAGGAGTCAAGAACATCGTCCTGGTATGTACTTCTGCCTTATCCACGCTGTCACTGCAGATCAACCCCCCAATTAAACCAAATGAAAATAAATAAAAAAAAATTCAACGAACCCCTCATCTTATCGATAACATCACACATCACATCCCCCACACAAACCAGCATTGAGTTACACTTGCTAATTGCACAATATACATATATATAACAGGTCCTCTCTGGCAAAGGCGGCGTTGGTAAATCGTCTGTGACACTGCAACTTGCTCTCGCCCTCTCACTTCAAGGCAAATCGGTCGGAATTCTTGACATCGATTTAACGGGGCCTTCGATTCCGCGATTAGTCGGACTTGAAAATGCAAAGATTACGCAGTCACCTGAGGGATGGATTCCTGTACCTGTTCATGAGGGTTTAATAACTGCATCTACATCTACGTCTACGTCTACTACATCAGCACCAACGACAACAAGTACAACAGCAACATCATCAACATCACTAACAGAAGATCAAGATGTAACATCAACACCCACAATGACAACAACAACAACAACAGTAACAACAATAGAAGAAACGAAGCCAAAGCCAACCCCCAAACCGCGCGGGTCCCTCCGCTGCATCTCCCTCGGTTTCCTTCTCCGCGACCGCTCCGACGCCGTAATCTGGCGCGGACCCAAGAAAACTGCTATGATCCGTCAATTCCTAACAGACGTTTACTGGGGTGAAACGGACTACCTCTTAATCGATACGCCACCAGGAACGAGCGATGAACATATCGCCTTAGCGGAACAATTGTTGACTTTGTCGTCGACGCAGACTGGTACAGCTACAGCTACATCCACACAACATATTCCACGACTAGCCGGGGCGGTCCTAGTGACGACCCCACAAGCGATTGCCACATCTGATGTGCGCAAGGAGGTGAATTTCTGTGTGAAGACGAAGATCCCCACGTTGGGCGTGATTGAGAATATGGCTGGTTATACGTGTCCGTGTTGTGGGGAGGTGAGTAATTTGTTCTCGAGTGGGGGTGGAGAGGTCATGGCGCAGGAGATGGGGGTGAGGTTTTTGGGGAGGGTGCCGGTTGATGTGCAGTTTGGGGCGCTGGTGGAGGGGAATAATCACAATAGCGATAATCAGGGGGAAGAGCTGAGTGATGACGATGATGCTGGAGAGGAGGGAGAAAAGACAGAGACGGCGGCGTTGGTGGTAGATGAGAGACCGTTGGTGGAGAGGTATCAAGAGTGTTGGTCGTATAAGCGATTTGAGGAGTTTGCGGAGACTTTGATAGGAGAGATTGAGGGGAAGTAGGCACAGCGCTGCATCTATAATTCTTGCCTTAATCCATCATATATAGAGGTAAGCCGTTGTTTTTGTTATTGATTGATTGGTTGTTTTCAAGGGGTAAGGGAGTAACAACGGAGAGGGTTTGAGTTGTTTTATGTCCATAGATTGATACCAAAGGGGTGTTTAGTAGAAGAGAAGAGAAGAGAGTCATGCCGTACCAACCCCTGCAATGCAATAACAATTTAAGGAAAGCAAGAATCCATACATAAAAGGATAAAATAAACCATCCAATATTTGACAAAGAAAACAAAGCAGAAGCATCATTGACAAACGCTTACGTCCATACATCCATATCAATCCATATCGATCATATCTCGTAATTATTCTCGTAATATCATCATCAGAATTTCGTCACAATAAACCAGATTGTGTTGAGTTCTCCAAAAAAGAAAGAAAAAAAAAAAAAAAAAATCAAAAATCAAGTAGGAGAAACCTCCGCAGTTCGTTCAAGCATGGCACGTAGCCGCATTTCCGCAGTCTGCTGGGGCTCTAGATCAGAATGATCATTCCATCCTGCAATCCGCAGCCAGCGGAAGAGCGACTGTAATTCGGATGTCTTCTCCGCTGCCCATCCACCTGGCATGTCGACTGCCCTCCTAGGAGAAACCGAGGGCTCCTGACCAGACGGCTGGGATTCTGATGAATGGCTTCCATCAAAGCAGTGACCGCCTCCATTTGCCTGTGCATCAAGCAGAATCTCAGATACGAGGGCGGGAGTCAGCATTTCGTCTGACGATTCCGCGGGAGTCCCCAGCAAGGCCCGTCCACCGGATCGGGGTTTGGAGGCAAACTCTCGGGTCGTAGGTAGTGAAGCCACGGCGGAATCAGAGAAACGTGAGGGATGATCCATCTGCGGCTGCTGTCCCGGTGGGATTCCTGCGTGGGAAGGGGGCCCGAGGGACGGTAGAAGGGTATCAAAAAATGTATAGTGAGAGAATGGGGTACTATTGTCCCGTCCATCGGTGGCGCTATTTTCGTCATCATAGATGACTACATTGTCACCCGAGTACCGCTCCAGGTCTGAACTGGCTTCTTCCACAGTCAAGAGACCACCCGGCGGAGCACGGATTTCACCCAACGGAGCTATATGACTGCCATACTCGTTGGCTAAGCTGAGCTTACTTCGACCGCATATTTCACCGATCGAGTCTAGGGTGGTGCGGATATTGGGCTCAATGGCTCGAAGGATATTATCGATGCTGAATTCATCCTCTGCGGGGAGCTCCGGCCCCGAGCTTGAGCTACGGTTGTTTTTGTTGTTTTTTTGGTTGTTGTTGTTGTTGCTGCTGCTGCTGCTGCTGCTGCTGGTGCCGCCGCCGATGAAGGGGAATGGTCGCCGTGAAGGCATCTTGAACGATGAACGAGGGGTTTCATCAGGGTCACCGGAGTATGATCGGACGAGAACAGGCTGCGATACTAAGGCTGATGAAGACCTACCACCGCTGGAGTTATTGGCTGTCGTTGAGGTTGATGCGGTTGGCTGTCGGGCCTTCCACGACAGGGGCCTAGGGTTGCCGTTCAGTTGACGTAAAGCGGTAATGCGATAAGCCCGGCTGGTTTCATCTAGAGCATGTTCATGACGACAGGGGGTGTTGCTAGACGCAGCTGAAAGGTTATGATTGTTGCTGGTGTTGAGTTGCGACCATCGTGGGTGTGGGAAAGAGTGGGCGGACAGCCTGTCTGACGGGCGATAATCCATGATATTTTCGAATCACAATCGGAATAAAAATAAACAAATAAAAATAAAACAATAATAAAAAAATAAATATTATGAGTTAATGATTAGTGCAAGTATGGCAAGAGTCAAGGCAGACTGCGTCTACGAAAACGCCCCCTTTCACTCAACGACGCAGGGAAAAACACGGAGGAAACACGACAGCTAGCAGGGCGGGGGTTTCTCGAACAGTTCGCCAGCACTGCTGTTGATGCGGTAGATCACCGGTCAGGGAGGGAGGGGGCTCAGGGTGAATCAAGCGCCTGTCAGACGAGGTGGGACACGTAGGTTTGCGTTACCAACGCATCGCAGGGAGGAAACACAGAGATGGAGGGACCAGCTGGCCGTGCATAACGGGGAGGACAGCTGATTGATGGGCGATCGGGAGGATGCAGTAGTAGTATGAGTCTGGGTGTGTTGGCAGTGCTGCTTTAGGACAGGATGAAAGAAGAGAAGAGGTCTAGTTTAGCCCGGGGAGCACAAGATTCCGATGTTCATTATCTTCTTCCTCGCTCATCGTCGAGTAATAATACGACTAGTAGGAGGGAGGAGTGGTCTAATCTGGTTTCGTGGGCGGTGCATCACCAAAGAACACATTCCGAATTCGGTCTCCCTCTCCCTCTCCCTCTCCAATGATCCAGTGAGAGATCCTAAATCCTGGCAAAGGTTACTCTCTGACCCCTCAAACTGAGTCTCTTGTTGCCACACTGTCCAGACTAAAATCATCAGTCCTACCGAATCATGAATAGATTCCGAGTATGCAGCTCCCTTTTTCCCCTCCCTCCCCGGCCGATTGGCTCCCCGACCAAGAACAGCAACAACAGTGCCTACCTGTAGTTTTACACCTGAACTAACCATGACGCTCCTCTGTTTCCCCCCGTGTCCCCTCATAGTTTGGAGATTCTGACGAGTCTTCCTCCGAAGTTGATGATGATACCTCCGGTCTTCCTTTCCCCGAACCCCTCTCCCGGCTATCTTTTCTTGCCCCCGACTTCGATCCAGCCACCTACCTCTCCTCCTTGACCAACCGACATCAGAGCCTAGAAGACCTACGCCAGGAATTGCGCAGTCTCGACCAATTACTGAGCCAGGAACTGCTCGACCTAGTCAATGAAAATTACCAGGATTTCTTATCGCTCGGGAGTGCGTTACAGGGCGGAGAGGAGAAGGTGGAGCAGGTCCGTGTTGGACTCCTCGCGTTTCAGAGAGATGTCCAGGCAATCCGTGATAAAGTTGAGGCCCGACATCAGGAAGTGGAACAGCTGTTGAACGAGAAAAAGCGCCTGAGGGGTCACGCCAATATTGGGCGGGCGTTGTTGGATTTTGCGGACCGTGTGGACGAGTTGGAGAAGAGGCTGATGATCGGTGCCCACAACGAGCAGAATCACTATGCTGGGACTGCACCTGCGGTGGGGAAGGAAGAGGACAGGGAGAGGGACACAGACTCGGACTTGGAGTCCGACTTAAACCTCTTAGAAAGCGACGAGGAGGAGAGCGATGGCGACAACGCCCCAGATGAGGATACTACGGCGGCTCTGGTGTCGCTCAAAAAACTCGAGCATCACATACAGAAATATGTCTTCTTGACGAGATTGTCATCGCGCATCGGTGAAGATCATCCATTCCTAGTATCCCAGCAGCAGCGGGTATCAACGATCCGATCGGCCTTGCTCCTTGACCTCAAGACAGCGCTCGAACAAGCAAAACATGCTGGGGATAGAAGAGATACCAAAACGCTGGCCGTGTTGCGTCTCTACAAACTCATGGGGGAGGACACCAGTGCCGTCTCTGCACTAAAAAACCTGAAGATATAGATCGACAAGCAGGCTGTCTTGTTTCTCTGATCCTCAGGGTCCTGGTTTATTATGTGTTGCATAGCGTCGGCGTCCTTTACCCCCCCCCTCCCCTATTTTTTTTTAAGTGGACAATGTATATAGATGTATATCAAAATAAATGCCATTATACACCGTATCCTTCCTAATAAAACAATATTCTATACACGCGTGAAATTTGGGGGCAGAGAGAAAAGCTATTTTACAGACCGGTCAATGAGGCGGAATCCGGAGAGTTGTCAGATTTGAACTCCCCATTCAAACTGAAACCGGGGCCATTGGTGGAGCTCAGCACCTAGTCTCATTAGTTAGGAGATTACATATAGCAGGGACAGTGATTGCCGTTTGAAGGAAAACATACCACTTCATACACCTCCTTCGATATCCGGTCATTTAGGGCTGCGGCGTCCTTCTTGACCTGCTCCATGGTTGCACGCAGGTTGTCGCGCAGCTGCTCTGGCGAGAATGCCAATTGTCCGATCGGAAGGCGAATAACTGCATCACGCTCTCGGTAAACTGTACCTCCACGCAGCATCTCCACTCGAGCAGCCACATCTTCAACCACGGTGCCCGTTTTCGCACTCGGCATCAGGCCCCGAGGACCAAGGATCCTGCCCAGCCCAGCTTTGTTCAGTGCCTCCAAACTATCCGGATGACAGATGCAGCGATCAAATTCAATCTTGCCGCTCTTAACAGCATCGAAAACTTCCTGCTCTCCTACCAGAACAGCGCCGGCTGCACGTGCCTCCTTCTCATGTCTTGATCCCGGGGGACACACAACGCAAATCCGGGATTCTGTCTGGACCGAGTGGGGGAAACGAAGCATGTTGCGAATGACTGGACCGTCTTTCTTGGATTTCAATCGGATGTGGATCTCGTATTTCGAATTGGTGGGCTCACGGCCAACTTCGTAGGCACGAATATACCTAGTGCAGAATCGCGGTCAGCGGAATCCCCGACGAGAGCCGGATAATCAAATTCCTGTACCTCATCGCATCACAGAGCGCGAATTGGTCCATATCCTTCAAGTCCCTCTGTTTGAATTCCCTGGCACCTTTCTTGGTCTTTTTGGGAGCCTTGTCCTTCTTCCCCCGTGCCTGGGGGTTGCTCTTGGCTCCGCGAACCTGCTGGTAGCTCAAAAGCAGGGGAGCCGTCATTGCAGGCTGTCGAATAGACGACCGACATGGCGAAAGAACACTCCGTGCCGCATTGGGTATTGGGCAAAAAACGAAAGACGACATGACGGTGGAGCGTAAAGCGATCGATACAGCCTCGTCGGAGGTTTTCTAGCAGGAACGGCGAGATTCAACCATTGTTTTCTGAGCTGCCATCTCGGAGAAACGTGGTGCCGGCGGAGCCCAAATGAGTCAAGCGCGCCCCTCCAAAAAATAAAACCCCTCCATCAAGAGGGAAGTAGACGGACTTTCTTGCTGTCATATCCCATTTCTTCGTCATTGAGCACTTGTTTGATTCTCAGGCGAAAGCATCATGACTCAATTCCAGTTGACCCTGGCCACACGAGCCAACCAGGCCGCCCTGTTGCCTGTCCTTCTTGTTGCAACCTCTGTCAACGAGGCCCGACCCAGTCCAGTAGTTGCCATTAGCTACGAGGATGCCGATGTCCTCCCACAAGGAGACAAGGCCGTCGTTTCATTCACTGGAGTCAGTGGCTCGCCTGTCTATGGAACTGCTGCCGCCCTCCAGGAACTGCGTGACACCTTCCCTTTCCTCAATAGCAAGGAGGAGAAGCTGGTGAGCCCTTTTCTATATTCTAGAACTATTTTGTATATTTAGCAATCTAACAGAGGGTTTTTTTTTTACGGATAGGAGAACGAATGGCTCTCCGAAATTGAGTCCTTTGCTTCTCTCGACTTCAAGTCTCTGGACCCAAAGTTACAGAAGCTCAACACCCACCTTCTCATGCGCTCTTTCGTCGTCGGATACTCACTCTCCACCGCCGACACTGCTCTCTGGGGTGCTCTTCGGGGAAACCGTGTTGCCATCGGCGCTATTCGGAAGGGAGCGCTTGTGAACCTGACTCGTTGGTTCAACTTTATTGAAGACCTCTGCCCATGGGCCCTCACTGCGCTGGAGGCTTTAAATGCCACCGCAAAGGAGAAGAAAACAGCCAAGGCAAAGGAGGGTGCTAGCTACGACATTGCCCTCCTCAACACCGACAAGGGCGTTGTCACCCGTTTCCCTCCGGAGCCTTCTGGTTATTTGCACATTGGACACGCCAAGGCTGCTCTATTGAACGACTACTTCGCTCACGAGAAGTACGCTGGAACGCTCCTGGTTCGCTTCGACGACACCAACCCCTCGAACGAAAAGCAGGAATTCCAGGATGCTATCATGGAGGATCTTGCACTTATGGGTATCAAGCCCGATAGGACCAGCTTCACTAGTGACTACTTTGATGAACTCTACCAGTACGGTCTGCAGATCATCAAGGATGGAAATGCCTATGCGGATGATACTGATAAGGAGACCATGGCCGCCCAGCGAATGGATGGCATCCCCAGTAAGCGCCGTGATGCCTCTGTTGAAGAGAACTTGGCCCACTTTGAGGAGATGAAGAAGGGTACGGAGGAAGGTCTTCGCTGGTGCATTCGAGCAAAGATGTCGGTTGACAACCCCAACAAGGCTATGCGGGACCCCGTTATCTACCGCTGCAACCCAGCGCCTCATCACCGCACCGGTACCCAGTGGAAGATCTACCCAACCTATGATTTTTGCTGCCCCATCGTCGATTCTATGGAGGGTGTTACCCACGCCCTCAGAACTATTGAGTACCGCGACCGCAACCCTCAATACCAGTGGTTCCTGGACACCCTCAAGCTCCGCCACGTTCAGATCTGGGATTTCGCTCGCATGAACTTCGTTCGTACTCTACTGTCCAAGAGAAAGCTCACTAAGTTGGTCGACCAAGGTGTTGTTTGGGGCTGGGACGACCCACGCTTCCCCACTATCCGTGGTATTCGACGACGTGGAATGACCATCCCCGCCTTGCGTGAATTCATTTTGAAGCAAGGCCCCAGCAAGAACATCACCAACCTTGACTGGACTCTCTTCTGGGCTACTAACAAGAAGTACATCGATCCTGTCGCGCCTCGACACACCGCCATCCTTAAGAAGGGCTCTGTGAAGGCCACACTCAAGGGCGGACCTGCTGAACCGTACACCGTAGAGAAGCCTAAGCACAACAAGAATCCTGATGTCGGCACCAAAAAGGTTGTCTACAGCAGCTCCATTCTCTTCGACCAGGAGGACGCCAAGTCCTTCAAGCAGGATGAGGAAATTACTCTGATGAACTGGGGCAACGCCTTCGTTCGTAAGATCGTGACTGACCCATCCACCGGTGCTGTCACTGAGCTTGAATTGGACCTCAACGAGAATGGCGATTTCAAGAAGACCGAAAAGAAGGTTACTTGGCTGTCGGCTGATCAGGACTTGGTTCCGGTCGAACTGGTCGACTTTGACTTCCTCCTCAACAAGGACTCCATGCAAGAGGATGACCGCCTGGAGGATGTATTGAACCCCAAGACCGAATTCCGTGAGGATGCTATTGCCGACTGCAATGTTGCCACCTTGAAGGAAGGCGATATCATCCAGTTCGAACGCAAGGGTTATTACCGCCTTGACCAGCCCTACCAACCCGGCAAGCCCGCTGTCTTGTTCAACATTCCCACTGGCAAGGCTGGTAAATAAAGAAGGAAACTCCCAGAGAGCTTCCCTTATGGCTTACGAGAACATGCTTAGAAAGATGACAAGACTCTTTTAAGACTATAATTTTAAGGTATACATCTCTATGAATAAATATACACTCTGCTTGATATTGTTACATGAAATACAATAAACAAACATATTGTATCGTACAACTTTTTTGAGTCCACCTCCACCGTGAGATGGGGATGAGATTAATTTTGCACGGCCACTCTACTGCTTGATGCTATGCTAAGCCTTTGCCAAAGTAAATAATATCCCGGGAAAGTTAGCGGAAAGAAGTATTCCTACAATGGGGATGGTGGTGACGGCATTGACATGAGTATAAACAAAGGTCGTGACTTGATTGCAAGAGTTTGGATGCTCTCTAGTTTTCCGCATTCGTGATCACAACCATGTCCCCTCAACACAGTGACCCCAATAGCCGTGCCACGTTATATATTCAATATCAACGGTATAGTTCTTTATTTTTTTTAATTCTTTTTTTCTCTTTCTATCAAAATCATAGAATAGATATTTGGGGGATATAGAATGATGAGGCAATTATGTCGAACCAGAGCGTTGCATCGACCAACTTAAACCGGAACCTTCGGGTAAGTCGCCAAGGTCCAGCTCCGCTCCTCATCCAAGTCATGAATAATGATTAATATTGTTTCAGGTCGTGGACAAAGCCCAGAAAGAGAATGAGGGGAAAGCTTATCCTTTGTTCTTCCCGTCTATTTGCTCTCCTATCTCGGGATCCATGGTTCGTTCTAACATGGCCCGAGTCTCCACACACGTTAGCTACAGAACTTCCCTTCATCCCCACTGACAAGAACTAAAAGCATAGGATAAATTGAACAAAAGACTGACTTGGGCTATGTTGTCACGTCATAAAGTCATTCAGAAAGTCAATGGCCTCCCCCACCCCCTCCCACGAAGAGGGTAAATACCTTGGAACAATCGAGGTAAATGTTTTTCATGCGTGCTGGCGGCTGATTCGGATCGGGCTCTCCCATGTCTCATACGTCAAGACAATCTATACGACAAAAGCCACCAAATATGGACAGTATTGGCATACCCTGGTGACGGATACCTCATATCAAAGACACCCAAAGCCCCTGGAAGAGTCGGGAATCTACACGTTCCCGCCGGAAGTTTACTTGGAATCCACGACGTCAGTATGATGGTCGACTTAGGTCTCTATAGACGAGAAAGGGAGCCTACGCCGTAGGTTTGGTAGATGAAACCTTGATGCCGCTTCTCCCGTCGCTGCCTATGCATCTTTTTCTCTACCTCTTTTCTTGCCTCTCTCCACATCTTCCTTCAGTCTCCTTGTTTTCCCTCCCCCCTCTCTTTTGGACCTTCCATTCGCTTCTCTATATGCACCCTTTTCTTCTACAGATTGAAAATATAGTGGAACGAAAGGGAGCATAAGGCACGATTATAACACCCTTTCTCCTGTTGACATTAGGCAAATTCGGTAGCCAACATGGCTGAGAACGGAGGTGCTTCGGGTGATGTCGAGCAGGCAACTGGAGGTGCACCGCCGCGCATTTCTATTTCTGACGGACATGCTTCCAGGCGTATCTCTCGAGTCTCTTACAAGGAGGATTATGCAAACTTAGACGAATATGGCAAGCTTGTCAAGTACATATCTACTTTCCGCGACACCGGGGAAGGCCACCAGGGAGACCATGCGGAGTATAAGAGAGTCTGGTATGCTCCCTGGAAGAAACGCAAGATCACCACTGGAGGGCCGGAGCAGGAGCCAGGCAAGTATCCAGATGAGTGGCTCCTCACCGACATTCGCCAGGGATTGCCCAGCAGTGAAGTCCCCGTCCGACGTCGAGCAGCCGGGTGGAACGAACTAGTTTCCGAACAAGAAAACCCAATCGCTAAGGTCTTGTCGTATTTTCGGGGGCCTATCCTCTACGGTAAGTCATAGTATGTCTCATGATATTTGGGACGGGCAGAGAATTTTTCCGTATATTTTCGGGATTGAGTAGCGCTAACCTCTCTGTTTTTAGTCATGGAGCTTGCCGTCCTTCTTGCGGCAGGTCTAGAGGACTGGATCGATTTCGGTGTCATCATTGGTATTCTGTGTTTGAACGCTGCTGTCGGTTGGTATCAAGAGAAACAAGCAGCCGATGTTGTTGCTTCTCTCAAGGGAGATATTGCGCTGCGAGCCCAAGTCATTCGCGACGGTCAACAGCAAGAGATTCTAGCTCGAGAACTCGTACCAGGAGATGTGGTAGGTTGCTTGTGGAAGCTCCTTTCCTTCAAATGAGGTCCGTTTTTGATTGCTAAGAAACGGCCCTCGTTTATTCTAGATTATCATCGGAGAAGGTCAGGTTGTTCCTGGTGATGCCAAGATCGTCTGCGATGTCAACGACCCCAATGGCTGGGAGGAGTACAAAACCATGTTGGCACAAGGCGATCTCGACAGCACCTCAGAGTCCGATCTCGATGAGAATGAAGATCCCGAGAAAGAGAAAGAACAGAAGCCGGCAAGGAAGCGTGGCTACCCTATCCTGGCCTGCGATCACTCGGCCATCACAGGAGAGTCTCTCGCTGTCGATCGGTACATGGGAGGAGTGATTTACTACACGACTGGATGTAAACGTGGAAAGGCGTATGCTATCATTCAGACCGGCGCGAAGACATCCTTTGTGGGTCGAACAGCCAGCATGGTGCTCGGGGCAAAAGGCGCTGGGCATTTCGAAATTGTCATGGATAACATCGGTACATCTTTGCTAATCCTCGTCATGGCCTGGATATTGGCAGCCTGGATTGGTGGTTTCTTCCGTCATCTCCCTATCGCCTCGCCTCGCCAGCAGACCCTTCTTCACTACACACTCTCGCTGCTAATTATCGGTGTGCCTGTCGGTCTGCCTGTTGTTACGACGACTACGATGGCTGTCGGCGCAGCATATTTGGCAAAGAAGAAGGCGATTGTACAGAAGCTCACTGCTATCGAGTCACTGGCTGTATGTTAACCATGCCTCTTTTTTTTGTTTTCCCTCCTCCCTCTTTCCTCTTTCCTCTTTTCTCTTGATACAAATCTAACGGTATGAATGTGGCAGGGTGTTGATATCTTGTGTTCGGATAAAACTGGAACATTGACAGCCAACAAATTGAGCATTCGAAACCCTTACGTGGCTGAAGGCGTGGATGTCGACTGGCTCTTTGCCGTCGCTGCTCTAGCCTCCTCGCATAACATTGAATCCCTCGACCCTATTGACAAGGTGACTATCCTCACCCTCCGTCAGTATCCCAAAGCTCGGGAGATTCTCCGAAGGGGCTGGAAGACCGAGAAGTTTACGCCGTTCGACCCCGTTTCCAAACGTATTGTCTCTGTTGTCACTTGTGATGGGGTTCGATATACCTGCACGAAGGGAGCACCGAAGGCAGTTCTTTCCATCACTAACTGCTCCAAAGAGACAGCCGACATGTACAAGGAAAAAGCACAGGAATTCGCCCACCGAGGCTTCCGCTCTCTGGGTGTTGCCGTCCAAAGGGAAGGAGAGGATTGGACTCTTCTTGGAATGCTCCCCATGTTTGATCCTCCCCGTGAGGATACCGCCCACACGATCCATGAAGCGCAGAATCTGGGCATCAGTGTTAAGATGCTGACGGGTGATGCATTGGCTATCGCGAAAGAGACCTGCAAAATGCTTGCACTTGGTACTAAAGTGTTCAATTCTGATAAGCTGATCCATGGTGGGCTTAGCGGAGCGATGGCTAGTGACTTGGTTGAAAAGGCCGACGGCTTTGCTGAGGTGTTCCCAGAACATAAGTATCAAGTCGTGGAGATGCTCCAGGAACGGGGCCATCTGACTGCCATGACTGGCGACGGTGTCAATGACGCCCCGTCGTTGAAAAAGGCCGATTGTGGTATTGCTGTTGAGGGAGCCACCGAGGCAGCACAATCCGCATCTGATATTGTGTTCCTGGAGCCTGGTCTCTCCACGATCATTGACTCAATTAAGGTGGCACGGCAGATTTTCCAGCGCATGAAAGCATACATTCAGTACCGTATTGCTCTCTGCTTGCACTTGGAAATCTATCTTGTCACGTCTATGATCATTATCAACGAAAGTATCCGGGTCGAACTTGTTGTCTTCCTGGCCCTTTTTGCTGACTTGGCCACTGTGGCCGTGGCATACGATAATGCATCGTTCGAACTCCGCCCAGTGGAATGGCAACTTCCTAAGATCTGGTTCATTTCGGTCCTGCTCGGCGTATTGCTTGCTCTGGGCACGTGGGTGGTCCGAGGCTCCATGTTCTTGCCCTCTGGCGGTATCATCCAGAACTGGGGATCGATTCAGGAAGTCCTCTTCCTCGAAGTGGCCCTAACAGAGAACTGGCTCATCTTCGTGACGCGCGGAATCGACACCTGGCCGTCCATCCATCTGGTTCTCGCCATCCTGGGAGTGGACGTACTCGCGACCATCTTCTGTCTGTTCGGTTGGTTCAGCAACGAGACGATGCCCACCAACCCGGCCACCTCGTTCGTGGAGACAACCAACGGGTGGACAGATATCGTCACGGTGGTGCGCGTGTGGGGTTACTCCCTGGGAGTGGAAATTGTGATTGCGCTCGTGTACTTTATGCTCAACAAGTTCAAGTGGCTGGATGACCTGGGCCGAGCGAAGCGTGACAAGGGTGACCTCAAGATCGAGAACCTGCTTGGACATCTGGCACGTCTTACGGTCGAGTACGAGCAGCCCGGCCAGCCGAAGGGCCGATTCTTCCTGGCCGCAAGCAAGGAAGAGGAGGAAGCCGAGTAAATGCTTATCCATGTACTCGTGCTTTACCGTGCTCTGCTCGGGCCCGTCGTGAATTTTTTTATTTCTTTCATCCTTCATTGTTGGGGGGAAGGTGGACATGATCATGATACCACTAAAACAACGAATAGAGGAGCTTGGGGGTTAAAAGGGCAAAGATGGGATTGCTGTTGCTTGTTCTATACTATCTTGTTTGTATTACGACGGAGAGGGAGGCAGCAGAACTTGGTGGTTCGTCAGTTGATATCCTTAATTAATAATGACGGGGAGGGTGAAGAAGGGGTCGGTTTCTAGTTGCTGTGTTTTCTATTATATCATATATATAATCCTGTTGAATCAATTAATTTTGCTGAGTTGAACTTGTCCCTCTCTTCGTCCTCTCTTCTTCCTATCTTCTTCCCATCTTCATAACAAGTCATATAAGAGTCAATAGATATTCTTATTGCCGTTATATATTATTAATTTTGATAATCCATTGCCCCATCATCATCACCGTCGTACAACGACAACAACAGCCAACCAAGGCCGTATACGAGTTACCATCTACAGCTTGAGTCTCCGCCACAGCTGCTCCATCTCATCGCCCATGGCTCTCTCGGCCTCGATCTCCAGCGCGCGCTCGGATAAGTCGGCGCGTTTGGCAATGCGCGCATTGGATTCCTCGCGGGCCATTTCGACTGTGTGCGCTGTCAGCCGACGGTCGTTCATCTCAACAACAACAGCGACAACAACAGCAACAACAATATGAAAAAAAAAAAAAAAAAAAAAAAAAAAAAGAAAAGGGGGGGAAACAGAATAGAATAACAAGGAGGGAAAAAAGAGAGTGGAGCAGAGCAAAAAACTCACCATGTGCATAAACGGCAGCCCTCTTCCCACTATACATGGCATGAGGCACATTCGTACTGCCATCACTATTACAATCACCGACAGCAAAGACACCACCCATACTCGTCCTCATACCAGTATAACTAGTGGTATCGATCTTATTATCCAGCATCTTGAGTCCCAACCGAGCAGGCAACGAACTCCGCTGTTTAGTATCAAAGCTACCGAGAAACGCATTCCGAATGATGCTCTCCCCATCGACAAAGACGACGCGGAAGCGATCAAACTCGATATCGGCATCCTGGTACCCGTCTACGTCCTCGGCGCTCTGGAGACGTTCGATCCGGTCAATGGTACGGTTCTCGATCCGGACCCCGAACGCCTCCACCTGCGCCTTCCAGTCCGGGTAGCCGGCCGCGACGAGCTCGTCCTCTCCAGCGGGCGTCCAGGTCCCGTTCACGAAGGCGATGATGTCCGATTCGAGCGTGTAGATCTCCAGCACAGCGGAGATGACGTGGCGGAGGGAACCGAGGATGCCGAAGGGTTGGTCCCGGTGTTCCCAGCCATCGCACCAGGGGCACCAGTAGATGCCTTTGCCGAAGTTCTCGGCCACTCCCGGCGTGCTCGGCATGATGTCGACGAGGCCGGTGCCGAGGATGACTTTGCGGGTGGTGTAGCTTTGGCCGGTCGTGTCGGTGACGTTGAAGAGCGTCGTGTAGGTCTTGTTCTCGGGTGAGGTCGTCGTGATGAGTGGTTGGATGTGCGTCACGGCCCGGTCGATGAAGGTTGTGCTGGGGTAGTTGCTGATCTGTTGGCGGGCTTTGGCGCGGAATTGGGCGGGGGGTGTGCCTTTCTCACCTGTTAGTAACATTCTTACGCTGCATTATATTGTACTGTATGTATTTGTAGCTCGCTCATGCTGGAACTCCATTACTGGTGTTGGTGCTGGCATGTTGATAGCAGAGCGTTGAGAGCGTAGAGCAGAGAGTAGAGTAGAGAGTAAAGACAGGGCCAGGACAGGACAGAACTCACCATCATTCCCAATGACATCGTGCATCTTGCGCGTCGGCGCATTGCGATAATGATGCGAATCGAACAGCGCCGTCCGCCGACGCACGCGCCCCAACCCACTCAGGGAGCTGAGCCCGGCGGGGCCTCCTCCGATCACGATGGCATCGAAGCTGGTCTCGGGGACGGATTGTGAGTGTCCGGCGAGGGTCAGTCCTGCGAGGAGGAGCAGACACAGGCTCGAGAGGAGCGTTCTGGTTTTGGACGTCATTTGCTTTTGCTTCGGCGCTCTAGTTTGAGCTCGTATTATATTAATACCTTAAAAAGAAAAAAGTAATTGAAATGAGAAGAAGAAGATAAATGCCGTCCACGCCTTGACTCCACTCACCTTGACCAGAACAGGAACGAACCCCTAGGGAACAGACAGACAGACAGACAGAGAGAGAGAGAGAGAGAGAGAGAGACAAGAGAAGAGAGTTCAGACTCAAACTCTACCCCGGACAATGTGGAATGATGGACAGTGAATCACACACAGAGAGAGAGAGAGGGAGAGGGAGAAAGCAAAGCTTAAATAGATGTCGTTCGACACCTTTTTATAACCTGGTCTGTCTGTCGCCTGTCAGTTATTCAGTTATTCATTCATTCATTCTTCACCCAGCCCCTCCCTCCCCCAAGAACTGGGACTGGAACTGGGACTGGGGCTGGGACTGGGACTAGGGCTAACTGGTAACTGGTACTGGTAATTACAAGTGATATTGGAGATCTCTCCCCAAGGGCCAAGCAGTGGCCGGTCTAGCTCGTGCTGTTCTGCTTTACCATGATTATCATTAGTATTATTACTTTATTATTGCTATTACTACACAGAAAGAAAGCAAGGCATGACGATCGTGCACAGATCGGGCATACCAGTCGTGTTGACTTCGTGATCTGCAAGGTGATTCGAGTTGGTGATGGTGAAAATAAAAAATAAAATACAGAGATCCAGAGCTGGAAGCGCGTATCGTGCATATCATATCAATGTATGGATGAGATTATTACATGTTACCTAGAAAGGGAAAGAAGAAACTGTGGAGAGCTGAACACTGAGCTGAATAGAACAAAACAAGAGCAAAGAAAGAACCCACACGCGGGAGGGGAGCAGCCGAGCGGAGGAATGAACGGGGAAATGCAGAATGAAAGGTCCCTCCCGCCTCTCTATTATATGCTTATAATGCTTACTATTATTTATTAGTGGTAGTAGTAGTAGTAGTAGTAGTAGTAGTAGTAGTAGTAGTAGTAGTAGTAGTAGTAGTAGTAGTAGTAGTAGTAGTAGTATTATTATTATTATGACCAGGCTCATGAAGATTGGTGATGAACGATGTCCATGTCTATGGCCAAATCCCTCCTCCTGCGCATAGACATATCTGGTTCAGGATAGGAGAGTGGATTTCAACCCCACACACACACACAGAGAGAGAGAGAGAGAGAGAGAGAGAGAAGAGGCGGGGAGGGATCAACATCGATAGTTCACGCGAGAAATGTCGATCAATGGAACCGACGAGCCAAGGAATTGGATTGCATGGACGATCCAGATCGACATGGACAAACTCTTAAGGTACTCAGGAACATCATCACATCACATCCGTACTCTTATCTAGTTGGGTTGGTTTACTCAAACACCTCTGTTCATAGAGACTCAATGCATAGATATAGATAGAGATGGACAGACATTTTTAACTTATGCTACTTATGCAGGGTCCGAGGGTTCCCGAGACATTTATTCATTTGTTGTTCTCGGTTTGCTCCACAGGGAAGATTTATTGTATGTTATTTTATTGTGTTTTATTTTCTTTGGTCGACTGCAGAGTGCGGTGGTGCAGCGCAGTGCAGTGCAGTGCATTGCAGACAGGCAGGCAGGGGTAGGACCAGTCCCCATACATACTTTACTTTGTCGAGTATGCGGCGACATACGTTGGGTCTTTCTGGGGTGGTGGTATATTAATTGATGGATAGATGGATGGATGCATGCATGCATGAGAATGGCTGGGAAGATCCCCTTGACAACGTGCAAAGAATGAAGACAGACGGACGAGGAGAATGGCATTCATGGATCACAATCCAGGTATAAATGTTTGTATGTATGTATGTATGTATTTGTTTATGCAGGTATGCATGTATGGAAGTATGTACAGTCCAGTCAAAAGGAAATAGACAAATGGAAATGAAAAAGAGAAGAAATAAAGACATGTCAAAGCAAAGCAAAGCAACAACCCTAAAGGATCCCAGCCAAGGGATTGTGGAGGATATTCGGGAGCAGGTGGGTGATGGCATCCAGGATGTGGTGCTTCGGCGCCGCCGGCTGGGGCGGCTCCTGCGGCGGAGATGGGTCCGGCGTTGGCTCCGGCGTCGGGTCCTGCGTGGTCGTGGTAAAACTCTTGGTGTGCTGCGTTTGGGTCTCGCTCGGGCTCTGGGTCTCGATATAGGTCTCGATATAGGTGGACGTATGCGTCTCCGTGTGCGTTTGCGTATGCGTCTCCGTCTGGTCCTGGGTTCCGGTGGGCGGTGATTGAGCTGGCTCATGGGCAGCAGGATCCGTACTCGTCGTAGCAGGATCCGTACTCGTCGTACTATCAGCCGTTGTAGCAGTAGTAGTGGTAGGGGCATCCGTGATAGTGCTTGTCGTCGTGCTCGTCTCCTCCACCGGCTCCTGGGGCAGATGGCTGTTCGATCGGCCCAACGCATCACTCACCCCGTCCAGGAAGCCCGGATTCCCATACGCCTGGGTCACATCCCACATCATGACGCCACCGAAGCTCGCGAAGTCCTGACTGTAGGCAATGACCGGGTCGAGTTTCCCAATCGGCAGATAGCCAGTCCCAGCGGCGCGCGTATTGGCGGGCACGCCGAGGAAGACTTTCACCTTCTTATTCTCCGACACGGTCTTGGCCCACTGGTCCCACGTGTCGAAATTGAAGTTGTTTTGCTCCTTGGCTCCGGGCGTGAAGGCGTTGATGCCGCAATAGTTGTTGTAGAACTGCACCCACACCGCATCGATCGAGACGGGTCCATTCAGGATGTCCTTGTCGGCCGCGTCCGGGTACGGGCATTGCGGCGCCGCGGTGAGATAGTACCGTTTGGACTTGTCGGCGTTGGCCAGGGCCCGGAGACGGTTCGCGAACGGCGCCATGTTCGTGACGGTGGCTTCGAAGTCAAAGTCGAACCCATCGACGACGGCATCGCCAAAGGGGCGATGGATCGCCGCGGCGGCTCTGTTGTTGCTGCTCGCACTCGGCGGCGGCCCAAAGGTATCCCACATGAGCTCGGCGGCCTTTTGCGCGTCGGCTGGCGACGCGAAGCCGCCCTCGCTGTAGGTCGCTCCACCGATGGAGAGGATGATGGTCTTGTTCTTCTTCTGGCACGTCGTGATGTCTTGTCTGTGTCAGGCGGTTAGTTTGAGGCTCCCCGGGTGTGCAGCACTTGGGGCCAGAGCCATCTTACCCGATCTGGGGACAATGCAACAGGTTTGTTCCTTCAAAGGTCGAGCATTTATCGCCGGCGTTGCTGAAATTCACCTCCGGGACCCCCCCTTGCCCATTGACTCGCGTGACAAACGCCAGGATGAGCACCTATTCCGTCAGTATACTCGGACCGTCTATGGCTGGAGCAGGACCCATTACGCACATCGATGTTGTCATCTAGACACCGTCAGTACATTATCCAGTATCGTATCGAAAGCAGAGAGAGATTTTGTATGTGTGAGAGAGAGAGAGAGAGCTCACCATTACAGTAGTATGCTAGTCGTTGTTGCGCGAGTTCTCCGGATCCTTGAAACGAGTTTTGCCCTAAGAGAGATATACCCGTTTAGCTCGCGAGGATGTAAGATCCAGACACCTCGACCGAACGACGCCAAACTCACCCCAGTACACCGCCACTGTCGAATTCGACGACAAATTCAGCTTGGCATACGCCGTCTGGAGCACCGCCAGCCCAGCGACGAGGCCCAGGACGCTCTGAAAGAAGCCCATGTCGTTTAATATATCGGTATGTTTCAATCGAGTGCACGCACGGGGAGGTATAGGTACAAAGCAGAATCGCAGCAACAAAACCAACCAAAAGGATTATATAAATGAATGAATGAATGAATGGAAAAACCCAAAGAAGAAGAAAAAGAAGGAGAAGGAGAAACAAAAAACGCAACCCGAATGAACGAAAGAGTACCTACGGAGTCGAGGACATCGTCGAAAAAGGATGAACCGGCTCTTTTTTATAAACCGTCCACCACCAACACTTGGACAAGCAAAACAAGTCCGGTCTGTTTTGATATTGCTTGAATCGGAATCAAACTGAAAAGCTTGCTGTTTCGATTCGGCATGGCTAACATTCCAGTCCCCCCTCCTCTCTCTTTCTCTCTCCCCCCCCCCCTCCGACTTTGAATGACAATTTCTTCACTATTGGCTCGAACCTCCACATAACGAGGATAAACCAACCCAAATAAAAGATAAAATAAATCCCTTTTGTCCGTCCCCTTGTAATGAGGACATGACATCCATGTCTGATTGGTACTGTAGGGACAATTGGGCCCAATCCGGACCCTAGACATTCCCAATTCGAGAATGCTGAATCGAAGCTGTTTATTTTTCTTCTCCATTCTAGGCCTTATATGTACCTAGCTCGGATCATTCGTGGAATGTATTAGGATCTCGTCCCAGATGTATTATTTTATCGTTCTGAGAAACTATTTGTTAGCATCTCCCACCCCCAGGTAAATATATATATATATCTCTATGGATCCTGGACACCAGAGGGCCTAAAGCAAAAGTACCTACTCTACCTACCCACCACGCAACAATCGACAAACCCTGTCTCTTTCCTATACAGAGAGAGATTAATGACCATGATACACCCGAACCAGTTACAAAGTGTGTGTCTGGGAGAGAGAGAAAACACCTCAACAACCAAGTCGGCAAGTGAGACATTACTACCCTCGGGGAAGGAGGTTTTGGCAGGATGAAATTCTAGAGGCTGAAGTGGCGTCACATTTTATTATTATATTCAGGTCAAGTTGTGGAAAGGGAATACCTTCGGTAGTCTGGCATTGGTATCTATATAGTAGTACCTAGATATATTGTCGAATTTTGGAGAGCTGCCTCATGAAGCGCTCTCACTTGGTACCGACTTAGGAAGATACCAGGTAGGTAGGTAGGTAGGTAGGTAGTTAGCTCGATAGTCATGTGTTGAGGTTATTTACCTGTGTCCATGGAAGAATTGATAATGTTAAATCAAAGCAACTCGAGTCAGGATGGGGCCAGCCCAGCCCATGTTATGAACAATGAAGGGAGAAGGTTGAGAGTGAGCCATTTGTTGTCTTTGTCTCATTCATTGCCTTGACAACGACACACGGACATTCCAGTTCCCTTTCGTTGAAGGGGCACTTTTCCTCTCTCTCTCTTTTTCGACTACGTTTAATTTTATTGTGCTTCATCAATAGTACCGGAGTAGTTCAAGGTCGATTGAGTTCACTTTTTTCCCTCTCTCGATGAAAACTTTTCTAAAGATAAGAATCGTAATAATAATACCTGGCGTCATATACTAACAGGAGAAATCGACTCATACAATCCATCCCTATCAAAACATCTATGACCTCACTCTTGTGTTTTTTTTTGGCCCCTTTATGAAAAAAAGAAAAGAAAAGAAAAGAAAAAAAAAAAAAAAAACAACCACATTCATCGTCGAATCCCGATGACCCTTTGGACGGCTTCCTCATTCGACATCCCCTCATCAATGACCCCCGCCACTTTCAACACATCCACAACCCCCTCCACCACCTTCCCATCCACCCCTCTCGTCCCCTCACTCGTAAATCGCACATCCTTCAACCACTCTCTCGCATCCTCCTCTCCATACGTGCACCCCAGTTCCCCCGTGCCCAGCAGTCTCACCACCTGCTCCAGATCGCCCTGGAAATCGCGAATGCCCTGATCGAGCAGCTGGAACACCTGAGCAAGTACACCATCGTGCTCCGGATCCGGAAACACAGCGGTCGAGGCCACCATCATCCACGACGGCCAGGGTGTAAAGATCTCCCCGATCTTCTTCATCGGGGTCTCTTCGCCGTGGAAGTAGGGCTTTGTAGTGAAATGTTCCCACATGAAGAAATCAGCTGTCGGGTCTGCCGTGCCATTATCCCCGGTCACTCCGTTACGGAGGGCCTGGAAGGGACCCAGTGGGACGGGCGTCAGAGAGTCGGGTGTCCATCCTTGTTGTTGAGCTAACACAAAGGACATGATATGGGAGCCACTATATCATATGCCCCAGAAAACAACCACCGTCGGCGGCAGTCAGTCATCCATACCGAACCACTTACACATATAGAGAGATAACAAAGCCAGACCAAACTCCACGATGGTGACAGAGGTAAAAGTAACGTAGAAAAGGGTTAAAAAAAAAAAAAATCATACCTTCCAAACCGACTAATCCCGACTCTCCCATCCTTCAAATCCTTCACACTCTGAATCTCCGCCCTCTGACGACCGGTAACAATCGCCCATCGTAATGGCGTATCTACCCAATGACCGACAACTTTGTATCCACCATCCTGGAGGTGTGTTTGCTGCTTGCCCGCGAGACCCGCAACCCAACCCTCTGTCAAACCGATGGCGAGATCGATTTCCCTCTCGCGGAGGGACGTGATCATATGTCCCGTGCCGGAGGGGAAAGGGATCAGACTCAGTTTGACCGGAAGGGATTGGATTGCGGGGGAGCGTAGAGAGAGATGGAGTGGGGTAAGATAGTGTTCTTTTATTCCATAAAAAATAACGGAAATACAATTATAGATGTCGAGATGTGGTTAGCGATGTAAGTAAGTATTGGAAGTGGGTGTGGGGGTGGGGTGGGGATATGCATCTGGCATTCGAGAGTACGATCTATGATAGGATGTATACATCTGTATGTCATGGTGCATGTACATGAAACTATGAATACGGAGAGGTATGTATATATTTTGTGTTGGAAAAGGGAGTTCGTTCTGATGGGGTCAGGTAACCATGGTTGAGAACACTCAAGCTTTGAGAAATCAAACCAGGTAATTGAAGAATAGAGAATAGAAAGAAAGAAGAACCAAACAAAAAAAAAAAAAAAAGGAACAGGCAAGGGTTTGAAGCTTTATCTAGAGTCATTTGGATATCACTTACCAGGCACGTAGCCGATTCGGAGGGTGACCGGATCTGAGGACATGATGGGCTCGTTTGAGTTAAGCGATGCTAGTGAGGTGTAGTTTATTTGAAGTCTCTCAGCGGGGAGACGCTGGGTATGATATAGAAGTCACCAAGCCAAGCGAAAAAAAAAAGTCTTAGTGGGGTGAAAGAGGGGCTCTCACCGGATTCATCCTACTCGGTAAAATTCGGATAAATCTACATTGGACTATAAAAAAAAGGTGAAAAATAAAATAGGAAATTAAAGTAAAAATGAATTTCATTATAAATACTATGAATGTAATAAAGTTAAGGTGAATAATCAAACTATCTATCGATTGGTCCAAGTCTTGTCGACGACACCGAGACCGCGGATTCGATACATGATAATCCGCCCAGTCAATCAAATCATTACGGTGTCGCCCTCTATTTCTCTTCCTCTCAGTCCCTGGTTCGTTTCAGTCATGGACTCCTATACAAGCTCATTTCAATTCCTCACGGGAAAAATAAAATGAAAGGGAAATTATTGGAAAAAAAAAAGAAAAAAAAACAATCTACCTCAGTCGAATGTCTTTCTCTCCCACCTGCCAGCCTTCACGTCGATCTAATGAGCTTCCAGAACTCTTCCAAGAGGGAAAAGAAGGACGTGGCTGAGTATACATGTAGAATTGCACGCCCAAATACAAATCGCACACACACTGGAACATACCGCACAGTCGGAAAGCCCATGGGATCGACTCTTGACTGCAGAAGAAATAGCTCAGCTTCATCACATCACCGAGAATCCACGCCGCAAGGACCGACACGCGGAATCCCTTGCACGAGCGGGACTGGTGGTTTGAGACAATCTGCGGGATCGGGAGGATGGCCTCAACAGCCAGGCCGAGATAACCGAGGAAATTGATGTAGAGGGCGGACTCAGAGATGGGAGTTAAGAAGACGTGAATAAAGAGGAGAGCACCGGTGAAGTATCCGAGGAATACCCAATATCTATACACAACATTGTGCGGTTAGGGATTGGAATGGTTTCAAACAGAGAGCAGGTAAACAAAAAAAAAAAAAAAAAAATGAAAAAGAAAGAGAAAAACGTACGGCTTTGCGCTTTTCCACTGCCAAAAATCATAAGGGCGAATGAAGCGCTTCTCATCCACCCCGTTGAACGGAACGTGCTCAACCCCGTTCTTCCCACCGGACGCCGGGCGATTGTCCAGCGCAACCTTGAGCAACACCACCTGCACTCCGATCATAATGACGGCCTGCGTCAAAAGTGCGAGGGAGTAGTAGTCACCAAACCAGAAAAAGACCCTACATGACCCATTCCATCAATACATTGTGCTTCTCCCACTGATCATATACAGAAGTCTTACTTGAGAATCGACGCGACGAGCATAATCAGGGGAATGTCGAGCGAAAATCCAGCCGAACTCCTCGTCCGGTGGATGCTGAGAATCTGGTCCGCATAGGATGTGAGGGGGGAGGTGATAAGACTGGTGGAGAGAGAGGGAGGGTGTCAGTTAACATTCCAATGCAATTGAATGGGCCACTGATTGTCCATTATCCGGGGAATATTTTTGGCAGGGCGGATAGGAGAAGTATGAGGGGATCGCACAAGATCGGAGCTCCATATTCCAAGAGCTGCGAGACAATAAACATGGCGTAGACTGATATCTGCCTTCCTTTTTTTTTTTTTTTTTCTTTTCTTTCAGATCCGATAAGCCCGAGAGAGAATTGCAGAAAAGGGAAGGGAGCACGTGTCAAACGAATTCTATCAGGGGAACAGGAGGTTGAGAGAGTTCGGAGCAGAAAGACAGCCAAAATTTAAAGAGAAAAAACCGCAAGAGAAGAAGACCAATCATCCAAAGGGAAGTCAAAGTAAAAATATCGGCACATAAAAGAAGATATCGGCCTAAACCATTCCCCTGCCCCGTACGAAGAAGAATACTGTCCTGTCCTGGAAGAAGAAATCCGCATGCGTCGCTGTTCTTATTATTACCTTCTTTTTCTTTTTTTGGTCCCTGTTGATGCTGACTCAGCCGAGGGGGTCGTTCAACAAAAATCATCATTGCTCATCGCGCCAGAGAAGCTCAACGCTGTCCTGGATGATTTCGACTAGTTGCCCCGCTAACTCCATTAATCTCTCACTAGCACCGGGACTTTATCCTTTCCTCTCCAGGAAAAAGAAAAATGGTAGTCGTGTGATTGAATTTACATAACCAAATATGTACCCCATTTCTTGCTGAGATCCAAAAGACATTAAATAAGACACTAAATCAGTTTCTCTGCTCTCTATGCTCTATCTGATGGTCAAAAGGGATGTTTCTTTTTGTGTTCCCCCTTTTTTTTCTTCCTTGCCCACCCCCTAGTGTTCTGTTAAGCTTACTCTAGGGAGGCCATATTGGGTGGTTACTTTCTACCTAAGGTACGTGAGGTAATTAGAACTCAAGCCGCCAATCCTTGGTAATCCCCACCTTAGGATTCTTCACCACAGCATATGGAGCTTTGCCATTGCCCTGCGTATGGAACTCCATTGGGGCAAAGAATGACGTCTTGGCACCATCTTCGATCACCGTCACGCTGGTTTTGGCTTGCCACTCCTGTGGAGGGTTAATCACTACAACCTTCTCGACTCGGACGCTCGCGAGCGTCTTCAGGTATGAGGCCGTCTGCGGGCCGGAGATAGAGATATCTTCCGATGACAGTGCCGAATCCTGGAATTTGAATCGGCGGTGCAAATATGCTCCACGCTGGTAATCAAAAGTTTCTCCATCGTCAAAGTATAGGGTTCCCTCTGCTTGGCTGTTCCGGTCCAGGACAACGACAAGCGTGTAAGGATCCCATTTCATCAGGCCACTGCTACGGCGGGGGCGGTCTTTGCGTGGAATGATGTGTCCACCTTGCATCAGCACCGGCACCTTCTCAATAGGGGCCGGGACGGTATGCGACTTGCCAGCGCCCTGGTAAACGGTGTAATCGAAGTAGTCGTAGTACTTTTCGTCGTCGGCGAGGTAGATGTCAGTGGTCGTAGTGCCCTCGGAGACCACAGGTTTCACGAGCAAACCAGTTGAGCCAAGGTAGATCTGATCGTCAATAGCAAACCCTGCCTCATCGTTGGGGTGAACATAGAATTGAGGTCGCACAATCGGAGTCCCGTTCACTGAGGCCTCATGGAAGGCAGTGTACCAAGCAGGTAGGAGTTGGTATCGCAAACGAATAGCCTGCGTGATGATTGATCGGTAAGGCTCGGCGATCAGGTATGGCTCGCGGCGTCGAGTATCGATATGCGCGTGGGCACGGAAAAAGGGATACCATATTCCAGTCTGGTACCACCGTGTTAGGAGCTCCTTGCTTGGATTGTGGAAGAAGCCGCCAACATCCGCACCTGCGAAAGGATATCCGGAAATCCCGTTATTCAGGACCATGGGAAGAGAGATGGCCAGATGCTCCCAAGTAGCCTGGTTGTCCCCAGTCCACATGGCAGACATGCGTTGAGCGCCAGCGTAGAACGAGCGTGTTAGGACAAATGGTCGGCGAAGCTCGCCCTTCTTGCGCTCTACCAAGGCTTGGTATGTTGCATTCACAAGGGTGATACCGTTGACATTGTGGACATCACGATGCTCCCAGTTACCATGATGCAGGTTATCTTTGGGCATTGTGGTTTCCGGTCCGTTGAAAACTGAAGGCTCGTTCATGTCGTTCCAGATAAACACATTCGAGAGGGTACCCTTAAATTTGTCGTATTTAAATAGAGACTTCCACCATTTGACAGCTTCGGGATTGAAACAATCGACCCAGTTAGATGAGCCGGGCCAGCACCAGCCATCATACAGATCTCCGTCTTTGTTCCGGACAGCCAGGCCCTTGTCTTTCATCTCCTTCGAAACACTAAATTGGTCTTGGTTTTTGATATGGGGGTCAATGATAACGACGAGTTTGCGTTCCGACTCGTCCAGCTGCTCCTCCATGCTGATCGGGTCAGGGAAAGTCATTGGATCCCAGGTGAAGTACTTTCGGTCATCGGTGTACTCAATGTCAAGCCAAATTATGTCATAGGGAATCTGGTACTTGTCAAAATTGCGATCAACCTCCTTGACGTCTTCATCGGTGACATAGTTCCAGCGGCACTGGTGGTAGGCAATAGCGAAGTGCTGGGGCAATTGAGTATATCCCGTCAGCTCACCGTACTTCTTGCTGATATCCTGAGGAGTGGGACCTAAGAAGACAAAAACATCAATTTGTCCAGCCTCAGAAAACCAATGGCTTTGAGTATCTTTTTTAGTGCCAGGTTTGACAATGTCGACCCAGGTTTCAGCGGCATTGAGCCAAAACACACCGACTGTAGAGCCCTTGCGGTGAGCCTGCATCAGCGGGATTGCACCATAGAGAGTCATGGGACTGTTGAGCTCATATTCAAAAACGTCGGAATTATACATGCGGTAAGGCTCTTCATGATTGTCAGGACCACCTCTGGTTTCCCTCAAGGAGAGCGAATCGGCATGTTCTGGAATTCCGAAAACATGACTGTAGCCAGGGAATGTGATATCCATGCCCACGCTCTCAGGGCCGCGAGGTTTGGAATCTGTATTTCCACCAAAGGTCTCTTCCCACCAGGTGCTCTCATCTTCGTGTGCGCCGAGAACTTGTTGCTCATGCTCACCCTCGATGGCTGGAGCATCGACCTTTGGCCGCCAGTGCTCCATGTTCATGTAACCTTGGTTATTCAGCTGCACATGAGTCTGTCCATCCCGTTGGAAGTCTACACTGAATGGTGCATGGCGGATAATAGCCAGGTATGTGTTGTCGGGTCCGTAGAGAATTTTGGTAAACCCGGCCTCAGCGTCGGTGCTCAAGGTGGCAGTCTTGCTCACTTCTAAGCCCCCGACAATAGCCCAGGATTCAGCCTCATTATATCGCTGTTTGCGGGCGGAGCTACCATGCCGGATTTCAATATCGCCATTTAACCGCTTCTCCTCGTCGACAACGACTCGCGCGACGCCAGAGTCGAGGAAGGACACCACCAAAGGCAATTTGACCTTCTCAGTGCTCGAAATGGATTTCAATATTGTGCCTTGTAGCTGGCCATCCTTGAATTGAATGGACGAGGAATCGAGTTCATATGGGGACCT
The DNA here is from genome assembly GCA_027569155.1 of Aspergillus haitiensis. Classification (NCBI taxonomy): domain Eukaryota; kingdom Fungi; phylum Ascomycota; class Eurotiomycetes; order Eurotiales; family Aspergillaceae; genus Aspergillus; species Aspergillus haitiensis. The sequence continues at coordinate 53,576 of JAPDEO010000033.1, forward strand.
CCAGGATGAGCTCTTCGCGGAGACATGGTCGGCAAGGGCTCTGTTGCGCTTACAGAAGCCAGACTGTGAGCACTTCTTGAAGTTCTCGTGTTTCACGGCGACTAGTTACAGACATTAGACAAGTCTCGCTTCTTCAGTCTTGATCAGGATGGAAAAAAACGACGTACCCCCAGGTATGACAAGACAGCTAAGCAGGATCACTGCCGAAAACAACAGGGTCCAATGAATGGACAACAGCCCGTTGCGGGCCATGATTTGAGTTCACAACAACTATCAGAGACACTCAACCTCTGAAAGTAACAATATTACCAACGACGGGTGTGCTGACCTGCATCTACCAGAGGGCGGGGAGCACACACACGTTGCTGGATAGATCGAATTGGGGAAGAGGGAGATTTCGTTTGAGGGGCGAGGAAGTACTACTGGGAAGTTCTTCAGTTGTTTCGATACCTCCACCTTCTTCCAGCCTGGCCTGATGACGGCCTCAGGGCGGAGAGCTCCCCGAACGGGTTAGACCGGCGCTAATACCCCTTGGGCAGCTGGGGTTAGACACCTGATGTTCCAGGCCACAAAAGATGCAGGTGCTCAGGCAGCGAAGTATCAGTGGCCTGAAAGATGGCCTGAAACCCCTCCCAAAAATGAGTGCCCCACATCGGCGTCTCTTCATAACAAGAATTTCGCCAGCTCAACCCAGCTTCCGTTTCTTTCCTCCTCCTTTCTCTTCGATCGCTTTTCTCTGACCTTTTTGTCTTCCAATTCATCCTCAATCCCTCTCAAAATGTCTACCGAGCAGACGTAAGTTTCTCAATTCCCTCTTTTGGTCGTCAGGCAACCGGCTCGTTCAAGGCTTTTGGTTCTACCCTATACTTTTGTGTTTTTTCTTTTTTCTTTTTTTTAACCGCTGTTCCCGGACCTGCCCCTCACCACCGATATTAATAAAATTAAGAAGCTAACTAAATGGCCACAGCTTCATTGCCATCAAGCCCGACGGTGTCCAGGTATGCACTTAACGTTCTTCGAGCATTAGCTAGAGATCAACCCAATTAATACAGCTTTCAATGGAATATGTCCACTAACCACCTGACTAGCGTGGACTCGTTGGTCCCATCATCTCCCGCTTCGAGAACCGTGGGTACGTATCATGATTTATTGAGAATTGTTGAATCTCAATCGGAATTCAAACGCTAATTGCTTTATTATAGCTTCAAGCTCGCTGCCATGAAGCTCTGCTCTCCTACCAAGTCTCTCCTCGAGCAGCACTACGGTGACCTCAAGGAGAAGCCCTTCTTCCCCGGTCTCGTTAGCTGTAAGTCTCACCTGTGAAATACCCATACGAGTGAAAGGAAAGGAAAACAAAGCTAACCACGTTCAATCTAGACATGCTCAGCGGCCCCATTGTCGCTATGGTCTGGGAGGGCCGCAACGTCGTCAAGACTGGCCGCAGTAAGTTTTCTATCAGTATAATTCCGTTATATCAAGCCATACCAACCAAGTTTCCTCAGCCATTCTCGGTGCTACCAACCCCCTTGACTCCGCCCCCGGCACCATCCGTGGTGACTACGCCATCGATGTCGGCCGCAACGTCTGCCACGGCTCCGACAGCGTCGAGAACGCCAAGAAGGAGATTGCCCTTTGGTTCACCCCTACCGAGATCCAGAACTGGAAGCTCAACGCTCACGGCTGGATCTACGAGAAGGAATAAATCTTTTGTTTCTCCGCATGATATCTTTTGAGAAGCTGCACTCCATTTCCGGAGGGAGGCACTTAGACAGATCGTCACGAGAAATAGAAATCTATACATATCTCTCAAAATAATGAAAAGAAATAAAAAATTCAGAAAAAGAACTCTAGTCTATGATGCTTGTCTTAAATCCGATCCGAGTAGGTAGACCACCGTCTCAAGTCAGCCGGTACCTCCAAGCTTCCTATTGCCTTCCGAAGAGTCGTTTTGCTCCTCTCCCAATTGGAGCTAAAATCACCCTCGCAAACCACGGAGTTGCCCATACGCTCCCAGCAATACGTAGAGGCAGGAATGCTTTCGTGACAGCATAAGCCGTCGCGAATTCCAAAACCAGCCGTACTCCCTCTTTCTTCTCCAGCGTAGCCCCATCTTTATCCATTTCAACCCCCTCTACCTCCTCAGCCACCCACCCTTTCTTCCGCAGCCATCGTCCGAACCGTTGGGTCCCTTCCTCGAATGCACTGTTTGCCGTCAGATCTGGGAGCCAATTTCCGTAGTGAAACGCTGCAACGAGTCCGAATAGCGGCACGATGGCCGTGATTTCATGTAGGATGAGAAATGAGGTAATGTGGGTCCCGGGGGCACTGAGCAGGGGGGTAGTGTAGGCGCGTAGGAACGATGGGAGACGATCATTGAGCCGGCGGAGACGCGATGTGGCATCTTTGGGGTTCGAGGAGGGAGGAAGAGGGGGTGAGGTCGCAAAGGCGCGTCGGGGGGAGAGTGACATCCCAGAAAACCTGAGATAGGGAACTCGTCGCGGGGACATTGTGATGTGGTATATTATGCACCCTCACGGTCGGAACTCCAGATCCAGCTGGCATAGACTGCTCAATATATCGGTGGATCTGCGCACGAGATGAGAGAGAAAGGGAGTCCTTTATTCCCTTCTTTTTTTTTTTTTTTTTGTCCTTGTCAGCAATTATGATTTCCTTTCTGTTGGCTCAGGAAGCAATAAATGGTGGTGTTTGCTGTGTTTGCAATGTTATTGTCGTGTGAACCGAAAAGCTATCGTTTTCTTAGCAATTTTTTATACATTTTCTTGTTTCAGTACAATTTAGTTTTGCTCTGGAATAAAGTTGTGGGAATGGAAGTCATCGACCGAGCATCACTGGGGGGGCAATGGAGCAATCCTGATGATGCTGGCAGTCTATAAATTCCCCATATAAAACTAGCAATGACTCCCACTCCCTTTTCCGGCTGGAGGGGCCAAACCCACTTCGACCTCTTCTTTCCTTCCTCCATCCCACTTTCCACGCTCACACAATCTTCATCAGAGAAGTTTTTGGGCAATCAATCATGGAGAAGATCACAGACAAGATCGCGGCTCTGCCGCCAGATGCAAATTACTTCTCTTTGGAGTTCTTCCCTCCCAAGACGCAAATGGTGGGGTTACTTTTTCTCCCCGCATTCCTGAAACCCCGATGTTTAGTGAACAGTGATGGCTAACCCGAGACCCTCATTTCTTTCGTTTTCCTTGTTTATCCTATAGGGTTTTGCCAATCTCCAAGCTCGATTGGAGCGTATGGCACAGGCATTGCGTCCCCTGTTCGTCACTGTGACTTGGGGCGCTGGAGGGAGCACCGCAGCGAGGTCGCTGGAGCTAGCAGAGATCTGTCAGCGCCAGCTACAGTTGACGACATGCTTACATCTCACATGTACGAACATGAGCCGGTCTCTTGTGGATCAGGCGCTCGAGGAAGCAAAGGTGCTCGGTATCAGGAATATCCTGGCTCTCCGTGGCGACCCCCCGCGGAGTGAGGAATACAATATCCACGGCGAGGATGATAGCAATAAGGACTTTACTTTCGCGGTCGACTTGGTCCGCTATATTCGGAAACAATATGGGGATTACTTCTGTATTGGAGTGGCGGCGTATCCGGAGGGCCACCCGGCCGATGTCTTTCAGGACGTTCAGGATCCAAAAGTTGACCTTCCTTATCTGGTGGAAAAGACGCTCGCTGGGGCCGACTTTATCATGACCCAGTTGACATACGATATCGACGCCTACACCAAGTTTGAGGATATGCTACGAAACCATGAATCCGGAGCCTTTAAAACTATTCCTATTATCCCAGGCCTTATGCCTATTCACAGCTATAAGATCCTAACTCGAGTTACGAAGCTCAGCCATGTCAAGATTCCACCACAGATCCTGAAAAAACTAGAGGAGGTCAAGTATGACGACGATGCTGTGAAACGGATTGGTGTGGATATCATTGCCGGTCTTGTGGATGGTGTTCTGAAGCTACCTCGCCCTGGACTCCGAGGTTTCCATTTCTACACTCTGAACCTAGAAAAGACCGTCTCCTTCATCATCGAAAAGTGTGGGCTCATTCCAAGTTACCCCGAAGATTCGGACGTAATGGTAGTCGCCGACGACATCTCTGCGCTTACTGTGGACGGAGCGAATGCTGTGCGACGACGCGCCTCATCGATTAACTCTCTGCCACACAACCGCGTCATCGTCGACAAGCTTCATGTCCCCGCAGGTTCCTCTCAGAATTCTATAGCGCATGAAACTCCTGCCGCCAGTGCCGGGGTTCCCGCACAAGCCCCAGACCGCACTACCACCCTTCAGATTTCTGAAGGCCTCGGCGCGCTCGGTAGAGAAGCTACTTGGGATGACTTCCCCAATGGCCGCTGGGGTGATGCCCGGTCCCCTGCCTTCGGAGAGATCGATGGATATGGGCCCTCTTTGCACGTTGCTCCTTCTGTTGCACATCGAATTTGGGGCTATCCAGTTACCCGAGGTGATATCAGCCAGCTCTTCCGTCGCCACGTCTCTGGAGAACTCTACATGGTTCCCTGGTCGGAAGGTGGCGTTGAAGAAGACAGCAACGGCCTCAACGCGGAGACTGAGACCATTCGCCCCGAGCTCCTTCGGCTCATCGACGGTAAGGGCTGGTGGACCCTCGCATCTCAGCCTGCCGTCAATGGCGTCCGCAGCGACGATCCCGTCTTCGGCTGGGGCCCCCCAGGAGAAGGATTTGTTTTCCAGAAACCCTTTGTTGAATTCTTCTGCCCAACAGCCGACTACCAGACTGTCCTCAAGCCTCTACTTAAGAAGCACGGTCACGAGAAACTGGCCTGGTTCGCCACAAACGCCGCCGGAGACTTTGAGTCTTCCCTTCCCGCCTCCAGTGCAGAGGCGGACCCTATTGAAATGAACCCCGCCAACGTCAACGCCGTCACCTGGGGTGTCTTCCGTGGCAAGGAAATTATCACCCCTACGATCATTGAGGAAGTCAGTTTCCGTGCATGGGGCGACGAAGCCTACCGTATCTGGGACGAATGGCGTCGAATCTACCCGCGGAACTCCCCCACGGAGCGTTTCTTAAGCACCACAAAAAATGATGTGTGGCTAGTTTGTGTCGTGGGACAGGAATTTGGTGCTGGTACAGAAATTGGCTCAAAGGAGGAACAGGAGGAGAAGTCCTTTTTATGGAGGGTGCTTGCGGGGGATCAGTAAATCTTCCCTCCTCCCGCCCGTCATAACTATGTGGATCGATACTTTAATCTATACCTTTACCTACCCTACCTCCACCTTTACACATCTACGTATACCTCTGTTTTCGGTTTCCTTCTTCTTCTTCCAATACTCTCATACTTCCTCCGAATATCCATCTCCCGATTCGATTTCTCTTTTCTTTCTTCTTCTTTCTTATTCATTAAGAACAAAGAGAGGTAAAGGTTCTATGTAGTCGAGATTGTATTACTTAGCCATAACGCGACATTTAATTTACTTTAGTTGATACAGGTGTGAGCAGGTAGGTAGGCACCTAGGGCGATAGGTACGGTATGGCACGTATGTAGAAGCCGATAGGAATCGTACTCAGGTTAGTTATTAAAATGTATTCAATACATGTGTTATGTTTGTGGTAGCCAAATAAAGGGCCTGAGGGGGGGCTTTCTCAGGGGTCTTAGCACTTTCCTACTTGTTTTACGGTCGGTAAGGACAGTATGTATGTAGGTAGGTAGGTAGGTACCTAGGTAGGTCCTGAGTTGAAGTAGAGGATGATGAACTCAGCTGGGCTTCTTCCGATTGAATTAATGATAGCCAATTTATCCCCCCCCTCCTCCTTTAACCCACTCACTCACTATTTATTTATTTATTATTATTATTTTTTTAGACAAGACCAGATATGTGTCAATAGTTTATAGGTAGATTTATATGCTAATCTCTTTTTAGAAGGTAAGAAAAAGCTCAAATAAAATCCAGTAAATTCGCTCATCACATACGCAATCTATCTATATAGACGATCGTGTTCAAGAATAGAGATAAAGATAGGTTGGCTAGTTTTAGTGCGATGGATCAAGTCATCGTCGTCGTCTTTTCTGCAAAACCCCGCTCCTCGAGTCCATCTGCGCCTGTATCTGGTGTCGCGACGGATGACTGAGATTCGTTGAACTGATCCACCGCTTGATCGAGTTTGCCGTAGACAGGCGGGTAACGACGGGGTTGCGAGGGACCAGCGGCTGGGAGCTGGTAGCCGCGCAGTCTTGAAGAAAAATCTTCGGTCAGCATTAGTTACTCTATAACGGTTGGGGAGGACATACCGTGGTCCTTGACCAGTTGCCTGAGGGAATTCCGGGGAGTAGATACGGTAGAATGCCTCGACATCAGTGTTAAAGGTACCACGTTGGATACTTTCGCGGATGCCGGCAAAGAAAGTGTCCAGGACGTGGTGGTTGTGGAGTTGGAGGAGGGTCCAGGCGAGCATTTCCTTGGCGTTGAGGAGATGGTGAATGTAGGCGCGGTGGTGTTTTTGACAGGCGTAACAGGGGCAGGAGGAGTTCAAGGGTGAGGTGTCGGTCGCATGAGAGGAGGACCATAGGTCAAACGCGAGGGGGAGGGGTTGTTGGCCGTTAGAATCTGTGGGCGTCGGAGGTGGGAAGACGAAGTCGAGGGCGATACCCGAGTCTGAGGCGACTCCGAGGAAAGGGATAGTGAAAAGATCAGCGCCCAGGGAAATCTCTCGGAGAATATCGTGGGGTGTATTTGGACCAGTAAAGAGGAGACGAGGCAAGTCACCTAGAGATTCGGGGATGCTGGAGAGCGAGTGGGATTCATAGAGCGCGAGGCCAGAGAGGAAGGGCCGCAGGTCTGTCTCGAGTTCGTCAAGATAGATCGTTTGCTGGGCATTATCTAGTGGAAGCACTGGGGCAAAATATGCCGTCTTCGACCGGCCCTCCTCGGGGACATCAGACCCGTATAGTTTCTCAGTTGCATGAGTTGTGAAGGCATGAGTACGATCCACCATTTTTGTCCGTCGCTTGACGCCCGGTGGCCGTCCAGTGACCAAGTCGGCCAACCCAATTACGATATCGGGCTTGAGTTTCTGAATAGCCTCTACATACTGGTCTGCCTCTAGCTGTCGGAATCCCACTGACGTAAGGATTGCGACTGAGTTGGGAGTGTTTGGTGGGGGGCAGGCAATTGGGGGCTCTCGTCGCGCACCCAGGACGAGAAGCAAGTCGTCTGGGAGACTAACAAATTTGCGTAGGGCGGATTCATGTGATTCAGTAGGGGTCGAGTAGATCGGGAGAGGCCCTTGGGACTTTTTGGAGTTTTCTTGTCTTTCTATGACTGATATCTGAGGCCCAATGGGCATCAAAGTGTTAGTGTCGCATGACCTAGTATTCACTTCTTTCTGTTGTCGGATGCAAGGAGACAGAAGAGACGCAAAGAAGAGGTAAACAGAATAGAGAGAATACATACAATCTTCTAGACCAAAGAACATACTACCGATGGAGGTATGATTGCGCAACACATCGTGGGCAAGATGAGAGACAACCCCCCGCGAAGTCAGAGGGATGAAGTGTGGCGTAGAGATGGTTTTTCTGCCTGCAATGGCCAGCGTTCCCACACGCGGCGTCAGCACAGATGCTGAAGCCGGACTGAGAAGACTAAAGTTGACCATCTCCGGTGATGAGGGTGTCTCTAGGCCCATGACGGTGTGTTTCGATGGTCGGTGGTTGGTGGAGGGATCAAAAACGCTCAGGTCAAAGGAGGTGAAAGAAACTTTTTCCGTTATCGATCCCGATTTCTCTCTTTCCCACCCCCGCGTCTTTCTGGCGTTTCTCCTCCACTCTGGTTCATGATTAATTAATTACCACCACCACAGCACAGGATTCTGTCTGATAATTCGCCGTCCAATTCATCCAAGATACTAATTGCTTTTTCATACTACTTTCTAACCCAGGGCTATAACATCAATCATCATTCGATATCCCTCACGAGGCGCAACATGACGGCATTAGAAACGCGTGCAGGACGCGGGGCTCTTATTGTCGTCGAGGGTCTAGATCGAGCAGGCAAATCTAGTCAATGTGAATTCCTCCGCAATTCTCTCCAGGGCTCAGATCAACCGGTGAAATACGTTAGATTTCCAGGTATTTCCTACTTATATACCTTCAGCTAATCAGTGGTATCTGCTTTGCTGATTTAACCCTCCAAAGACCGAACGACGCCGATTGGGAAGCTGATTGACGGCTATTTACGTGCCCAGTCCCAGTTGGATGACCACTCGATTCACCTTCTTTTCTCTGCGAATCGCTGGGAGCTAGCCCGGAGTATTGAAGAGGATATTGCCAATGGAACCCATGTGATCATCGACCGATACTCGTACTCGGGGGCCGTTTATTCGGCTGCGAAAGCCAACCCCTCTCTCTCTCTCGAATGGGCATGGCTGCCCGAAGTTGGGCTACCACAGCCAGATTTATGCCTTTTCCTTCGTATCTCGCCAGAGGAGGCCGCACAGCGGGGTGGGTTTGGTGGTGAACGGTACGAGAACGAGACCATGCAGACCCGAGTGCGCGAACTATTCCACACCATTTTTGATCTTCAGACAGGAGGCAACATTCGTATAGTGGATGCAGGGAGATCCTTTGAGAAGGTTTCACAAGAAATAATCGAAATCGTGGTAGATTGTATCGCGCGTCTAGACCGTTCTAGTTCACTTGGGAGACTAGGACCTATTAAGGCGCGATCTTAACATGAGAGAGTTGGAAGGAATGTTTGGGGGGCCAGAGTAAATCATCTCATCCCTCTAGTCTACTCCCATATCTTCATCATCACTATCCTCGATCACTATTTCAACCCTTGGCGGATCTGCTGGCCCGCCTACGTTAGACTCGGTTCCAGAATCCAGAAATTCGTCCCAACTGTCGGCCAGCGAGATGTCGTCCCGAAATTCCTCCACAGGGAGGCCATTTTCTCCAACTTTAGAGCACCCTTTCTCATCAGGACGGTCGACGGTAGATGTATCCGGCATCCGAGACCCTACCCCCCTTTTCAAGACCTTTTCATCCCTCTTTTTCTTCTTTCGCAAGATCATTTGCAGCATCTCCCCACCACGACTTCGAATGCTCAGCTCTTGCATCATCAGTGACCACTGCACTATATTCTTACACGCAGGACATTCGCCATCCAGCGGAACAAATTGATTCGGGTCCCGGGCTGAGCTAAGAAATGTAGAAGATAGACATAATAAATGCGTAGCACAATTACAACTCGCATGTGGGCAAACAGCTATCATGTCCTTCTCATGAAGTTGCGATTGGCATATCCTGCACTTTACGCCGTCCAAATCTTCTAGCGTAATAAGTGTCTTCTCTAGATAGTCCTGGAGACCACTGTAGTCAGCCTGAATTTGACAGGCGCTGCCTACCTTAGCTTTTTGGTTAGCAGGTGTGCCCACAGTCTCCCCACAGTTGCCATCTGGTATAACGTGGATTTGGTCGGGAATAAGTCCATCTACACGGTCACACCAAGCTCTCCAGACCCGATAGACATCGTCAGAGAAAAATCGTAACGCAAGGGGCCAACCTCCAAAGTACGTCGAACGTAATAGGTGGTACAGATCCTCCAGGTGAGCCGGTAATGACATCCGTTTGCGACGAGCAGGTGGCTTCTTTCCTTTCTTCTTGCCGTCGTTTTTGCGTTTATCATGCTCGAGTGGCACCGCTTCTTCATCTTCAATATCTGGCATAAGATGTCGAGTGGCATCTGGGTGTTGCCATGCCCATCTGCAAGCACTTTAGACCCTAAACCTCTGGCGTAGATATGTCCCGGGGGGAAAAAACGAATTAAAAAGTTGGGAGAGAAGGCGAAAAAAATAAGAAAATAAAATAAAATACTATCAACTCGCGCAGAACATACTCAAATTGCAATGCTGCAGTACGACTTGTGAACCCTTCTACAAGTATCACCATCTCCCAGGGCCTTCTCTTATCATTCGCCGTTCGACGAGCCCCACCCTTAGAGACCCCATTGTGTTGAGCAAGCCGCCGGGCAGGATTTGGGGTAGATCCAATATAGAGCGACCTGTGTTCAACTGTTGATCGGAGGAGATAGCAGCAGTAGAAAGCTGGAATGACTTTGCGAGGATGCTCCGTCTGCGCGTTTTCCATTCTAGAAGTTATTGCAAGTCGAAAAGAAGTAAGTAGATAGAAGGGACAAGAAGATAGCGTTTAGTGTAGGAAAACTGTAAAGGTTATGATTGAAACAGAATTCTTTCAGGACATTTCATCTGAGGAAACATTGAATGGTTCATTTGCAAATCAAGTGTCAGTTGAAAAGAGAAATAATATTGAAGCCTTAGGCAACGTCATGTATGTCTGTGATCACCTGACCGTCGGACATGATTGGCCCCGCAATTCGTTAATTATCATAACTATTCAAATATTCTCTCGGCGCTGTTCATAGTGAGAGGGTGAATGAGCGAGAGCACACGAGGTGGTGTATCTGCCAGAATCTTCTCATCTAACAACGCAGCTTGATCACAGAAGCTGTCCTTGCGGATATCGACTGCTTTTAAACATCATGTTTCCCAAGAATCTCTCACTTTCTCAAAAATCATCTATATATCTTTATTTAAATGCATCCTGATTATATTTCTCTCGAAATGCTAAAGCGACACGGTCCATTGTTGCTATATCAGGAGGCACATCAAAAGAATTCACATTCATGGTTCGGATGTATTCCTTGTCAAGAGGTCCTCCGTTTTGGTCCCTAAGGTATTTGAGCAGTGCAAGAGCATCGTCCGTATCCAGCTCCGTATTCCGCCCCCAAGATCTAGTATGAATTCGTCGCAACTTCCTCTCCAGCGCCCATTCAATCGGAGCCGCAATCAGACGTAAATGTTGACCCTCCCACAGGACAATGTTCTGTCTCTCTGCCTCTCTGGCCAGGCGTTCCCTAGAAGATCTGGTGACGAAGAGTGCCATTTCCTCGTTGATCCAGTTTCCATTGAATTGTAATTGCCGGCCCACCTTCTCCATGGCCGCGTGGAGTGGCTTTTTGATGTCGTCATCATGGGCCCACTGGGGTTCCAATAGATAATCGATATCGTCCGTGCTCTCTCGATTTCCCAAGAAAGAGACTGCTAAGAAACCGCCCGCAACAATGAGGGTTATGGGCGCAAACGCGGAGAGCCAGTGATTGCCTGCCATCTCGCCATCAAGGGCTCGGAGTCCTATTATGTTTTTGTTTCTTTGGCATTAGGTACTCGTTGGGCGGGAGGAATATTTGATTAGATACCGGAGAGCAAGCGGAAGGGGAAGGTATTTAATCTAAATAATCAAAACTCCATGAGATATCCTCATCAGGCAGAAGACAAAACAAACCTTTTTCAAAATCATCGATGTCCAAATAGGCTTTCCCAAGTGTCATTATCACAGAGGCATGAAATTGTTTTCCTCCTCTACGCCTCCACTTTTGTTTTTGCTTTTTGTTATTTTTTTCTTTTTTTCTCTCTTTGAAAAATAAATTTGTCCCCTCCTTTGGGAATTAAAAGAGGCAGAAGAAAGGAAAAAGCGGGAAAAAGAGGTTTCGAGAGCAAGGTTATTCTATCACGCTCCCATTTATAGGGGGAGGGGGCCGGAGAGTGCATATAAATATGTCCGGGCTTTACGGAAGATCTAGACCATCTGTTCAGTGCTGTGTGATCCTGCAGACTCAGTTCTTACGCCACATTTATTAGCCTTGGAGCATGTTATTGGAGCGAACCCAAACAAACAAGGCTATCGATCCTCAGCGGGGGCTGTTGCCCTTAAATGATAAGTTCAATAAGCCTACGCACAGGATAGGTCCCCAGGCTGAGGCACCTAGCGTTTAGACAAAAGAGAATGAACCGTACCACATCTGAAGGTCACACATCTCTCCCCTCCACAGGTTGGGCCGCTATAGTGAGGTTTGATGGGCATATATAGCAAACCCTAATTTGTCCATTATGTATTTGTGATAGAGTAGTTTTTCCTTCCTATTATCAACTGTGAGTCGAGACTTTTTTTTTCTTTTTTTTTCTTGTGAAATTTCTCTCTTTTTTGGGGGGAGGCGTTTCATTTTCCCTCCAGAGACCTTTTTTATTATTTTTTCTTTATTTTTCTTCGTCTTTGAATTTCCGTTGCCACTGTTTGTTTTCTGCCTTTCTTTTTCTTTTGATTGCAGTCAACAGAGTATAGTAGGTACTGACGTGGTTTAGCAGGAAGGGTGCTATATCCATCAAACACTTTCACCCCGGGCTCTTCAACGCCACATTCATCCCGTTGCCGCCGTGCCCCTCCACAACCAGACATGGCACACCGCTATTGCCGCGTTGGAGCCCAGATGCCTCTAATTTATTAACCAAGTACGTCATGTTGACAGACGTCAAGTTCTTTACCCCTGCAAACCAAGGAGCGACGTAACTAGTAGCCCTTGAGCCAGCTTTCTGCAGAGGCTTTTATGTTTCTAGAAATACGGGAGACTAGGATGCTGCTTGAGTCAGTGAGGGGTATACCAGTTACTGGGTGAATTAGGTAAGATGTAGTTAATCAACTGAAGGAAAAGTCAACCCATGTCTCAGCTTCCCGACATCTAGGATGACCAGCAGGAATATTCCATGCCTAATCGGGCTCGAAGGATAGAAATTCATTGAAGAGAGAGTAACTTCTGCTAACTACGAACTAGTGGATAAACTCCGGGAGAGGGAACTTAAATTCGAACGAAATATCACAAGAGTCTTAAGAAGGTTCCTACAAATGCTAGGTGATATCCTTAAGTAGACTTCAGCTATTCTTGCCGTGGAAATCTATAATCACTCTTAGTGTTTAGTAAAAACGTGTCAAGTCTTGCATTCCGCGCATTTTGCGAAGAAAATTTTAGATTAAAGACCTCCACCTTAGGCAAGTAAGACTATATGTCCTTCAGGGCTTGCATAGGCCGCATCCTCCTCGCGAGGGTCCACTCGAGGCTGACATTGCCACAACTTACCCGTCAGTAGTTACTACTTAGTTGCCAGGAAAACTTAGGAGCACCTGTCACCTGTGTAGATGCCAACACTAATTAGTTAGGCATCAGTCCCGCTATCGAACCCGTGCCTCTAACCCTTTTTGTTTCGTATAGAAAGTGGCCCATAGATAGATAGCAAATGGGAGGCACACAAAAAACTTTAACCTACGGAGTTGGTCAGATAGTGCCCAGTAATAATATACATGGTATTTACGCTACTAGGATAGTTCAGTCAGGATTCAGGAACTAGCGCACTAATTTATTACTTAACTACGAAGTGCGCTTCTATTAAATGAAATTGCCGATATATGCACTCTATATATAGCTTTAACAAGGACTAAAAACCGTATACTTGTGGTAAGTAATAACTGTCTAGGTAGGTGCCTAATCTATCTATCAGACTAACAATAATGAGCGTAACCGCTAACAAAACTTTTATTGAATATTAATTAACCTACATTGAAACTAGTCAAGTCCACCTACGTAGGCATGAAGTAAATTTTAGGTAGTTAGCTACTTAGCTGACAGTAATTACATACCTAGGTATGTTAGTTAGTTGCTATCGGGAGACCTTTTTCCCTGAGCAAAAGATATTAGATAAATTTTGTTATCTTTCATCTATTTCTCCCCCACCCATATATAATTACTTGATTACTTTTCTGGTCTTAAAAAGTAAAATTTTTTCTTATGATGTAACTACATCTTTTCACCCAGTAAGTTGCTGCCTTGGGTGTTGACACAGCGTTCCTAGTTATTTTTAGTTCATCCAACTCATCTGTAAACTCTTAAACCCTCATTAACTCTTGTTAATATGAGAGAGCTGCAATCCTGCCTAGGTGACCAAAATCATCTATTTGGCAAGAAGGACCAACCCTCTCTATCTCATCCGCCGAAGTTCCCAGATCTTCCATGGTCCCCGTCCAGCATCCATAACTTGAAGAATATTTGCTAGACTTATAGGCTTCGTGACCCTGCATACACCATTGCGAATCTTAATCCCAGAGGCAGTGGTGATACCCTGACCCGAAGAGGACCTTGAGGTTGTCTGATTCTGATCGGCTGCGGATTCTTCAACCCAGATTCACGTGCTATCTTCTGGCCGACGTCGCCATTGCAAGCCTAATCTAGATCAGAGCCCATGTATCTAGGATCAGCAGTCCAACCGTTGGGGATCTCCTGTAATTTTTTTCTAGTCATCTTAAGCAGTGCGTTTGTCAGCTAGATAACCATCACCATACTTCCTTCAAAGATAAGGGCAAGCTGGGTCAGGAAGCTCATCGCGCGGCTTAGTTACTCTGCAGTATTGTTTAAAGGGCGTTAATATACGTATTTTTTAAGTGAAATTATTGGATTTGTCCTGCAATTCATACCAACTAAACCTGTTGGGTACATTCTGAAAGTGTTTTAGATCCTCTCCAGAAGCGCAGAGCGAAATTGAGCAGTTAGGTCATGTATATTGAGGTAAACATGGAAGCCTATGCCTGAGTGTGTTTTTACGGACAACATATCCCAGCCAAGTCCCATCTTTCCATTTATTATTTCATGCAGCAGTCTTAAAAAAAGCCCATCATTATTGTGTAGAAACCTAGGCATTTTCTAACCAATGATGGAACACTACCGAGTACCAGGAATTACCTTACTTAGGTGCGGATGACGGACATTCATTCCGATTAATTATTTCTATTGAATATTATATGCATAGCGGGAATTCTCTATTTTTCAATAATGCTAAAATCTCCCCCTTTCATTACCTATTACTCTGTTCTACCAGCTACTCCGTGTGTTATGTCTACAATTTCTTTTTTTTTTTCTAAAAAAAAGAAAAAAATAGATGAACTAAACCATGTGTTTTATGTTGTAAGAACACAAGCTTGGTTATTTTTTATTATTTCCAAAATTCAACAAAGGAGCGACTCCGTGGAAAATAAAAAGAAAGAAAAATCAGCCCACCACTAATTTGTCCCGTGTCTTTCCATGGGACGGGCCTAATCTCCGATGCAGAGAGATTGATCTGATCTGCTTTGCTCCGTAGGCTAACTATCGAATAGCCCTCGGCAGTTATTTAAACAACGACCCGGAACTAGTTAGACGTATTAATAGTTAGGCTCAGGGAGCGGGAGGTAATATATGTGGGTACTGAGTGACATTTATTGATACTCTCCTACATGCATACCAACCACCTGAATAGGTATTACTAAACAAAAATGCTTCAATTCGTTTAAGAATGGTTAAGCAATACCTACCTATTAGGTACTGGCCAGGGTAGGTATGTCGAAACTAACATGTGCGATTGGAGGTCGGAGAAGATTTAAAAGTTTTTTTTCTCGGGGGTTGGTTAGCTGGTTTCCCAGCCACCTGCTTCTGCCAACTTTAATCATATGACTTTCCACTCGGAGATAACGCCCTGCTTTGCCTCATCTTGTCAACATTTTGGGCTCTGGCCATTGTCGCGGCCTGCTGGCTCAATGGTAGAGCGTTGCTCTCCTACCTTGCCCAGTCAAGAGGGTTGGGGTTCCAGGCAAAGGCTGAGGGTTCGAGTCCCTCGTGGGTCGTTGTTTTTTTTTGTCCCTACCGAATCCGCAGCCTTGCCTTCTTCAACTACTTACTTACTACCTACTCCGAACCACCGAGTCATTGATAAAATGACTAGACATTCCTTTTTTTTCATTTATTATTTTTTTTTTTTCAATGAGTGTTGCCGAACAATGTAATCTATTAGCCCATTCATACACATTAGGGTAGTACATCAAAGGCTGTCGCGGTAATATGGATTTCGAACCAAATAACCCAACACAATAGGTGGAATGGGGACTCAGGATAAGGACTATCTATGCATCTAGGTACGTAAATGGATCTAGACCAGGAGGGTTGTAAGCAACACCACAAAAGAACCAACGCATTTATCTACTATCTAGATATCTCTCAATCTTCTCAAGCCAATTGAGCTCAACTCGATATAGAGTACGGTATTTCGTCACACGGAGAGAGAACCATTGTGTTCTGCGTTCAAGGTTTTGCTTTTTAGTATAACTCTCTGCCTCCTGAGGTAGGTGTTTTTGTATTGTTCTCACGGGGTTTACGAAATATATCGTAATAGTTAGCTAATAGGCAATCAATAGGATAATTACCTTGGTATGATTCGGGGGTATTGATAAAAGTTAGACTACAGTGGGCTTAGTTTGAGTAACACTGCCAATTTTGCTTCTTGGTTCTGGTGCATCACCAGCCATAAACACCTTTACTTACATCAACTTACTCCAGCATTGCGTTGTTTTTCTTATTAGTTTTAATACTCACGGCTCTAAGCACTCCTAACGGTTCCCCCAATCCATCCGTATTCAAATTTTCATTGCCAATGTTAATTGATTGCATCTACCTTCTCTTCTAATCCTATAGAAAGCCTCTCTCGTCACTTTTTAATTTATCCGATTCCACAGATTCTTGTCGCTTAGGTACAAACATCACAGGCCTTGGGAGTGGGGGCCACCGGGCTTTGAATCTTCAAACCCAAGAAATAGTTCCGGAATTACCATATATATATTGCTATACTGACTGTAAGGGTACCAAAGCTGTTTAAGGCTATCCAATGGGGCTTCTTCCTTTGCAGTTTTACCCTCGATATCTTTCTCCCTGACGAAGTTGACGTAGATGGACTAGGTAGCTACTAGCTAGCGAATTTGATATTTCGTCATGAAGTGTATAAGAAGAGTATTTGGAAGTAAGAAATGAACTGCTGTCTAGGTTTGCATGGGGGAGTATGACTTAAAGGAGAAAAAAAAAAAAAAATAGAGGATGATATAACCTAACAGCCTCAAATATCTACCACGGGCGTGCTCCTATCGTTGGATTTGCTACTTCTCTGTATTTCTGAGTGGCTATGTCTTGAATATGGGCAATGTGATGGGGAAGATTCTGGACAATTACTGCTGCAAGAAGCCTCAAGAACTCGAAATTATATTCCCATGATTTATATGGACTGTGGATTCTGATGCTAGCTGTCGTGATGGTTGATTTTGAACTCATACAAGCCTTCTCATCAAGATATGCCATATCTAGATTGGCCTAAAAATATATATACTCTATCTTGCAAAACGGGACCCAGAGATTGTCGAGGTAATATGTCTTACTTGTCACTGTATTAAAATTAACTTTTTTGTTTTGAGGTTTTATCTGGTTGCAACTGTTTTGCGCGCTTATTTTAAGCTGTAACCTCTAGTTTTACTGATTACCTGGAAATGAGGGTAGTTGCTGCATTGAACCGTGTTATCTGATAATTAAAACTAGCTAAATAGAATGTCAACTTTTTCAGTTTATCTGTAGCTTTTGATGAGGAATAACCAGCCTATCCATATGTGGAATCGCCACTACACCACAAAGAGAGCGATATAAACAGCCTTGAACTTTTAACAATTTCCAGAGCAAATACCAATGTTTAGGCAGTATTTTTTAAGCTAGCGCTTTTAAGTTATACTTCCTATGGCTAAAGTACCGGAATATATACACAAGATATTGATAACTGCTTAGACACATTAGTAAGTAGGAGTGTACCCAAGCTAAGACAAATCTGGTGCTATGGTTATCCTAGTAAGGGCAGGAATGCTCAGCACGGAAGAAAGAAATTCAAGTATTTTTTAATGTTTTAATGTCAACGCCACACCACTGGTTATCTTTGTATCAAGGGTGTAATATCTTACTGTATTAATACATTGTCTAACTTGTACCAAGTTAAACCTAGTATCTATTAATAATAAACTGATCATTATAACAAACTAGTGTAGCCTGTTAGCTAACTAAGGTTGTTATGATTACTATTTGCACTCATAACTAACTAGGTCCGGAGACCCCCCAGCTAGTACAAAACGTCGGCAGCTAGGAGAAGTAGAAATTTTTTTCTCAATGTAATCTTGGAATTGAGATCATTCGATTCCGTACATGCTTTAGCTACGGAGATTATTACAACTTCTTGATTTTCTATCTTTCTCTCTTTCTTTTCTTTTTTCCTTTTTTTGTTTTCCTCTCCTTTTTTTATTTTATTTTTTTTTTTTTTTTTCTATCTTGATTGATAAAAATAATTTATTGTTTCTCAATGATATTGTAAAATAACCTTGTGCAAAAAAGTGAATAAATAAATAAGAAAGGAAAAAGAAAATAAAAATAAAATACAAAAAAGTAAGGTAACAACAAAAAATTGGGATCAAGGACACTATTGGACTCTGTTTTACTCGACAACCATAGCTCCATTTTATCATTTATTCTACCTACTTCTTGGGAGACTAATAATATCCTTGCTGTGGGAGGAGAAATTGTCTTGATATCGTCCGTAATGACTAGGTATTGAATCATCATAATAATTGCTATTATCCTATCAAAGACTCATAAAAACAATAGCTGATAATGTTGGTATCGAGTAAATAATAGTTACTTAGGTTGTCATACTAATATTCTTGATTTATCCCTCATAATGGGGTCCAGATGTTATCCCGTGACATAAATTTAAATAATAATATTATTATTAGTTACTATCCAGCCCATGGGGGTTATTACATTTTGTTCCACCTCAAACTGTTTGCAGACATTTCTTTCAATACGGTATTGACCATACCATCAAGGGCTCGCTACCGGGCCTGGCCGCCTCAGGCAGGGAGTCCAGAGTCGTGAAAAGAAGCAGATGCAAATCATCGCGGATCGAGCCTGTTCTTGTATTTGATTTTAAATCCCCCCCTTCCTAGTTGTGATCCACTCTTTCACATCCTCATAACTGTCGAGTAGGCAGAGATACCCTACCTACTATCTCTCTATTGATTTTCTTTTCTTCCGTTGGTATTCACCCTCTTCTTTATACTCCATTATAAGCTAACTAATCCTGAGTCGTCAATACAAGCTAAATCAGACCACTAAGATAGGTAGGTGAAAAAAAAAAAAAAAGTACACTTACCTAAATGACCAGCCTTAACCTTTCCTTTCTTGGCCCAACTTGCCTTGCTCATGAACCAGTGAACTACAGCTACACCTTCGGGGGGAGGGACTTCTGTTAACCCTCCAATCCTCACTGGCCTGAGTCCACAGCGACTTTCACCTAGCTATATTACTCAACTAACGACTAACTAGTTGCTAATACACTATTTAGACTACTACCTGACCATCGCCGTACCGACCTGAGCTGGTGGCGGCGCGCTACCTAACACCATTCTTGTTCCTCTTCCGAGATTCTCCACACTAACCCTCCCGGGTTCATCTCGGTCTTCCCTTGACACCTGCTGTTCCTCTCTTTCTTCGGTTCCATCTATCATCAATTTCCTCCTTTGGTATCTCCCTCTCCCTCCCTTCTTCCCCCACCCTTCCCACCCCCGACCTCTCTTCTGACCATCCCTCTCTTAATTCTTATCACGGTCAGCTAGCCATCCAGTTCATCCGATCTATCGTGATATCTTTCTCCTGTGCCTAGTCTCCATGTGTTTTACGCATTGGAACCTGGCCCCCTTCCGTCCGCGATAGAACACGCGCAAATTCTCTTCCCTTCCAATTCGGTCATCGCTTCGAAGAAATGGTGGCTCCGGCCTCATCGGGTGGGAACTCGACAGGCACACAGCCGTCAGCAAGCCGTCAACCTGCCCGATCATCAAGCACCCATCCTTCACACGCTCACAATGTGCCCTTAAGCGCTCGACGCTCTGCTCCCCTCGACCTCTCGACTGTTGAGCGACGCGGTCAACCGAACGCCCCTCGCGAGCCATCCAAACGAGTTCGACCCCATGGATTACAAGAGGCGCCTACCTTTCGCCCAACAGAGGAGGAATTCCGGGACCCAGAGGAATACATCCGCAAGATAGCGCCCGAGGGCCGAAAATATGGCATCTGCCGAATTATCCCTCCCGATAATTGGCAGCCCCCCTTTGCAATTGATACAGAGGTATGAGTTGACTTGGGGGCTTTCCTTTGCTCGTCCCCTTCCCCCATCTACCGAGTTGGCAATTTCTCCTTTCTCCTTTCATAGGAAACTATCCCCTTTCGTGACTTGACCTCGGCTAATGTTGTCTTATGCAGCGATTTCATTTTAAAACTCGTCGACAGGAGCTCAACTCGGTTGAAGGAGGTATGCCCCCGCGTTCAGCCACGCATGCTGCCGGTGGAACTCCGCAGCCCAGTTCTGACCGGGACTCAGGAACTCGTGCAAACTTGAACTACCTTGATCAATTAGCCAAGTTTCACAAGCAGCATGGCACCAACCTCAACCGTTTCCCTAGCGTCGACAAGCGACCCCTGGATCTCTACAAGTTGAAAAAGGCTGTTGAGGTTCGAGGAGGATTCGACCAGGTCTGCAAGATGAAGAAATGGGCAGAAATTGGTCGCGACCTTGGTTACAGTGGCAAAATCATGTCCTCGCTTTCAACATCGCTTAAGAACTCCTATCAAAGATGGCTACAACCATACGAGGAATATCTACGAGTTGCTAAACCTGGAGTGCAGCAGCAGTTGGAGCTGGAGCATGGGGGCCCCTACACACCGTCTCCCAATCATTCGCCTATGCCAAAGAAGCCCATTTCCTCTGAACCTGCTCCTTCCTCCGCGACGCCCCAGGGAAGATCAAGTATCCCCCCTCCTATAGCCCCAAATACCTTGAAGGATACTGAGGCAACTCCTGCTAAAAAACCCTCGCCCCCAATTGAACCCACACCACAGCCTCGACCAGTCGCATCCGGCTTTACACCCGTGAACGCCGGTGGCTTTACTGCGGTAAACCGATCTCCTTCTTTTGTCGCAGTAAATAGCGGACCGGCCGTAAAGCGGGAGACGGAAAATGATTCACTTACCCCTAAGAGCGTCGCTGAGCATCCTTCAACTTCGACACCCATGTCGAATGGCCACGGAAGTCAACCAATGAAACGCGCGATCAGCCATGAAAGCGGTTCGCAGACTGAGAATGGTGAAGTGGACGCGAACGGCAGGCGCAGCAAGCGTCTCCGTAAAGGTAAGAGCATCCACAAAACCACTCGTTTCTCTCATCTCCTATGTGTAGTCTAATTCCTGATTTCATCCCCTTGCCGTAGACGCCCCTTTGCCGACTATAGCGGGCTCACACATGAGTCTTCTTCGTCCAGCCCCCCCACGGGCACGAAAAAGCGATGTCCGAAAAACAGGTGACGTAAGTCTAGACCCAAGCTGTTATTTTGGTTGCCGCTCCAAATTACTTATAAATGGCTTTCTCAGAAATGCGAGATATGCGGCAAGTCAGAGGACCGCCCTTCAATCCTTGTCTGTGATAGCTGTGACCACGGATACCATAAGACCTGCCTTGATCCTCCTTTGTCGACAACCCCCGAGTATGACTGGCACTGCCCCAAATGTTTGGTCGGCACGGGTGAGTTCGGATTCGAAGAAGGCGGTGTCTACTCGCTTAAACAATTCCAAGAAAAGGCAAATAAATTCAAAAAGAACTATTTTGCTTCTAAGATGCCTTTTGATCCCGTTCTCAATACCCATCGCCGCGAGTCTGAGGATGACGTAGAGCGTGAGTTCTGGCGGCTGGTCGAAAGCTTGACGGAGACTGTGGAGGTGGAATATGGCGCAGATATTCACTCCACCACCCATGGTAGTGGCTTTCCTACAATTGAGCGAAATCCCCTTGATAGCTACTCAGTGGATCCTTGGAACTTAAATGTTCTCCCCTTCCATGGCGACTCTCTATTTCGCTACATTAAATCAGATATCTCTGGGATGACGGTTCCTTGGGTGTATGTGGGCATGTGCTTCTCCACATTTTGTTGGCATAATGAAGATCACTACGCATACTCCGCCAATTACCAGCACTTTGGAGCCACTAAGACTTGGTATGGAATACCTGGAGCTGATGCTGAAGCATTTGAAGAGGCTATGCGACAGGCTGTCCCAGAGCTTTTCGAAGGCCAACCTGATCTACTTTTCCAGCTAGTCACTTTAATGCCCCCCGATCAGTTGAAGAAAGCCGGTGTGAATGTTTATGCTCTTGACCAAAGAGCTGGCCAGTTTGTCATCACGTTCCCTCAGGCTTATCATGCCGGGTTCAACCATGGATTCAATTTCAATGAGGCTGTTAATTTTGCGCCAGCTGATTGGGAGCCTTGGGGTGCGATGGGGGTTGAGCGACTCCAGGCCTTTCGACGGCATCCGTGTTTCTCACACGATGAGCTGCTGTTTACTGCCGCAGCTCGTGATACGTCAATAACCACTGCCAAATGGCTCGCTCCGGCTCTTCAGCGAACATGTGCACGAGAGATAGCCGAACGAGCATCATTTGCCCAACGTCATCGAGAAGTAGCACCCCATAAATGCACCCTGTTTTCTGAAGACCCTTCGGTTCCCGGTGATTGTCAATTGAAATTAGCGGTGGAAGAGCATGACCTCCAAGAAGATGATTACCAGTGCCAATACTGCAAAGCATTCACTTTCCTAACACAATTCCGCTGCCATAAGACTGGGAAAACCGTTTGTTTGATACATGTGGATACTTATGATTGTTGTGGAGAATCGTTAACCCAGCGCCTCCTTGGTCCGGAACATACCTTACGCTATCGTATGAGTGATGATGCCTTGAGGTCTCTAGTTGTAAAAATCCAGGAACGCGCTAGGATCCCAGAAGCATGGGGGGAGAAACTCGATAAGATTCTGGAAGATGAGCCGAAGCCCCAATTGAAGGTCCTTCATAACCTACTTAATGAAGGTGAGAAAATCCCATATCATTTACCTGGTCTCCAAGATCTTGCGGCCTTCGTTCAACGCTGTGATAAATGGGTTGAAGAAGCAACCAATTACATTACCCGAAAACAGCAAAATCGGAGGAAAAACGAGAAGGCTTGGCGCAAGGCTACTTCCAAGGCCACGCAGCTGGAAGAACGTGACCGTGAAGTTCGCAGGGTAGAAAATCTCTACGCCCTTCTTACAGAGGCTGATAAACTGTCATTCGACTGTCCACAGATGGCGGCTCTGGAAGAGAAGACCCGCGAGATCGAGAAATTCCGCCAGGACGTTAACGCTGCCCTCATAAACCCCCACGTCCGATCAGTCCAGGAAGTTGAGGAATTAGTGGAGTCTGCCCGGAATTTTAACGTGGATATACCGGAAGTGGATGGACTAGAGCATATTCTCCGACAAATGAAGTGGAGTGAGGAAGCACGCCGCAAACGGGATCAATATTTGACTCTTAAGGACTGCCAGGAGCTTATTTTGGCCGGTGAGCAACTTGGCTTGTCTGAGACGAATGACAATCTCCTGTTTTTTAAGGATCTCTGCCGCCACGGTGAGGCGTGGGAAGCAAAAGCCAAGGAATTGATGTCTGTTGAGGCAGTTCATTACCAGCAGCTAGAGGCTCTGTCTGCTCAGGCATCACGCTTTCCCGTCTCACCGGATACGCTTGCAGCAGTTGACGCTATATTGACAAAACAACGTGAAGCACAGAAAAGAATACAAAGTTTATATGAAAGAAGCAAGGATCCCGATATCAGGAACCGCCCTAAGTATAAGGAAGTCCGAGAATTAATGGATTCTCTTGAGGAGTTGAACAGCCGGCCTACCGGTGCCATTGACCTGGAACGTGAGCAGAAACGTCACGAGGATTGGATGAGGAAAGGCAAGAAGTTGTTTGGAAAGGCCAATGCCCCATTGCACATCCTAAAATCCCATATGGAGTATGTTGAGAAACGGAATTCATATTGTTTTGATCTGGACGATCGCTGTCGGCCACCCGTTGAGCCAGCCTCACGCGACAACAGCCCGGATCCAAATTCACTACTAGATAGCAGCAACCCCGCCAGCGTATGGGCTCCTGGTAATTACCCCAGAGATAATCGGGATGTTTTCTGTATTTGCAGACGCTCAGAAGCAGGAATGATGATTGAATGTGAGATCTGTCGTGAATGGTATGCTTCACCTATCGTCACGTCCTTGCAAGGGTTAAAGTATGTGATCGCTAATTTAATCTGATAGGTATCATGGGAAATGCTTGAAAATCGCGCGCGGCAAAGTCAAGGAATATGACAAGTATACTTGCCCTATCTGTGATTGGCGACAGAAGATTCCCCGAGATGCTGCTCGTCCGAAGCTTGAAGACCTTCAAGACTGGCAGGCCGAGATTGCTGGTCTCCCATTCCAGCCCGATGAAGAGAAAATCTTGGAAAATATCATCAATCAAGCGCTCACATTCCGTGAATTTTTACAAAACTCCACCAATGCAGCCTGCACAACTACTGAAGAAGTCCCAACGCTCATATTTTACCTGCGGAAAATCGAAGGAGCCGAAGTCCTTTTAGCATATGAGACAAATCTCTTCCGGCAGGAGATCCACAAATGGGCGCCCGTTGCTCCTGATCCACCACCAATCTTGGAACAGTCTCTGTCAACCCGAAAGCCTCGCCCCACAAAGCAACAAAAGATTATGGCGCAGCTGGGCGTGGAGCGGCCTGAAGACCTACCTCCCCACTTGCGCACAAAGCAACCACCTCCCAAACGCAAGTCACTAGAATCTCAGTCAAGCCGACCTACACTCCTCCAGCCTGCACCGCAGACGCCCGGCGATGTGTCTAATGCTGACGGAACCCGGACTGGTCCGACATTGACTCCGATGACTGATAGTCAAAGCGCACCTTACCCCTTTTCTGCAAATTATTCCCTCCCAGCAAGTGACTCGACCCCCGCCTTCAGTGCTGCTGGTTCATCTGCCTTCCTACCTCATGTTTCGGCGCATTCACCTTCATTCCCCCCACGTTCCCCATCACCGCACCACCAAGGGCTTGACACTGCCCTTTTCAGTCCTCCCCAGTTTAGTCGAGCGAACACGAATGGACCTACTGTGGTCGACGTCGATAGCCAAATTCCCTTCAATAGCAGCCCTCAGGATAATCTAGACGATTTTTTCGCAGATATGACAAACCAAGACGCGGACCCTGAACCAGAGCAGGAACAGGAACCGATGGAAAATACCCACGCTAATGAGGCCCTTGAAGTTCTTAATGTCGGTCATGACAGGGAGAGCTCTGCCCCCATACCAGATGGAGAACCAGGAGATGAGAAACCGCAGAACGAAGTTGACAGTCGTCTCGAGCCGGGGCCTGAAACAAGTATGGATACGGTAGAATGAAGATGGGTTGGAGCATGGTGGTTTTTGATGCATACGTGGTTGAGCGACTTTTTGAAAATTTGGCGGCAATTTCTTTCCTGTTCACATACCTTACCACGTTTTTTTTCCTGCAAACATCCCCGCGGCGTTTTAGTGGCGCGTGTCTGCTTTCTCTTACGTTATCCCCTTTTCGTGATGTATGATTCTTTATGCAGCTTACGTTCAGTGTGATGTCTCTCTTCAATTTTGCTACTCTCCTTGCATCTTGTTCAAATCAGCTTCTCTTTATTCTTTCCTCTTCGTTGGATGTTGCGGCGAAGTCTCTGTTTCTTCCAATTCTCCTTGGTCTGGGCGGCCTTATGTTTGAGTTTATGAATTTCTGTAATAAAAAGGATGGAGAATCTGGCGAGTGGTAGTTGTTTCATTTGTTTCATTTTCTTTGTTCTTCCTGTTTTTCATTTTTATTTTTCTTTCCCCACCCTTTTCTCCCCCTCTCTCACATTTCTTTCCTCTTTAATCTCAACGTTCATCCAGTTGTTTCAATGTCGAAGGGTGGTATCTTTCCTTTTATCTTTATTCTCCCTCTTTTTCTCAATTACCTTTTGAGGTTCTCATAGTGTACTACTAGTCAAAACATTGATCCTTTTATTCACACTTTCTTACTCGTATTTTTTGTTTCTCATTTAGCTTTCTTTGCTCTTACTCCTGTTCTGTATCTAATCTGGTAGATTTGCTGCTCTATTCCTTCTAGAGTCAGAAAGCAGACCAGTAATCATGCGACTCTGGTGACTAATAATAGAATTTGTCTTACCCAGTAAAATAAGCTCGGGCGAATATAAATCGGATTTAGAATTGTTGGTTGCTGGAATTGAATGTTTTTTTTTTTTGTTGCGGGGTGTGGGTGATTTTTGGTCAACCTACAGAGCTAGAATAACAATTATTGCGAGAAAAAAAAAAGGTTCAAGGACATCTGATTCTAACCACAAATCCTAGCGAGATGCTCTAGTAGTGTATGCACGCAATCTAGATAAATAAGTAGCAAGTTCTAGGGGGGAGGAAATTCCTAGGATACAGAGAAGAAAGGAAAGTAAAGAAGCCAGCCACACACATTAAACACCAAGTTTCTTAGAAAAGGGAGGAAAGGCAAAAAGATTAAAAAAAAAAAAAAAAACAAATAAATAAAAACACAAGGGTAAGAAAAGGCCCATCTCAACTCCAACCATGTTAAATGTAGCAAGGTAGATCGTCTCCCATCTATGGTTTCCTTGATGCGACCGTATAAAGCTCACCAAATGATGATGCAATACAATGCGACCTAGGTGTGAATGCAAATGCTGTAGCAAAAAAAAAATAAAATAAAATAGAATTAGATGTTGAGGGCAAAGGAAATGAAAAATAGAGAAAATAAAGAAAGGGAAAGAGTTCCTCTTGCATGAATGGTTATTATTACCTTGGAAAGATAAACAATTGTCGAATTGGGCTATTGTGACAGGAAATGTTAGAAACACTCCCATTCGCAAAATACACACCATCGCGCAACTCTATCGGCTAGCACGAGCCCTCGCCAAACACCGCGCTCGCCGATTTTGATTACTGTTTCCCAAACGCTTCCGTCTGCAGTGCACTCGCTGGGAGAATCGGACGTGTTAGGCGTGCTAATCATATGGTCAGCCTTTCTGGTTAGTCGAAGAATCTTTCCTGACGGCGATTGAATGGCGAGTTTGGCCGGCTTCTCTCTTCCCGAGCTTGAGCGAGTTGACGAAATGGCTGAAGTTGAAGCTGAAAATTCATTTGAGACGGTAGATACAGATGAACCACCGGCAGAGCTAGAGATCATACTGAGTGCACTTGCAGGTCGGGAGAACACCGAGGGAGAAACACGGCCACTGAAGCTATTTTCTGTGCTAGTCGGCGCAGAAGGAGGAGAAGAAGGATGCTGACGAACAGCAAAGACAAAAGTATTGTTGACCGCCAGCTTGGCGCATTGGGGTTGTATGATATACAGGTCGTGACGCTGCGCGTGAGGGGTGGGATGACGCAATACAAATTCATATGGAGGATTCTCGCCCGTGTGGATGATAGGCAGAGCAAATGCCAGAGGGTGGGGGATATCTCGACTTGAGTGCATCAACCCCTTTCTTCCTGCATACACTTTTACCATACCCCGCCCCTCATCGCCCGGCAAGATCGCTTTAACAGTGATACGCTTTTGCCCACCGACCCAGTCAGGCTGTACGAGAGCGCGTTTCCGTACAATCTCCCCACTCTCAAAGATGTCTCCATCCGCATCACAGGCGAAGGCAGGTGCTTCAACCTCGGCAGCACATTCTACATCAGGAGGAACAAGGAGGCGGACCTGGAGAACTTCCAAGCCTTCAAGTCGGAACACGCTAGTATCATAGTCTGGGAACTGCATGCTCATCTTGAAATAGGCTGGACAAGCGGTCGGAAGTGCCAAAAGGACATCTGGAGAGATAGGGGGGCAGATGTGTTGGGCTTCTGGAGTAAGTGGCACATGTGTGTAACAAAGCTCAAGTGGCCGTGTGAGGAAATACCAAGGCTCAGCAGTAGTGATATTAGTAGTAACGAACTGGTTGCGTCGCGGGTTTGTCGGGCTAGCCAGTGAACAGTCCATGAAACGCCATTCCCCGTCAACGAGAACAGAATTCCACCAATGATTTGGCCTTGAAAGACCGTCTAACTCGAACATCTCGCCCGGAGTTTTGAGGAATCCCGGAATTGCCTCTGCATGCAAGCCAACGGCCGCACACATTTCTCTTACAAGATAAGCAACTTCCTCTGGGCATCCTCTTTTGGTTTGCACCACGCGCTTTAAATCAATTGCAAGATCCTCAATTGGTTCATCCCAGGCAATCTTTTCACTCACCCAGGTGAATATGGCACGTAGTCTCTGTACATCACTTTTGTACGGTCGGCAGACGTATCCATGGGCCAGACTCATCGGGTTCGTCATTGGGGGGAGACTGTTGACAAACCGAGCACTTTTATCAACAAGACTGAGGTTCACTGTGTCAAAATTGGTGGGTTCACTGATGGGCAATCCGTCAATGCTTTCTTCGCCTTCAGCTGTCTCGTAGAGTTCCTCGACGGCGTAGATCACAGGGTGGTCCATCATCTGACAGCGTTCGGCCCTTTCGACCCTTTCATTCCGACTTGGGGAGCTTGCACGGTTTACATCACGCCGCACCTGTACCCAGTCAATCGTGCTACTGCCCATTCCCATTTCTTGAGCAGCCGTGTCTCGATGAGAATGAGACGACCGGATTGGAGATATCGCCCTTCCTTTGGTGGGAGAATACGGGCCTCCACCTTGACCAACGGCGATACTACTCCTAGCATTTGCTGCACCAGTTTTTGCAGACTCTAAAATCTTCTTAAAGAAGCCGTGTTTCTTAGCCTTAGGGGTAGACAATCCACCAAAGACAGCTGTCGACTCCTCGGGTGCTGGAGTTGAGGACCATGGAATGGCAGATGAAGCACCCTGTCTCGAGGTATTATGACTTGAGTGATATGATACACCACTAAATGGTGTCTCTGGACGTGACATTCTTGTCAGGTCGCTGAAACCTCTTGTACGGTGAGTGTCAAGTGCCGTGCTTGGTCTGTCGCTTGAACCAGCTCCTCTCCTAGCGTAGCTGCCGGCACTCGTAGCACTAAAGCCTCCAGCTGACGGTCCACTCATTAAACTTTGGCTTGTCCTATCAGTGCTTGTGGTCTGGTAGGTGCTATTGCTTTGTACACCACTAGACGAGTTTGTTGTACTCGACTTGTTCGTGTAGGACCGGTTAAGCATGTCTTCCCGGAGATCATACCCAGACCTTCGGCTTTTCAAACTTGGATAATGCGCAGGGATTGAGTTGTTTCGCCCATGGTAAGGGATATTTCTTGGCGGTGGTGGAGGGGGGTCATCGTCTTCGGGAAACTCGACATCTTGAGAGCCCCTGCGACCGTGCTGCTGCATCTGACGCAGCCGGCTTTCCATCCTTTGCACATAATTGTTGAGTTGTGGGGGTCCGTCAGCATAGGGATCATGAGCGTAAACACTATTTCGATGAGTCGGTTCACGAGCATAGTCATAGTCCTTCTCGCCGCCGAAACCTAGAGATGTCAAAGGTCGGTTGAGAGACTGTTGGGTGCGATGAGAGTGGTGGCTTGGCTCGTCACGAAAGGATTCATAGGCGTCCGGAGACCAGGGATTATCAAAAGTTGGTTGTGGCGATGGTGAGTGAGAGCCCCGAGACATACCCATATCTTCCAGCGAAGTCATCACATCTTCCATTGCATCCCTAAGGGGCGAAGGCGTTTGTCCATTCTCTGAGTGGACCGCAGGAGACGGTGTTCTGTTAAATGTAACATATCGATCATTCATCTCTAGGTGGTTCGGTACTCCTGCATTTGGGGACGGTTGGCGGTGGACCGCAACCCGGTGTGGAGGCGGGGGAGGTGGGGGTGGGGAATCTTCACGCGCTGAAAGTTGCAGAGGTGATATTTCACGAGACGAAGATTGTGACACCGGTAGATAATCTCTCTCGGGGGGAGGCAAATAATCAGACATCTCGGCGGGCCGGGGAGATACTGCACGAGGGGGAGGTCGGGAGCGGGCTCGGACAGGCACGAGAGCTAATTGTGGTTCACTTTGTGACGGAGGACGCGGCGACACCCCCCGCGACGGAGGTCGTGACACGGATAAAGGTCTCGACAGGGAGCTATTCTTTTTCGCTGGGGTTGTTGGAGTGCGTGATGGTTGCTTTGACCTTCTCAGACTACCATCTCGAGGCGGTGTTTGCGGGATTGTACTGCCGACCGGTGACGTCGAAGATGAGCTTCCGCCCGACGGCGCCAAAGCCTCTCGGTGGGCTTGAAACGGTTTCCTAAAGACAGTTTTCTGTTTCTTCGGTGCGGAGGTGGGATTTGTCGTCGGAGAGGCAGCGGCTTGAATCATCGGACTTGTTGACCGAGTGACCGGTACAAAATCATCTCCCAACACTTGCACAAAGTTGGAAGGGAACAGTCCCACCATACGTCTATCCCTTCGCAATCGGCCCATCCACCATTGTCCATCTCCAGCATTCAAGCATTCAATAAGATCGCCTTCTACAAAGCCCAGATCGCGCGTAGTTTCACCCCCCCACGAATAGACAGCTCGACACCAGCAGGGAAACCGGGTCGGCAGCTGGGGAGCAGGAGGAGCCATGATGAGAATGGGGCGAGAATAGCGACAATCGGGTCACAGTATCGTACAACAGGTTACCACTCAAAGCAACGTTATCATAGCACGGGGGGTATCAAACTCATTAATTTAGTCGAGGGGATTTTTTGGGATGCAATTTGGTCAAGAAAAGGACAATAATTGGGTGAGGATTTAAGGTCCGTGGAAGGGAGCAAAGAACACAAACATGGTACCTAGGTACTGTAAACAGGTAAGAGGAAAGTAAACGGACGAATGGGGGGGATAGAAGAGAGAAAGGGGAGGGTGGGTGGAAAGGGGAGAAAGAGGAGAGGAGAAAAGAAGGAGGATAATGGAATCGAAGCGCCCACCCTTACGAATGAAAAGAGAGAGCGAGAGAGAGAGAGCTCAGCTGAAACTGAAGGAGCAGCGGACGGTGAGGCCCGACTCAATGGGATTGTTTAGTCTCGAGTCCCGTGTTTACGTGTAGCCCTGTTTTGGATTAGCGCGAACCCATGCTTATCGATAAGCTTATTACTAACTACTCGAGGCTAGGTGGTTTTGATTGCCCCCGTGCCTTGGCCCGTGATCTTCGCCTCCCAACCTCCCTTGTTGTATTTAATAATCCATTAATCTTTTAGTTAGTAAATGATAAACAGCTACATCAATCCATACATCCCTGCCCGGTGGAATTGCTATCCTCCCCATCAAAAAGGAATGATGATGACTACAGATAAAGCTTTCATCATGGTGCCATCCTCTTAGATCCTCCGTGGCTTGCCCAGTCAGTTCCCTAGGAGATCCATGGTTTCCTCTCCGATACCCGCCCAGCAATCCATGGTCAGCGTCTAAGTGGGTTTACTGTCTAAACTTTGTTTAACTGGCCCATTCTAGGAATCTCCATCATCAATCAGAGCCGTTTCCACAGCTCAAGTCATGCTGTCGGCGAGTCAGAAAGAATTGGCGGTTCTCGTGGTTCCTGTTGGCAACATGTCGATCATCCCTTGCTTCGTTCGAGCGCAAAGCATCCCGAACATGCATTATTCTCCGAGCTCTCGGTTTGCGGACATTTGAATTCGATATTATGTACCCGTAATATCCCAGTAAACTAGCAATCCAACTTATCTATATACTGTGACCCGCATTCGTAGCAACCACTAACCTTCTCTAGACTAAAAATTAGGGTCTACAGTAAAACATGACAGATTTTTATATTCCCTCCTTCGTCCCTTGACATTCCCCCGGAAGCGGAAATTTGTCGTGAAAACAACCTTACATCCCGAACCGGACAAATCATTATGGAGACTTTGAAACTAGATTTTGCGCAGTCTGTCCCCAGATTGAGTGCTATTCCGGGAGCATCATTGATTCCACGCTGTTGGAATTCTTTAGCGCCCGTTTGGTTATACTAGGTACTTGAAGCAAGGGTCTAAACCCGCTTTCTAAAATTGATAAAGCTGGGAACATGGTTTGGACGCCCATATATCTACAATAAATTTACTCGCTCCCCGTCGCCTTTGGTTTACGCATTCTTTTTGGACAATTTCCCATTGTAATTGCTTTCTGTGAGCCAGCTAAGTACTCGTTGTATGTTGATGAGTTGTACAAGAGACTTTCTCTTACCAGACCAATGAAGCTGCTAAAGCCCCTACTGGCACTAGTTGGTGCTGTCCAACTTCAACCAGTGCTTGGTGAGCTTGTCACCTTTGAATTAGACCTCACTTGGGCCAAAGGCGCCCCAGATGGCCAACCTCGAGAAATGGTTTTTATGAATGGAGAGTTCCCTGGACCTGTCCTGAAGCTTAACCAGTATGATGATGTTGAGGTACACCGCTCCCCCCAAAAAAGCAGCCGCTCAAATCAGAGCCTTCCGCTAACTGTCCGAAGTTTATTGTTCATAACCATTTGCCATTTAATACAACTGTACACTTCCATGGCATTGAGTATTACCCCCCAACCAAAACAAATCATAAGATCATCACAGGGGAGAGAATCTAACTAGCTCAAGGATGTTGAACACGCCATGGTCCGACGGTGTCCCGGGTCTAACGCAGAAACCTATCCTGCCTGGAGAATCTTTCACGTACAGGTGGACTGCAACACAATATGGAACATATTGGTATCATGCCCATGCTCGCTCATTGATGATGGATGGATTTTACGGGGCGATTTCGATCAAGTACGTGTCACTATATCCCCACACGCTACAGTTGAGCTAATAATACGATAGCCCCGCTCCGGGCACTCCACACCCATTCAAATTAATCTCTAATGATCCAAAGGATATTGCAGATATGCGCAAAGCTGACAGAAACCCTAATATTCTTCTAATATCGGACTGGACCAAATTTACTTCTGAAGAGTACCAGACCGCGATGGAAGTCAGTGGCTTAGATATCTTGTACGTGGTCACATTAAACTTTTTCGACGGGAGGTTGATAAGCTAACAAATATACAATAGCTGCGTTGATAGTATTTTAATCAACGGCAAAGGATCTGTCTACTGTCCTGGCGCTGATGTGATCAATTCTCTCCAAAGTCCATATCTCAAGGCATCCATTGACAATAAACCACTCACAGACAAGGGGTATGTATCTATGGGTCTCTTGAGGCTTTTTGGCCTTGATTTTTCTTCCGGCTTTTCCAGCCTCATTTTAACGAAACTTATGCAGGTGCTATCCCAATTTTTATAAAACCCAAGGTGATTTTCCTTACGATGAGTCGAAACTTCCAGAGGGATTAAATTCAGGATGTAAACCTAGCAAGGGACACCGTGAAGTGATCGAAGTTGATCCAAATAATGGCTGGGCAAGTTTAAAGTTTGTTGGCGGCATGTCGCTTAAAACTGTCATTTTATCAGTTGACGAGCATCCGATGTGGATCTATGAGGTTGACGGCCACTTCATCGAACCTCAACTAGCACACACCATGGCAATGTTTAACGGCCAGCGGTATTCAGCAATGATCAAGCTCAACAATAAACCCAAAGATTATACGATCAGAGTTCCCGACACGAATGCAGATCAGATTATCGCTGGGTTTGCCACGATGAGATACAAGGGCTCAGAAAAAAACTCAACCAAGTCGAAACCGTATGTTAATTATGCGGGAACCAACACGTCTGCCGATGTCATTCCCTTGGATGAAAATGTTTTGGTACCGTATCCCGTCATCAAAATCCCAAGAGCTTCCGATCAACTGGTCAACCTCACAATGGGACGCCGTGAAGCTCCGTATAGGTGGACTCTTCAAGGACAGGAACTCTATGATGTCATGGCCAACTATGACAATCCTATTCTATACGATTTATCTCAGAAAGAAAATTTGGCAGACAAAGTTGTTATTGAAACCCGAAATGGTTCCTGGGTGGATGTGATTCTACAGATCGGGTTGATGCCGCACACTCCCGGTATTCAAGCTGCGCATGTGATTCACAAACATTCGAACAAGTTCTTCATCGTTGGACAAGGTGAAGGTTTCTTCAACTGGACTAGTGTGGAAGAAGGAGCTGCCGAAATGCCCGAACTATTTGAGCTCGAAAAGCCGCAATATCGCGATACTGCGCTTCTTTTGAACTTGATGGGCCCTGGTTGGGTAGCTATACGTTACCAAGTTGTCAACCCAGGACCATTTCTTATACATTGCCATATTGAAACCCATCTTTTCAATGGCATGGGAGTTGCTTTACTTGATGGCGTCGACGAGTGGCCAGAAGTTCCTCCACAATATAGTCATTAAGTTTCTATCAGATTTTTCATTTAGCGGGAACAGCGTATCACGTCATAGAGTTCTGCTATTGATTTGCACAAAGTTCGGATACACTATGGTATTATTATTATTATTATTCAATTGCAACTGCCTTGACGCGGTCAAGAACATTTTTTTCAAATCCTCCACGCTACAAATACGACCATATGATATAATATTCTTTTTCAATCCAAATATCCAAGCTCAGAGTTCAAAAGGTAAAGTTTTCAGAGAATGATGCTATGTGTGGAGTATACCGTCTGAAGTGAAGAGGGACGGACGCCTTTAAATCTTTCCAGCACTATATGTTCCCGAAGTGCTCGAATTTTCTTAAGATATAGTATTACTACCTTCCACATCGGTAGGTAATTTCTAACAATCTACGATCACATCACGAATGATGATTCAATTAGACTTATATGTATCCTCACAACAATAATAGAATCATGAACGAGTTATATTGGTCAGATTCGACAGAATCCATGGTTGAGAAGAGTCTAAAACAAGGCCATGTCTAATTTTATTGGATGAGTAAGTTAACTATTTCTTCATTAAACTATCTACTATGATACTACGGTGGTAATCACCTCTATAGTAATCTCTATTGTATCTACTGTAATGACTCGGCATCAGTCTATAGCTTAATATATCGAAATGTGGTTTGTGTAACCGTGCAATCCTTGGAAGAACTTGAAGAGGCGGGAGAAAATCTACAGCAAAAAAAGAAAAAAAAAAAAAAGAGAGCGTGAAATTTCAAATTTCTTTGCTTTTGGTAATTATTTCATTCCATACACTTGCCAGAAATAACCACAATTATCTACCTAGGTAGTTCTATGACAAGTTAAAAAAAAAGCTTAAAATAAGCTATAATAATCCCTGACTAGAAAAAATTGGGAGTCCCTGAAACCCAGCAAACGGCATGCACTAAATAGGGTTTAAGAGCGCTAGTTGACCAAAAGAAGTCTAGATGGGTCATGACGTTTTGGATCAAGGGTTCTTAGCGCCATCTCTCTTGAACTCTCTTCTTTTCTTTTTTTTTTAAAGGGAAAAAAAAAAAGCCTCCTTCGATCGATCGATGTAACGTGGAGAACGACGAGATGGTGTTGTACCAACTGAACACCCCCACCTAAAAATACCTAGTTTGTAGCCCAAATCCCCGTCCAAGGGATTCTGGAATGCCGAACACTAAGCTATGAAGAAATAGGGAAGAAAGAGCAGTGAAGAGACATGTTTGCAAAATGATCGCCGGCTGCAAGATGTTGGCAGGAATTTCAAGGTGTCTCACAAGGTTATTTTGGAGGCTGAAAAGCCTGAGATTACCGAGACCGACACGTGCACTCCGGATGCGGTAACCGCACTTACTGGGCGCAAACATAACTCTTCCAAGCACATACTCCCTTTCTTGGGAACAAGAAGAAAGGAAAAGAAGTCCTGGTCTAAACCAGTTTTATCGAAATTTACTCCTGGCTATAGTCAGCTATGTCATACCTAGCGACTGACAATCCCTGGAGGAGTAAAAAATATCCCTACCAAATCCCACGAATGAGATCCGGAAACAGGGTTGTGATTGGTGCATCTATCGTATGTCCTACCGACCTCTTGCCAACCTAGAAGGCGCCAAGAATAATAAGATTAATGACTCTATGGAAACCTTGGGTCTAGAAGTCTCTATATACCAGCATGAGAGAGAAGGCTGCCGCGCGATGATCCACAGTGACAGTTGTATTTGCTCGGAAGACCTTGGTAATGCTACCTCGGGTGGACCGAAGCCCGGATGAGATATGGATTCTGGATGCGCAGGTGCATCATGTTGAGAGCATGTCGCATGTAAGACAAGTCTCCACTTTCAAAAGGGACGCAGAATCTAGATCCGTATAAAATAGAAACCCTGCTGCTCCGCCAAACCTTCTTGCGCCTCCTGAGAACTTGGCTCCTTGTCACCCAACAAACCCCTGTTCTTCCAAGTATGGTGGCTTCACATCACCTCTACCTCTTCGGAGATCAGACGGGTGACTTTGAGGCCGGCCTCCGCCGTCTGTTGCAAGCCCACAATAACGCCATCGTTTCGTCCTTTTTCCTCAAGTGTTATCATGCATTGCGACAGGAAGTCGCGGCGCTTCCACCTGCTCAGCGAGCTCTTTTCCCCCGATTCACAAGCATTGTGGATTTGTTGGCTAGACATTGCGAGTCCCGCTCTAACCCGGCAATAGAGAGTGCTTTGACTTGCATCTATCAACTAGGCTCTTTCATCAAGTAAGCCTCCTCTTTCTCCTGGTGCTCAATGGAATCTAACCCAATAATTTTCATAGCTACTACGGAGATCTAGGGCATGCTTATCCCTCAAGCTCCGAAAGCTATATTATTGGCTTATGTACAGGCCTTTTAAGTTGCTCTGCAGTTAGTTCTTCGAAGAATGTAGGAGAGCTACTTCCAGCTGCGGTTGCGGCTGTAGTTGTGGCCTTGCGGGTTGGATTATGTGTTCTCCGTGTCAGAGAACTCGTGGACCAACATCAATCGGCATCCGCTAGTTGGTCAGCTTTAGTCTCAGGAATCAGTGAAAAAGAGGGGCTAGATATGATCACTAGATTCAACTATGAAAAGGTAGGCTAATCTCACTGCCTCTAACAACGTGGTAAGGACTAACAATCGTAGGCTATCCCGCCATCATCTCAGCCATATATAAGTGCTGTGTGTGCAAACACTCTAACCATTAGTGCGCCCCCTACCGTCCTTGACCAATTCATTGAAACGAGTCTCTCAAATGAGCACAAGGTCACGAGAGTTCCCATTCATGGCCCATATCATGCATCTCACCTGTATGATAGCCGTGATGTCGAGAAGATCATTGAGTCTTGTGACAATGAGATCATCTCCAGCTACTCTCCACACATCACGGTTCTTTCCAGCAATACTGGTAAGCCTATTAGGGCAAAGAGTATGAAGGGCTTTATCAAGGTTGCTCTTGACGAAATCCTATTGAAGCAGCTATGCTGGGATAAGGTTACCGATTCATGTGCGTCGATCTTCAAGTCCATGGGCAGCGAGGCAAAAATGAAATTATTCCCAGTGTCAACAACCGCCACACATAGTTTATTCACAGCTCTTAAGAGAGCTCAAATCGGAGATTTGGAGATTGATGGTAGAATAGGAGATGTCTCTGCAACTGAAGAGGACATCAATTCCACTGGCAGGCCGGAGCTATCAAAAATAGCTATCATTGGGATGTCTGGGAGATTCCCAGAGGCTGAGAACCCGCAGGACTTTTGGAATCTCCTATATAAGGGCCTTGACGTTCATCGAAAGGTGCCCACAGAACGCTGGGATGCCGACGCTCATGTTGATCTTACCGGAGAGAAACGCAATACAAGTAAGGTACCCTATGGGTGCTGGATAAACGAGCCCGGGCTATTTGATCCGCGTTTCTTCAACATGTCGCCACGTGAAGCCCTTCAAGCAGATCCCGCCCAACGACTTGCATTGCTTACAGCTTACGAGGCTCTGGAAATGGCTGGGTTCATCCCCGACAGCACACCCTCAACTCAACGGGACCGGGTGGGCATATTCTACGGCATGACGAGTGACGATTACCGTGAGATTAACAGCGGCCAAGATATTGATACATACTTTATACCCGGTGGCAATCGCGCTTTCACCCCTGGAAGGATTAATTATTACTTTAAATTCAGCGGCCCCAGTGTCAGTGTCGATACAGCATGCTCTTCTAGTCTCGCAGCTATTCACCTGGCTTGCAATTCTATCTGGGCTAATGATTGCGATACCGCCATCACGGGTGGAGTTAACATCTTGACCAATCCAGACAACCATGCCGGACTTGATCGCGGCCATTTCCTCTCTAGGACCGGGAATTGTAACACCTTTGATGATGCTGCCGACGGTTATTGCAGAGCTGATGGTGTGGGTACGGTGCTTCTAAAGCGACTCGAGGATGCTCAGGCAGATAATGACCCAATCCTTGGGGTCATCAACGGCGCATATACGAACCATTCTGCCGAGGCTGTCTCGATTACTCGTCCTCATGTTGGAGCTCAGGCATTTATTTTCAAAAAGCTGCTCAATGACGCCAACGTCGACCCAAAGAATATCAGTTATGTTGAGATGCACGGTACAGGGACTCAAGCAGGTGATGCTGTGGAGATGCAGTCAGTTCTAGATGTTTTTGCTCCGGACTACAGCCGTGGGCCAGGCCAATCGCTTCATTTGGGCTCTGCAAAATCAAATATTGGTCACGGAGAATCAGCTTCGGGTGTTACCTCGCTTGTCAAGGTGCTGTTGATGATGAAGGAGAATATGATTCCGCCACACTGCGGGATCAAAACAAAAATAAACCACAATTTCCCCACAGACTTATCGCAGCGCAACGTGCACATTGCATTCCAGCCTACTCCCTGGAACCGGCCGCCATCAGGAAAACGTAATGTTTTCCTCAACAACTTCTCTGCGGCCGGTGGAAATACCGCACTCCTTCTGGAAGATGCTCCACTTCCTGAACATACCGGGCAAGATCCTCGGTCTACCCATCTTGTAGCTGTCTCGGCGAGATCTAAAAGCGCTCTCAAAAACAACATTGACTCTCTAGTACAATACATCGATGGCCAAGGCAAGTCATTTGGTGTCAAGGAAGATGCATTCCTCCCTAGCTTAGCCTATACAACTACCGCTCGTCGCATCCACCACCCTTTCCGGGTCACTGCTATCGGCTCCAGTATACAGGAGCTACGAGATTCGCTAAGTGCAAACTCTCAGCGTGAGGTTTCCTCGGTACCTACAAAAACTCCAGGAATTGGGTTTGTATTCACAGGCCAGGGCGCACAGCACACGGGCATGGGCAAACAACTTTTTGAAAATTGCTCTCAGTTCCGCGACACAATTCAACATCTTGATTGCATCTGTCAACAGCAAGGCTTTCCTTCAATTATTCCTCTAGTCGATGGAAGTATAGCTGTGGAGGAACTGAGTCCGGTTGTCGTACAACTTGGAAGCGCTTGCGTTCAGATGGCATTGAATAGCTATTGGGCATCATTGGGAGTAGTCCCGACTTACGTTCTAGGTCACAGTCTTGGTGACTTTGCGGCTTTAAATGCTGCGGGCGTGCTCTCAACCAGCGATACTATCTATGCTTGTGGTCGCCGAGCTCAACTACTCACAACACAATGCGAAACTGGAACGCATTCTATGTTAGCGATCAAGTCTTCTGTAGCTGAAATTAAACAGCTACTAGATGATGAATTACACGATATCGCTTGCATTAATGCTCCATCTGAGACTGTCATCAGTGGTGCAAAAACTGCCATTGAAGAGCTGAGCGAAAAATGCTCAACAGAAGGCCTAAAGTCAACTAAATTGCATGTGCCATTTGCATTCCATTCCGCACAGGTTTCCCCGATTTTAGAAAGCCTTGAAGAAGTCATGCAAGGTCTCACTTTCAATAAACCATCTATACCCTTTGTGTCAGCCCTTCTTGGGGAGGTCATCACTGAATCTAACTACGACGTTCTAAATGCCCAGTATCTCAGACGACACTGCCGTGAAACCGTCGATTTCCTAAGCGCTTTTGAAGCTACGAGGAATGCGAAATTAACCAATGACCAAACTCTCTGGGTCGAAATTGGTCCTCACACGATTTGCTCGGGAATGGTCAAGGCAACACTTGGTCCCCAAGTGACCACCGTTCCATCCCTTCGACGTGGAGAAGATACCTGGAAGGTCCTTTCTAATAGTCTCTCAACCTTGCACTTAGCTGGGGTGGATATCAATTGGAAACAATATCACCAGGATTACACCTCTCGCCTCCAGGTACTTCATCTACCGGCTTATAAGTGGGATCTCAAGAATTATTGGATTCCCTACAACAACAATTTCTGCTTAACGAAAGGAGCCCCTACTTCTGCTGCGGAACCTGTACCGCAAACCACAAGCCTCACGATTTCTGCCCAAAATATCGTAGAGACTCGTGATGATAAGACTACAGCAACAGTAATTGTGCAGAACGATATCGCTCACCCAGAATTGAATCGCGTAATCCAAGGTCATAAGGTTAACGGTGCCGCACTTTGTCCATCTGTAAGCTCATCCCCCTTTTTGCGCAATAAAAACATGTGAATCTTACCAATTACTGACATCCTTTGAAGTCTCTCTATGCGGATATTGCACAAACCCTAGCAGAATACCTTATTGAGAAATATAAGCCAGAGTTTAAAGGTATGGGGCTTGATGTTTGCAACATGGTAGTCCCTAAACCTTTGATTGCCAAAGGTGGGCAGCAGCTTTTCAGGGTGTCTGCAGTTGCCAACTGGGCGGATAAGTCCGCCTCAATCCAAATATATTCTGTCACGCCAGAAGGGAAAAAGATGGTTGATCATGCAAACTGCCAGGTCAGATTCTTTGACTGCGCCGCTTCCGAACTGGAATGGAAGCGAAGCGCTTATCTCATCAAGAGAAGCATCGAGCGCCTAGAGGAGAATGTATTCAAGGGAGACTCTCATCGACTACGAAGCGGAATGGTGTACAAGCTT
This sequence comes from Aspergillus haitiensis, assembly GCA_027569155.1. Lineage (NCBI taxonomy): Eukaryota > Fungi > Ascomycota > Eurotiomycetes > Eurotiales > Aspergillaceae > Aspergillus > Aspergillus haitiensis. The sequence goes on from JAPDEO010000033.1 coordinate 94,145, forward strand.
TTTAGTGCATTAGTGGACTATGATGACAACTACAGGTCGATTCGAGAAGTTATTCTCGATAGTGAAAACCACGAGGCTACAGCATGTGTCAAATTTCAGGCCCCGCAAGCCAACTTCCATCGAAACCCATTCTGGATCGACAGCTTCGGTCATCTTTCTGGATTTATTATGAATGCTAGCGACACAACGGATTCGAAGAACCAAGTTTATGTCAATCACGGATGGGACTCAATGCGTTGCTTGAAGAAATTCTCACCAGATTCCACTTATCGCACCTACGTGAGGATGCAACCTTGGCGGGATTCTATCTGGGCAGGCGATGTCTACATATTCGAGGGCGACGATATTATTGCAGTGTTTGGAGGGGTTAAAGTAAGTTAAAAAAAAAAAAAAAAGGTATTAGCAGGTTACTAACATTCAAAAGTTCCAAGCACTTGCCCGCAAGATTCTTGATACTGTTCTTCCACCAGCTGGGGCTTCTCGAGCCCCCAGCATACCTCAGCAACAATCGAGTCCGAAGAAATCACAGCCTAGCACTAGTCGCGAACCTCGACCCAAAGCACCCGTTGCTACTAATTCCTTCATCAAATCCTCGGGTCCAAGCTTAGTGGCGCGAGCATTGAGTATCCTAGCATCAGAAGTTGGCTTATCAGAATCTGAACTTTCAGATGACCTAGTATTTGCAGATTATGGAGTTGACTCGCTACTCTCTTTGACTGTAACAGGACGTTACCGTGAGGAGTTGGATTTAGACTTGGAATCCTCTGTGTTTATTGACCAGCCAACTGTTAAAGATTTCAAGTTACTTGTGGCTCAATTGAGCCCTTCAGATCACAGCGACACCTCATCAAGTGATCCAGAGTCTGATTTCTCGTTCAATGATGCCGCTTCGTCAGGAGCCTCTAACGCGGACTCAGGGACTTGGTCACCAGCAAAGGAGAAAACTTTACACTCTGAAGAAAATGACGTCATGAAAGAAATCCGCAATATCTTGGCTGAGGAAATAGGTGTTCCAGCTGCAGATATTGGTGCACAGGAGAATCTCGGCGAAATGGGGATGGACTCTCTGCTGTCTCTGACTGTTCTAGGTAAGATTCGAGAAACACTTGGCATAGACCTACCGGGGGAGTTTTTCATCGAGAATCAAACGGTGTATGATATTGAGGAGACCTTGGGCCTAAAACCCAAGACCGTTGCGCCGTTATCACCTGTATCGAAGCCGATCCCTATTCCGGATACCAATGAAAGTATGCAGCCTGTGGTCAAGCCACTTGATACCCACGGTCACCCTCCGGCGACATCCATACTTTTGCAGGGAAATCCGAAAACCGCTACTAAGAAATTGTTCCTTTTCCCTGACGGATCAGGGTCTGCTACATCCTACGCCACTATTCCCGGGATCTCCCCTGATGTCTGCGTCTATGGATTAAACTGCCCATACATGAAAACTCCTGAGAAATTGAAGTTCAGCCTGGATGAGCTTACAGTTCCATACCTCGCGGAAATTCGTCGTCGCCAGCCCGTAGGTCCCTACAATCTGGGCGGATGGTCTGCTGGAGGAATTTGTGCATATGATGCTGCTCGCACTCTTATCCTTGAGCAAGGGGAGCAAGTTGATCGATTGATCCTTCTCGATTCTCCTTTCCCGATTGGCCTAGAGAAGCTGCCTCCACGCCTTTACAACTTTTTCAACTCTGCTGGCCTCTTCGGCGAGGGTAAGGCTGCTCCTCCAGATTGGCTACTCCCTCATTTCCTAGCTTTTATCGACTCGCTAGACGCTTATAAGGCCTCTGCTCTTCCTTTCAATGAAAGTGAATGGTCCAAGAAAATGCCTAAGACGCATATGATTTGGGCAAAGGACGGAGTTTGCTCCAAGCCTTCTGATCCCTGGCCTGAACCTGCTCCTGATGGAAGCAAGGATCCAAAAGAAATGATCTGGCTTCTCAGCAACCGAACAGACCTTGGCCCGAATAAGTGGGATACCCTCGTGGGACCACAGAATGTGGGTCAAATCGCCGTACTGGAAGGTGCCAACCATTTTACCATGACCAAGGGAGAGAAGGCTAAGGAGTTGGCTAGTTTTATGGCAAATGCTATGAGCAGTTGATATTGATCCTGAAATTTGTTTATCATCACTGATCTCCCCCATCATGTTTACTAGTGTTTGTTTTTCTTTATTCTATTATGTTGTGTCTCCTCTTCTTTTTTTCTTTTATTTATTTATCTATTTTTTCTTTTATTATTTCCCTTTTATTTTCGTTTTTGATTCTAGATAATGTAAGGGGTGGGAATTTTGTATATGTACATGCATTATTGTTCGGCTTAATTGCTAATTGCTCCAGCATCAACGCTTACTAGGTAAAGCTATAGCGTGCAATATCCTTTTCTTAGTTCTTCTGTGTTTTTTTTTTTTCAATTAAAGTAAAAGATAAAAGGAGACAAAATACACACGGGAGTAGAAACGAAAAAAACAAAGAGGTAAGTTGATAATGGAACGATAGTTTTTGTTTTTGTCTTATCAATGACTACTCCCAGATCTAATAATATGGATAGAAGAAATAAAATATCCCAAAATAAGCAATGCTTATGTGTAACTATGTAGAAATGTAGGGGGTATGTATTGTTGGGTGTAAGTGTGCTAAATCTAGTGTAGGAGCAGTAGCTGCAGTCAATAGATGGTAGAGGGAGAAATGGTGGAGGATAGAATAGACAAGGTAAGAAAAGCAAGAAAAAAAAATAATAATATAGTAGACAAAATAAGACAAAATAAACTAAACGCCAGGCCAATGCGAGGAGGGTCATGATAGCGCTGATTGACTGCGTTACGGCGAAGAAATTGGGTAGAAAAAAGGAAAAAGTGAAGGAGAAAAATGTTGGTTACAGTGCAAAAGGTGGAAATCCAATCTATAGCATGTAATCGTCATAGAGTAGAAGAGGGTGCATCGGGCGGAAGAAACTTAGAGGAAGGAGGAGCAGGTATGTGAGTTGGTGCACCTAGCAAAGTACACAAGTAGATAGGGTGATTTATTGGCTCAGAAATTAATGTTCATAAATAAGGGACATTTCAAAGAGACATCTCAGAGCTGAATCTTAAAGCGCTTCCACGGCCATGGAAGGACGAGCCATTGTTAATCCCTGGGCTTGTCGGACGGCTTCCTGCAGTCCATTTAGGACTTCTGGGTTGAGTGCTTGTCGAGCGTGTAGAGGGTCGGTTCTTTCGAATTTCACGTAACTCGTCCTCTTTCCTACGTAAAAGCTCTTCACGAGATGCCAATATAGCTTCCAGCTCGGTGACACGGGTGAGATGGCGGGCTTCATCATTCTTGGTATTAATTTCACGTAAGCGGGTTGCATTTCCTTCAACCTTGCGTTTCAATGACTCGTTCTCTTCTCGCAGCTGGCGGGCCTCATTTCCTGATTGGGCGGCGACGTTGGAAGCTGTTTGGTACTGCTCTCGAATATACTCGGCTTGCTTACGCTCATATTCTGCTTTGCGTTCAAGGCTCGCATTCTCTTTCGTTAAGCGGCGGATTTCCTCCCTGGCGTTCTCAAGCTCCGCCGTGTGCCCTCCACTACTTTTGAGTACTTCGCGAGCTTGTTCGAGGTCACGTCGTAACTGAGTGCGCTCATCTTTTAGTTTAGATATGTCGTCTCGCTGTTTCTCCAGCCTTTGATCGGAAGAAATTTTGTTTTCAGCCAATTGGTCACGCTCCTGGCGGATTTTGTGGAGATCATTGGTCCTTGTTTCATAACGATGCTGTAATGAATCTAATATCTTTTCTCTCTCCTGCAATCGTGACTGAGTGGAAGCTAGTGCCTTTTGAAGCCTTTCTAGGTCTACCGCATGTGAATTTCTCATTTGTACAAGGCTCTTTTCAAGCATATGTAGCTTTTTATCCAAAGTTTGACTTGGGGCATCTGAAAGCTCAGTGAGCTGGCTTGTAGCTTGCGACTCATCCATTCTCGGGCGCTTGGAAGCTGGCTCGCTGTCGTCATCGACCTATTACTTCATTAGAAATCGATATTTAGAAAAATAAGATAAAACGAAGCCATTCAAATTTCACTCACAAGCAAGCGCTTTTGAATTGCAGGGTTCGATGGCGCCGGGCTGTTGACACCAGATTCGTTCTGTGGCTCAAAAAGAACTAGATTATGAGCGTCTATATCGCGCAAAGGTTCTACCTGTGGTAACGACCAGTGGGTGCAAAAGTTATCAGAGAGAAGGCATGCTAAAATTTCTTCCGCATCCTCATGCACACCAAGAGCATCATCCTGAAGGTCTCCAACGATGTCACGCAAACGATAACTCTGGCGAATGAGAAGCAGGAGGCGCTGGAATGTTGCAGGCCCGGGGAAACAGAGTTCAATATGTTCACTAGAGTTGGCGACAAGAAGTCGAATCACAGGCAGCAAATTTCCATTTCGCGCATAGGTCGTTCGCATATGTTGCACCGAGGGGCTTTTGGTGTTCAGGGCAGAATCAAGAGCAATGATTGCAGAAGGGGGTTTGTAGGTTTCCATCACGCCATTGTGGACTGATTGTATCCCAAAACTCAATGATCCCTTTATCATAGAGATCTCCACGTTGGTGCCTGAGCCCATTTCCTCACGCGGACGAGTATAATTCAGGCCTTTTCCGGTAAAGTAACTCTCAATGATTTTCTGGGCCTCCTCTCCATTTACCGTTATAACCAAGTGGATATCATGGCTATGTGCAGCCTCGATAAGGTAACCCAGGAGAAGAAATTTGGCGCTTGAATAGTCGGCCCAAGAAGCTTCTTTTTCTAAATCTGAGCCTACAGCCCTTATATGTTGGGAAATATTCAAATCCGGATGTGTTGTAACGTTTCTCAGACGCTCCAACGCTTCTTGTATCTTAACCCTATGCTGTTCCTGCTTCATTCACTGTCAGACAAAATAAGGTTCATTTACGCATTTCAGCCATCTCACCTCATCGTCAGAGATTTCTAGCGCATTAGAGTTGCTGATAAGCCCCAAAATATTCTGTGTTTCACTCGTAAAAACTCGTTTGTAATCATCTTTGACCCTCGAATCCATCGGAAGGGGAACGGCGAACTCAGCCGGGCCAAGATGAATGGACCCAGGGGACATTTGCTCCACATGGCTTACTGTCAATGCGCTAGGCTGGATAGTCTGTACATCGGGTTCGGGGAGCTCTCCAGATTCTATAATAGGTTCGGCAGGCGGTCTCATGTCCGTGTTTAAATGGTGTGAAGAATCCTTGTCAATCCTTACACTGAGAGGTGCAACTGTATCCGGTACGGTTACCGGCGCTGATGGCTCAATATCTCCAACCGAAGATGGAGTAGCGCTTGGATCATTCTGCAGCGTTTCCGCCGCGTTTTTCTCACGTAATTTAGCATATGCATTCCTTATCTTTTCTCGGGGTGTTGAGCCTTCTATGTGGCTATATTTTTCCATGGTTTCCGCCAAGGATAGAACCTCCCTTCTTGGACTCTGACCCTCCATGGTAGCTGAACGAATTGTAGAATGGCTGATCAAATTCTGAGAGATAGTTAAATATCCAGACTCGGCGACCGAACTTGCACGGCAAGCGATAGTAGTTCCTAGTACAACGTTAGTGGGCACAGAGTAAAAGGAGTGTGGCTGCAGAACCTCCGGCTGGACAATCGTTAAACAAATAAGCCCGCGGCGTTAGTGAGCTTGAAGGACTAAATGATGTAGTGACCGCTTGAGAGATATGCTTTTTCACCTCAGGGTGGACTTGAGATGATTGGCTACTAAAGGTGCTCGAGATTATTTCGGGAGTCTCCGGTATCTCGTCCTGGGTACCACCTTGCGAGTATCGCTTTCTTTCTTCACGCCCTGTAAGTTTATTTGAGGCGGTCCCGTCTAAGCTCAGACTGATAGTCTCTGGGTCAAAAGGATCCTTCTCACAAGCCGGTTTTGGAGCGACTGGCCTTAGTTCTTCCTCAAATTCTCCGGCCAGTCGGTATTCGGGCGGAATGAATCCTTTCGGGGTATACTCAAAAAAACAGGTGATATTATGGGCTTCTGGTAAAGGTGACTCGTCTCTTTGGAGTGAAAATTCGCCTCCAGTGCCAGGGAGCTCTGAACCCTTCCCCCTCACGCCGATACTTTGGGATAAGATCCGAGTATTCTCCGAGACCTCAGACGGGGTGGATATAGTGTCTAACGGAACAAATAATTGAGAGTTCGAGTATTCTTGTGATTCAGGGATAAATTCGGGACACTCCTTGTGTTTTTCTGTGAGTTGCGGACTATGCGCCTGTGTTAGTAGAGATTCGGTCGAGTCAACGTCCTTCAGAGCTAGCTCGCTCTTCTTTTTTTCCCAGGCCTTCTTTGCAGCTTCGTTAGCGTGTGCCTTCGGCTCCTAGAAAGAGATAGCTGTATTAGATGTGGTTCGAGTCTGTATTTGATGCTTCTAGGCCTAGCTGCAAACCTAGGGGAAAGGAACAGACGTAGCGTTGGGTATTCCCAAGCAACTCACCCAGGACGGAGACCAGGGCCCCTCCCAATCAATTAAATACTGTGAATCTGTCTCGTCTAAAATACAATTGATAAACCATTCGTCTTCCTCAAGATCTTGGAGTTCGTCTTTGTTGTAGTCTTCGTCGTCGCTAGAATAAACCGTATAGTTTGCCTTTCTCTTTTTCCTTCTTGGGCTGGTTGCGGGAAATGAATTTGTAGATATCGGAGAAGACGCTCGCCGCTTGCTTCGCATTATGCGTGTGGGGACAGCACCGAGAATGCTTGAGGACCCATGATGAGAGAGGAGAGAGATTTAGAAGGACAATAAGAGATATAAGTATCGTTATCACTAGGTCTGGCCTTGCTTCAGGAACAAAGCTCACTGGGTGGGTCAGTAATGAATAGGAGGAAGAGTGAAAGACAAAGCGAGTATGCTTTGAACTTGGGTGAATGGGAGCTGCGCGGGTGATCGCCCACACGTGACGTGTTATCAGCGCCCAACTCCACTGTCAATCAATTAACCTCTCTCTCCCCCATGGTTCTTGATTATTATTGACCATCTGGGATGAGGGGGGATTTAGAGGCCAGGATAGTGTTCTGGTTCGCAGACATAAGTTCTGCTTCTGATTCCGTGGGGCTCCGGCTACGGACTAATTCTGTCTGTCTTCATCCTGTAACCCTACTCGCCCCGCACATGCTTGACTGGATACTATAATATCAACTAGGGAAAATCTTCTCGACTCATTGTTACTCGGTAGTAATGTTGCCATGAGCTTCGAGCTCCAACCAATTCGTTCTAGAGTACATAAATAGGCAAACCATTCAAAGGCATAAAAGAACAGAGTTGGACTTGAATAAATTAAAAATCGGTGAGTGAGAACGATTCTCTATAAACCCATCTTTACCGGCACCCTGCGTGTTTCTATTTATTTAGTATAGGCTGTAAAATATAGAATCCTTTGATCTATCATGGGTAATGCTGCTGCTCGTTCTTCCATTTCTCGAAATCATATCCAAGTTCTGTAAGGCTTTTGATCGAAGATCGCTCATCTCCCTTCTGACTGAAAGCTTTTCTTATTTCAGCAGACATTTGCCTCATCCATTTTTCTTTTGGGCCCCAGAAATTGCAAGACTTTCCAGTGCCGCTGTTGACTAGTCCCTCACGTGTCTGGGCCCTAGCCGCCCAGTCATAAAGCATGTTCATATAATCGGCGTCTAAAGGAAATGGTAGTAGGTGAAAACCGGTGCCAACCCCTTTCCGCGCAATAGTTGATGCTTCCCAGGCCTCCATCTCTGCTGTAGATGGAAGGGAAAGCCTTCCGGACCATACACGAGCAAATACTGCCGCCTGGTTCTCAGAGAGTGGGAAAGGGATAATCCTCTGAGGCAAAACAGGGAATACAAGCGTGGGATTGTGGATGTAGAAAAGATGCTGGTATGTGTTCAACACCCTGCGACCATCGGTAATGACAGGAGGATTAAGTGACGAGAGAAAAGGAAATGAATAAAGATACCCGGTACAAAAAACAATCGCATCAATTTTATCCTCAACTCTTCCATCTGCAAATCGAACTGCTCTATCGTGACTAAGAGGAGACAAAAACTCGGCGATTTCAGGGAAATATAATTTATCTGCGACTGCAGGGGAGAGATAGAGGTCTGTTCGCTGAGAAGCTAGCACCTTACCCTTACTGACTTGATTGATCTGATTGCCAATATCGAGACCAGAGGCTGAGCTTCCAATAACAATGACTTTCTTGTCACGGAAAGGCGCGGGGGAATCGAAGAACTTGGAGTGGGAAATTATGCCAGGAAACTTCGAATTCCAAGTTGCTATGCCAGGAATATCGGGTAGGTATGGAACATCAAAATGTCCACTAGCGACGACAATAGCGTCGTAGGATTCAGACCTATAGATCCCTGACCGTAAACTTTTGAATTTGACTGCCCAAGTATCGGTCTCGTTACTGCTCATTCGCACATCTAAAACTTGCGTCTCAAACTTGATGAACTCTTTCACGTCCTGTCCGTATTCTTCTAGATATTCCTTCACTGAAGAATGCTTTGGTAAATCCTGAACATGACCAGGGAATTGCTTTTCTCCGTATGCCATCAATTCTTTGGGCAAGTTTGCGTCGAGAGTGCTGTATAAAGGGGAAACATATACTGGCTCCAGTCTTTTGCCGGAGTCTCCTGCCGAATGCCAAACCGGCTCTTCACATGGTAAGTCTGGACTGAGTTGCGGCACAGGGCACGAGAAAGCTGCTTTTAAGGACCCTGGACAGTGATTCCACACTCCACCAAAGGAGCTTCTTCTTTCAAAGACGTCTATCATATCGAAGTAGTTCTCCGCAAGGAGATACCTAAACTACTGAGTCAGGACTGTAGAATCTTGGGAGAAAGGGTTTCTTTCTTACTTCAATGCTGAAATACCAGAGGGTCCAGCCCCAATAATGGCTACTCGACGTATCTGCTTTGACATCACCATCATGTCCCCAATTTTAGACATGAAGAGATAATCATTCTAGTGGGGCCAGAATGCTGGAGATAACTGACATTTCTGGGTCCAATCATGACGCCTAGTGCGGAGGGGACATGACTGCATGTAGTAGATGAATAGCCGAAAGCCCAGGATATATATTTTTTCCAACAGAGAGAGCAAAGAGGTATGTATCTATTTCTAATAAATTACCACAGCTTATACACACTCCATCACAAATCAACAAAGTCTCATATCAACCAGATTGCTGTGTTGTGTTACATTGATAAGTTGTGGACTTCACATGTTATTGGTAATTATGGGTAATATTACGTTGACAGTACCGGACTGCCAACACTGAGAAAGAAGCTTCGATCACCATTAAACTACCCAAATTATTCAGACGCGTTTGAACACACCACACTAATCGCCCACCACCAACTGCTATCAAGCTCTTCCCAAGACAGCTTAGATGATCGATCATATGAGAGACTTGAAGCTTTGGTGATCAAGAAACATGAGACGCACCTATTGATTTCGCGGCTGTAGCGATGGATACCCACGAGCAACCTCCCGTCTCTGAGCCCTTACGTTCGACTTCTATTCCCATCGCGCAGCTATCTCCCTCCGTTGAACGCTTAGAGACAAAGTCCATCCACTCCACGGTGACCCTCCTATGGCCATACTCATCATCAACGAAGTCCTTCACCCTTTTGTTGGCTGAGCCTGATTTTCGCTTGCGACGTTTGAAGGGGCAGGTGAAGGTGCACTTTCACGGGAAAGTGGCCGAGAAAGTGGCTAAATCTCAGGTCGGAATTGGCGACAATGTTTATCTTAGCTTATTTGATTCAAGATTTGTGAAAAATGACTCGGCGGTGCAGACACCCAGCAAAGGTGTCCCATGGGATATGTATTTTGATGATTCTGTGCTTCTTGAGGTGATCTCTAAGAATATCAAACAGGGAAACGAATAATTTTCTTACTAGAATCTAGGTCTGGCGCGATTCTAAGCTCCTCTCTATCATCAAGATTGATCGCTCTTTACCTAGCAGTCCAACGGTGGCCCCATCAACGCCAGTCGCTAACGGTCATTCCCACACCAACGGATCCGCTACAACCACCGGTCCGACATCATGGCAGTCTCCTGCATTTTTAAACCGGTCCGGCAAATCCTACGGCTTTATTGATACCATCGCCGATCCCTTTGTGGAAGAAGACGGTTTCGTACCTGGAAAGGGGAGAAAACGCCCAAGATTCAGTATACCGGGGAATGGATGGCGTGTGATCAATGAGCCAGAAAGTCCCGGAGAGCGCGATATACCAGCTGATTGGACAGCTATGTTTGATGAAGACCAACCGAACGATTCAGAGCCCGACGAGCAAATTATCCCAGAAAACGCCCTCACGAACGGTACTTCATCAACTGAGAGAGATGTCTCGGTTAGTGTTGAGAATATAACTGCGGATATGATGGTGGCACGGGCCTCGCAGGAGGTTTCTGAAGCAAACATGGATGAGCCGACCGATCAAAGAAATTCGGACACACTCTTTCTTCGCCCTGATATTACTTCGAGACTCGGAGGTCTCGGATCCTGTGAACACGGCGATATTACCAAGCTCCCAACAGATACCCCGCGACTACAACCGATTCCTTCCCCTGGACTACCTGTTCCATCGCCGATTGTTACGATGACCAACAGCCCGAGCGGCTATTTTCCTTCGGTCGTGGATGCCGTGCAGGTTCAATTCGCTCCTCCAACTTCAGCAATATCTCAAGTCGATTCCGAAAGAGAAATTGTTTCTATTCCCCACGTACTTATAGATGAAGATGAAGGGGAAACGCCCAACGATGTTCACGAAGAGATCGCTCATCAACTAGCGCCATTATCCGAAACGGTTGCTGCCCCTCATGAAACATTGGAAAGCTCACAAAGGTTAAGCCTGAATCAAAATATTGACACAACAGCAGGCTTTGAAGCTTCTGGAGTTGACAAAGGGCCCGCAGATGGAAACAAAATAAATGTACAATCGCAATCGCAACTTGAGGCAACGGTAGTCGAAGAGGGACATCTTCAGGATGAGTCGGAAGAAGAACCTGAGGATGAAGCGCCAAATGAGGAAGAGGAGCCGGTTTTCGAAGATGAGCCCAGTGAGGAACAAGATGATGAAGAAATAGAGATGTACAAGCACCAAGCAGACATGGAGAACAGCAGTAGTTTGGACAACAGTGATGCAGAATCTGAACAGATGGGCCACAGTTGGGCCGAAGTCGATGATGAATTGTCTCAAGAGAGCCATGTTGGTGAGGGCGATCATGTCCGCGAGATCGAAGGCATGACAGAGGATAATGATGAAGAATCTGTCAAGAGCGAGATTGTCTCGCACAAAGACACCATTGACAAGTCTCAGGGAGGTAGGTATTATGATCAATACGACGAAGAGGAGTATGAGGACGAAGATGAGGCAGAATTCGAAGAAGACTACGAGGAAGAACTAGATGATAATCTTGATGATGACCGTTATGCCGAATCTGAGCCCGATTCTTTCGGTGATGATCATACCGCATCGAGCCCTGCGCCAAAGAACACCGAGCCGGAAATCATTGTCCTAGATAGTGACAGCGAAGATGAGCTGCCTTCAAAGCAGAATATTCTACATGCAGCTCGAGAATCCGATGAGTTATCAGCCTCTAATAATGACTATCACGATTCGGAAGCAGAGGAATATTCAATGGAGGACGCAGAAGAAATAGATGATGCGCAAGGCATTGAAGAAGATGATTACGAAGGGGATCAAGAGGAATACCAGCCTATGGAGCACGAGCAAGAACCCAACGAACATGCGGGGTGCACTGAGCCTGAACAAGTAGATGAGAATCTTCAGGACGGAGACCTGGCAGACGACCGAGGTTATTACACTTTAGAGAAGCCGAACATGGAATATGAAGAGGCTGTGCCCACAAACCAGGAGCAAAGTCCAGAATACTACGAAATACAAAACCCTCATGGCGATTCCGAAGAGCAAGTGGCGGACATCCCATTACGTGGTTTAAATTACGAGTCTTTTGATTATTTGTCAACGACTACGCAGTACCTCCCACCACCCAGGACTACATTTGAACCCGTACCAGAGATTTTTGACCCAGCAATCGACCCAAAATTATATGAGTCAGAAAATATACAGGGAGCAAATAAAGAACACGTACCTATTGAGCAAGGCACAAGCCACTCCGTGGGAGATCAGGGTGCAACATCCAGTAGGGGCTCTGAGGAAACTCATGAGCGTAATCTTGCTTTGCATCTAGATGGCTATACTTCTCCCAAAGTCGAACCCCAGCCCCTTAGCGCTCTATCCGAAGAGTTGATTCCTATACCAGTCCAGCAACTTATCACACCAGGCCCTTCTCAACCAACTGAAACAAATTTCAATATCCTGTCCACCAAGGTAATAGGCGAAACTCCGCATACACCTGATATGTCACAAACAAAGCCGTTGCAATGTTCAACCGACCTCGTACATTATCCGCCGGAGGAAACAGCGGGTGCAACATCTGCAGCGGGAGATGGCAGCCCCTCCATAGAAGACGCTGCCAAAGATATTAAGGAGGAGGAGGAGGAGAATCAAGCCGCTATCGGCGATAGCGATCAACCACAGGGTGTCCACGATACAAAGGCGCCCCCATCACACCACGAAGATCAAGCCCTACAGGCTAGCATCGAGGTTGACGAAGAGTCCCAGGAGGGCTTAAAGGATAGAGTTTGCCTTGTTCCTGTAAATCGCGATTATCCTGGTTTGCGAAGCAAACTCTCTTATTTTGCACCACTTGCCACCCTGATTGACCATTATAACTCTCTGGTGGATATCATTGCTATCGCCTCGGAAGTCCATCCCGCGATTAGGGCAACCACCGGGAAAAAGGATTTCATCCTCGCACTTCAACTCACCGACCCATCCATGGCCGGCACTACGGTGGATGCGCAGATCCTCCGACCCTATAAAGCAGCATTGCCCTCTCTTACTGAAGGGGACGCAATTCTATTGCGGAATTTTCGTGTTAAGAGTTTAAATCATTCTATGATACTTGTCAGTGAAAGCACTAGTGCCTGGGCTGTTTTTTCGGGGTCTCTAGATGTGCCACAAATGAATGGTCCCCCCGTTGAGTATGATGAACAAGAACAAACATTTGCCACAGATTTACGCCAATGGTACCAGGAAGGTGGAATGGCAATGGTAGCGGATAATATACTACAGGCCTCTGTAGAAAGGGCAAGCAGTGAGGTTACTCGGGTAAGCAGTCCTGCATTGAGTGATCCCGGAAGTGTAGATTTAGCCCAGCGCGGGGAACGTGCCGAAACGTCTATGTCAAACCGAGGCTCAAGGCGCAGAAAATCGCAACACCGGAGGATAACGATACATGAACTCAGAGATGGAAGGAGATATGCTGAGGTCGGCTCGCCATCTGGAAAGGATGGCATTCATGAGCTTCGGGATGGAACTTTATATGCGAACATCTGAGTCATTGCTGACCTTTTGGATGCTACCAAAGATTTCCATACTTGGCTTCATATCCCCTCACTATTTTGGTTTACTTTCTATCTATTTGGCTTAGGTTTCTTTCCTACTTCCTAGTAGCATGTCAACTAGCTTCCGCAGGTTTGGACCCTGAGAATGGGAAAATTCATGTATGTACACGGGCATCTAATATAATGCACGGTTTAAATTAGAAGATTCTATAATTGGGTGCAGTCGGTGGCTTTCAACACCAAGATCATGCAACGCTATATATTCTGGAGAGATCTACCCAAGTCCATCTAATTCAATGGATACCCCAAAGCAACTTTGAGCAAAATACCACCAGCACCACCAGCACCACCAGCACTCTTACATCTTCGAAGCTTTATCCCCAGATAGAAAATCAATACTGATCGCTGCTCGGATAAGCTGATTAGCGATAGCGGTCGGTGGAGGCAGCCTCAAGCCACCCTCCTTATACTCCGGACCAGCTTTTTCACCCAGATTGCTTGTTCCTATCCTGAGGGCCTCCTCAACTTCTTCAATCTCGAACCACCTTGCATCCTCTAGCTCCGGGTCGTGCTCGAGGTTAATTTTCTCATGCTCAGGGTCACTAACTTGCGCAAGAGCTCCAATCATCAGGTTTGCCGGGTAGGGCCATGGTTGGGTAGAATGGATTACGACGCGTGATAGTGTCACGCCTGCTTCCTCCCATACCTCTCTTCGGACCGCATCCTCGACTGACTCCGCAGGCTCAATGAATCCTGCCAATGTTGAGTACCAATTGGGCGGGAAGCGCTTCGAGCGACCTAGGAGAATTCGTTTGGCATCGGCAGAAATCACAGCCACAATGATGGTGGGGTCAGTGCGGGGAAAAGACAGGTTGGACAACGTGGTGCGTGTGCTACAGGCGGGTCGTTCAGCGGATTTCCCTTGGGCAAGGAGTGCTGCGTCAACCGGTGGACAGGCACGTTTTGTTCCTGAGTTCACGGAGATAGTAGGGTGACCACAGGTACCACAGAAGCTATTACGGGTGTTCCAGTCCACGAGAGCGCGGGCTTGGGCGTAGATAGCGGCTAGAGCACACGTTAGTCAGGGCGATGCTTTCCAACCCCGCCACGCTTCTTGTTGAAAGTGGGTCGGGTTGTTATACGAATATACGAATTGGTTAGGTACCTTCATCAGCAGAAAATGACATTGTCACCCGTCCTTGGAGGAAACTCAGCCCCTTTGCCTCTAGGCTGCTCACGAGATCCTTGGCCCGAGCCTGTTGCTCCTCATTTCCTCTTTGCGACACATCCAGAGCGAAGTAGGGCGTGCCGCGATAAATCTTCCAAGCGAGCGCATCCTGCTTGCGACTCTCATCCACACCTAAAAAGATCAAATGCGCTTCAGTTTTCCGAGAATCGTGCTCCTTGATCAGCTCCTCTTCGGTCTTGTCGTACGTGGTCTCGGGCACAAGTTTCCGGACCTCATCATACTGGGCGTAGTACAATGTCGAAGGCGAACTGGTTAGCGGCGCAAGATCCTTCAGGAGAACGAAACGGGTCGAGGGGTGCTTGAGCGCGGCAGACAGAAAGGGGTGCTCAGAGCGGAGAAATGAGAGACGATTCAACGGCGAGCCTTGCAGGTTCCGTGAGCTTCACGAAACATCATGAAAAGAAAGTGAGAGGGAGTGGGAGTCATTTACTTGAAAAATAATTCACGGTCTCTTTCCCGAAATGCCGAGCCAACATTGAATCGGCCTGGATATGGGCGGGGTTAGGAACTTGGGAGAGATTGGTCATAATGTGTTATCAGCCAGCTAGGACGAGGGTGTAAGAAGCACAGAAAGGATATAGAGGACGGTTGGTCAGTGAGTGAATCCGATGATTCCAGATGCTTGGTTCCTGTTCTTGTGCCTGTTCCTGTTCCTGTTCCTCACTTTGATTTCGCCGAGTCCCCGATCCATATTTAAAGCCATATTATTGATTAACGATCCATAATAATTAACATTAATCAGCGCCGTTAATTGACTAACTAGTGGGTTAGACCGAGGGTTTGCGCGGGCTTGTTCCGTTACCATTCTTTCATTGCGTTTGCTGGTGGCTAGTGGGGTATTGTCGTAATACGGAGACGCAAGGAGGGGCTGCGGAAACCACCCCACACACGTGACCTGCATCATGCACTCGATGTGCCAGCATCTCCAACTCTTTGTACTACATTTTTAGTGTCAGCACTTGCAGGGAAAGCCGTGGTTAACTGGCGTGCTGGTATTTCCCCTCTCGGAGCCAAATCAGTCCCCTTCGCGCGACGATAAGCTCACTGCGGCTGCATCCGATTGACAATAGTGGTGGCTTTATTCCCGTCAGTTCCTAGGTTTTATCGCGGGGTGGTGCACTCATCCAGTTTCTACTGGGATTTTACCGACGTACAGTTTGTTGCGATAGCCAATTATCAATCAATTAATTATTCAGAACGGCTCGGTACTCGACACCTCATTACCCTCCCATTTTCTGAGGCTTCAGGGCAACCAATCGGGCTTCTCTCAAGCTCTACGTGCTATTAGCCAACATGGGTCGTCTTGTCACCCTCGCAACATGGTTTGTCACCAGCCTATCCCTTGATTTTAACCTTTTTTATTGGTTGAGGGGAGGGGATTATTCTGATGCTTGGGTACATGCTAAGACTCTGCCTCCTCAAGCTCTCTGAACCAGTGGGCTCTAGACTTCGAAGGAAACGCCGAGCGAATTATCGAGAGTATCCGTCAAGCTAAAGCTGCTGGGGCGACTCTCCGGGTTGGACCTGAGCTTGAGATTACCGGTACGGAAAGTTGTTTTGCAATGAGAGCACTCTCGTTCGTATATTGACATCCCCGCAGGATATGGGGTTCTCGATGGGTTCCTCGAGGGTGACACGTTTCTCCACTCTTGGGAGATGCTTGCTCGTATCATCGAGCATCCGGATTGCCAGGATATTGTGGTTGATGTCGGTATGCCCGTTCGTCACAGGAATGTGCGGTATAACTGCCGGTCAGTTACGATCCGCCCGGCTAATTAATCAACATTAATATACTGACCCTTTCCCGAAGAGTCATCTTCTTTAATAAAAAGATCATTCTGATTCGCCCTAAGATGTGGCTGGCCAACGGTTTGTGATTACTATTTCCCGTCGCTATCTGGGCTTTTCTGGCGAACTAATAAAGGCTCTCGTTTACAGATGGAAACTACAGGGAAATGAGACATTTTACCCCCTGGCAACGTCCCCAGGAAGTCGAGGATTACTATCTCGAACAGATCGTGGGTAAAATTACTGGACAATATAAAGTCCCGTTTGGCGATGCCGTTATCAGTACGAGAGATACATGTCTGGGCTTGGAGACCTGTGAAGAGCTGTTCACACCCAATGGGTATACGGTCCCTTCCTGGGGTTGGGAAACCTTCGCTAACTTTAAAACAATATAGACCCCATATTCCATATAGCTTGGCAGGTATCATGATCTCCTAGAGTCAATTTGTTTAGGTTTTCTGGCTTACGGTCAATGTAGGTGTCGAAATTATCTCGAACTCGTCAGGCAGTCATCATGAATTGAAAAAACTTGATACACGAGTTAACCTCATCACCCAAGCTACCAAACTGGTAATACTACGACGTAGAATTAGATATTCAGGGCCACACTGACATTTTTTCTAGAGCGGCGGTATCTACCTATATGCTAATCAGCAAGGTTGTGATGGTGATAGGCTCTACTATGACGGATGTGCGATGATTGTCGTCAATGGCAACATTGTAGCACAAGGTTCACAGTTCTCCCTTAATGACGTGGAGGTTGTAACAGCAACTGTTGATATCGAGGAAGTCAGTTTCCTCCGCTTTACATCCCCCCACACTAGATTCTAATATATAATAGGTCCGAACATACCGTTCTAGTGCGAGCCGTAACCTTCAAGCCAGCAGACAGCCCCCTTATGTTCGCCTTGATTTAGATACAAGATTATCCCGTCAGGATGATGAAGCGGACCCGAGTCTTGCCCCATCTAATACACTCGTTCCAAAGTATCATGTTCCAGAGGAAGAAATCGCCCTCGGCCCAGCTTGTTGGCTCTGGGATTATCTCCGGAGAAGTGGTGCTGCTGGATTCTTTCTTCCATTAAGTGGAGGTATTGACAGCTGCGCGACAGCGGTGATTGTTCATTCTATGTGTAGAGAAGTCGTGAAGGCAGTCTCTGAAGGAAACGAACAAGTTATCAAAGATGTCCGTAGGCTCTGTGCAGAGCCCGAGGGCTCAACCTGGCTTCCCACAACAAGTCAGGAAGTATGCAAGTAAGGCTCCTGTCCTTGACAAATTCTCCCTAAATCTTCATTTGTAATTGGAATAATCACTCATCTTTTATAGCCGCATATTTCACACTAGCTACATGGGCACACAGAATTCCAGTAAGGAAACTAGAGATCGCGCTACAGCTCTTTCTAAGAGTATTGGGTCATATCACATCGACTTTAACTTTGATACCGTTGTGTCTGCCCTTACAAATTTGTTTACCATCGTCACAAACTTCCAGCCCCGATTCAAGGTTCATGGGGGTAGTCGGGCAGAAAACCAGGCATTGCAGAATGTCCAGGCACGGCTGAGGATGGTCCTCTCTTACCTCTTTGCGTCACTGCTTCCCACTGTTCGCCAGCGACCTGGAGGGGGTGGGCTTCTCGTTCTGGCATCTTCCAATGTAGATGGTGGGCATCTCCCTACTCCCCTGAATTTGTGTTTATCTACTAACATTGGCTAGAATGGTGTGCATACTTTTATCCCCGGTTTTCTCTCTCATTAACTCGTCACTAACATACAATCCCCAGTCTTCGCGGTTACCTCACCAAATATGACGCGAGCAGTGCTGACGTATGCCTCCATTCCCATAACCTTAAGTATGCCAAATTAACAGGAATTAATACCATAGTTGAACCCCATCGGCTCAATCAGTAAAGTCGACCTCAAAAAATTTATTTCCTGGTCTCAGTCCTCCTTCTCTATGCCAATTCTCGGTGAATTCCTCAACGCAACCCCCACTGCCGAACTAGAGCCCATAACCGCTACCTATGTACAATCCGACGAGGCCGACATGGGTGTGACTTACGCCGAGCTCTCTGCTTTTGGATACCTACGGAAGGTCGCTAAACTAGGACCATGGTCCATGTATGAGCGACTCCTACATCTATGGGGCAACGAGTACAGCCCTCGCGAAATCTACGAAAAAACCCGGCACTTCTTCTACAATTATGCCATTAATCGCCATAAAATGACTGTGATCACGCCAAGCTATCATGCCGAACAATATTCACCAGATGATAATAGGCACGATTTGAGGCAATTCCTCTGTAAGTGTTTCCCCATTACTCTCGATATTTTTGAAATATTTCTTCCCTTCCCTTCTTTTCTTCACACCGCAGTATTGGGGTGAAATAAATAAATAAATTAAACGACCGCTCACTAACCATATTACCAATAAAAAGACCCCTCCTTTACATGGGCATATAAGAAAATGGAAGATAGCGTCAAGTACTGGGAATCAAAGGGCTGGACCGCTGGTAAAGCTCAAAAGAAGAGTGTCAAGGCGGACTAGTTTAGTGAGGTCGGCCGTATAATTGACCAAACCCACGAGAAAGAATGCCGCTATCCGAGTTGACTTTTGATTGGGTTTAATTTTATCAAATTTTTTTTCTTCCTCTGCGTCCTTTACCTTGCTAAATCGAACAAGCTTTAGTATGGTATACCACAACCATCCTTATCTTATTTCTAGTCTCATCTCTGACGGGTAGGTAGAGATTGACTGTTAATTGAGTCCTAGACTACACGTAATTCATATTTCGAATAATGGAGATGGCCGAGTTTGGCTATTTTCTTAGATAGGCATAAGTAGGAAAGACAGTAAATGGAAAGACATAGAAGACAGGGAGAGCTAAGTAAAATGCTCTTAGGGGGACATCATTTTCAGTCCAAACTCCTAAGAATCAACGCTAATTGTGCACATGATATGTTGTTTCGTATACAAAGAAGATGAAAAAGTGGGGATGGAGGGAAAAGTGAAAATGCTTAGATGAACATAAAACATGAAGATTGACAATTACTCTTTCCAAAACCAACCACCCTTTTTCTGGTCAGAGGATTCTTCTTTCTCCGTAGAATCTTGATCACGCTGAGGAGAATTCACCACTTCGACTGATTCATTACTTTCTTCGCGTCCGTCTGAAAATCGCCGAGTTTTCACAGTCTTGGTTTGAATCGACCCATCGGGAAGCCGAACGCGCTCTGTACTCATTTGAGTAGATATCACATAAGATTTATCTAGCGATGAGGGTGATTCCTCAGTTGTTGGTGTGCTCAAAGATTTTGAAGTTGTATGGTGGACAGTCTCCTCGGAAGAATCAGGCACCGAGTTTTTCTTCCCACCGGATACAAGTTCTAGCCAATTCTCGGTGTCATCGTTTGGGTGATCTTGTTCGCGGTAAGCTGTGTCGTTCCCACGTCTTTGTCGGTCCTCTAGGAGAAATCGCAAGAGAGGACTATGTGAACCTTGAAAGAACTCGCGCTCGCGAGCTTCAATGTCTGCCAGGAACCGTTCATACATATCCATTTCTGTATCTGGTGTTGGTTTGCTTGCCTCCCAGGCACCCTCCATCTTTGCTGCTTCATCTAGTTCCCGTTCTTCTGTCGTTTCTTGGGGTAGGTATTGTTGATCTCTTTTGCTGTTATTGGGGTGATAGTCGAATGTAATAGTAGACCAAGGTTGACTATCATTTGCGGCGATGTATTTCCATTGATCTCCCAGGCTGCCCCGTTTGACCAGCCCATGCAACCATTCCTTTCCATTTTCGCGTTTGGTAACTGCATTCTGCTCACGATCTAACATGGGCTTGCCATTCTCAAGTCGTAAAAGGTCTTCAAAGGCTTCCCGCCACTTTGGCTCATCAGGATCACATTCAGACGAGAGGCTCAAGGATGTCATCAGAGATGAGAAGACTCCCTGGTCACGGTGAGAGCGATAGTGTGCTTGTCGTTCGAGGTGTAAGGGAGAGTAGGGACTAAACATAAGATACGGAACAGGCCAGGCGGGGGAATCGTCACTAAGTATGTTCGCAAAAAGGGGGCGGTGGTATGGGTGGAGGTAACGCGACGAAACATGATCATCAAACCAAAACCTATCGAAAAAAGAGTCGAAAAAGAGGTCAATGTCAAATAGATCTGAGGACTTGCTCTCGAGTTTCCTAGGATGGCGGCTGTCCATTGGGGCCGGGTCTGTCCAGCGGGACTGCGACCATTCCGATGGAGATCTGTTCTCTTTAGTAATGGAATTCCTTGAGGAGCTTGAATCCCCGGGAGTCGGTGAAGAATCTCCTGATTCTGTTGCATCATTGTTTGGTTCTCGAACTTTGTCTTGTCTAGTTCGAGCATCTCTATATTTTTGTTCTTCAGTGAGAATAGTCCAATGGTCGGTCCTTGGAGGCGTGACTATAGACGGAAGTCCAGTTACAGATTGTAGCATGGATGAAATTTGCTCGTCGGCATAGCGACGAAACGTGATGAAAGGGTTCTCATCATCGGGCCATTGGCGGGAGCTAGGAGGCGAGGTAGTTTCAGTGTCGCGGTTGGAATCGTTCTCTCCTGCCATGATGGAAGAGGAGAGGCGATGTATTCACTAATCGGTGAAGAACGCTATCAAAGGCTAGTCGTGATGAGATAACGATAAACGATGGCGGTGGATAAAACGAAGGAAAGAGACGGTAGAAATGGTGACATAATAAATGGCGAGGAGAACTTTTGAAGCTGTTGGGGAAATCGCCCCACTCCCACCTAATCACCACGTGATGTGACTGGGGCAAAAATTTTATCCTGTATTTTTTTTTTTTTTTCTTTCCTAGGAGTTAATTTTATTAATTAAGCTTTGAACAACTTTGCTCTAGCTTGTAAATATAATAGCATAAAGTAACAATTTGTATGTTAAGAGCACAATAATAGGCTAACCTAGCATTAGTTGGATATGTCTTCATCACCATCCCATATCCCACACAGCAGAAGGAGAAAATGCTGTTACCGCATAAAATCATCCAGCTCCTTCTTCCGCTTCTGGCGCTCACGCTCCATTTTGCGGAAGAGCGGGTGATGACCCTTATCCCTGAGTGCTTTGTTCCTACTCCTATTATACTCAATATATGCCATATCTTCTCCACCAGCAAGTCCACTGAGCGTAGCTGCACTCCGCTTAACCCCACCCTTCCGCGCCCTATTGCCACCGGCTCTCTCAGAAAAGAGATCGTCAGTCACATTCTCCACGTCTGCTGATGTTTCGTTCTGGAGCATGACCTCTTGCAAAAGCTCGCGGCGCTCGCCGGGGGTGGCGTACGCAAGACCTTGAAGGTTCTCAATACCCTGAAGATGCGTGATAACCTTGAACGCGTACCCTTGATCGACCAGGAACGCCTGTCGCTTCGAGGAATAAAACATCTCGTCGGTATCTTTCGATACGAGAGAGTAGAAGAATGCGTTAAAACCCTCGTCATTACGGCGCTTAGCTCGTAGAATACGACCGAGTCGCTGAGCCTCTTGACGACGGGAGCCATAGTGGGAGGAGATTTGGATTAGACATGTAGCCTCTGGTAAATCAAGGGACGTATCTCCGATTTTAGAAAGGAAGATAGTATTGACCTGCTCATTATGTTGGAAGTTTTCGAGAATGCGCATACGCTCGTTCTGCGGCGTTCCTCCATAGATGTAGGCCTTGTTTAGCTTAAGCGCATAGCGTTCAAGAGCGTAAACATTGTCAGAAAACACAATAACTTTGTCCCCTCGCTTTTCATGATAGTCAATAAGGAACTGACAAGCTTGGAACTTTCGAGGGTTCATGATGTACAGAAGGGCAGCCTTTCGTGACTTTTCTCGCATGTATTCGGAATAGAACTCTGTGGTCATCGGACACCATACTTCAGCACACTGGACCTTGGCGATATGTCCCTGTTCGGCAAGCTCCATCCAGTTCGCTTCGTACAGTTTAGGGCCAATGAGAAAATTCAGATCCTTAATCTTATCATCTTCACGCAAAAGAGTCGCAGTCAGACCGAGCTTGCTCTGTGTAGCTATAGCTGAGGTGACCTTTCGGAACATGGACGCGGGCACGACGTGCACCTCGTCCAGAATCATGAGGCCCCATTCTCGTGATTGAATCCAATCCATCATCTTTTGTGCATCATGAGACCGCGCTCTTGTTTGAGAAACCATTGAGTATGTTGATACAATGATACCGGTCGACCGTCGAAATTTTTCTTTGTTATCCGACGTAAAGACAGCGATATCACCCGGATCAATGTTTGACCATCGTAAGAATTCATTCCGCCATTGTACGACAGACATGGAGCTGGTACAGAGTACCATAGTTCCCTTTTTAATTGTGCAAGCAGCCGTGATGCCAACCAAGGTTTTACCAGCACCACAAGGCAAGACAATAATACCACTCTTCGCGCGTCCGTTACCGAACATCTTACTCAAACTTTTCTCCTGGTAGCTACGAATACGGGCATTTGGCTTCAAATCGATGTCCAACGTTGGATTGATTTCATCATTCCGGAAATCATATTCCTCTAAGGCCGGACAGCCCATAGCTTGACAGCGTGCCTTAACTGGCTCCACAGCTTCGTTGGGGATCTCAAAGCTGTGCACTTGAGCCTGTTCTTCGTCGTCATCGTCATCATCACGAATAGCAAGGAGAATATCATCCTCCCCTTGGCGTCCGTTCGGTGCGCCTTCCTCGATAGGTTTCTGCTCAGATGTCTGCTTAACACCTGCAGCATCCTTGGTACCAGGAATTACAAGGCCAGCCATCTTCGGTGCCGCTTGCTGAATTATACCCTCTGACCCTTGAACTCGTTGAGTCCCGATGACTTCATCCTGCAAAAGCATCTGAAGCATAGCTGGGTCTGTACTCTCCACGAAGAACCGATTATGTTTAAGTACCACTTTGACCTTCCCATATGATTTGGTAAAATCAATAATGAATGCCTTTATTGTGTCCGGAAGTGGCGTCTTCGATAGTCGGTCAAGGAAATTGATGATATCCTGAGGTAGGAGACCGACAGATACGGCAGCGTACAAGCTGTTCCCTGTCAACCGGTATTCGTGCAAATGGGTCGGGCGAGAGAGAGGTTCGGCTATAGTAGTCAGGAAATCCTGCGCTTGGGAGGCTAAAGGGGAGAAGCTTTCGAGGGTAATGGTGCCTTTCAATGGGTCGATCCAAAGAGGTCGGTTCGCATGGTCAGGTTTCAATGAGAGCGAGGAAAAGTCCTTGTACCCAAAGTTTGGGTCCTGCTTTTGAAAATTCTTCTTATGACTGAATGATTCCAGGGAGAATTTGTCCACCATTTCTTCAAGACGTCAGCAAACCGTGTTGAAGTAATTCCTCCACCGCGTCTCACAACCAGACTCCACTACATTACCTTTCAATTTCTCTTGCTTGGGATCCTCTTCATATTCAGAATATTCATCGCTACTGCCAATTTCCTGGGCATCGGGTACCGGGGTTGCCCGTTTAGACGCTCTACTTGACCGACCACCTATCTCATGATCAGTCTGCCATCCACCTGGTTAATTCCAGGAAGAAAAGAGTCATACTGTCGGTTGCCTTGCGCTTTGTAGGCATGTTGTGCCGTGTTTGTTTGTTTTTGTTTAGCTTAGATTCTATCTTCTATATTCCTGCTCTTAAAAGGGAGGGTGTGAATATGAGATGAGCAAATGATAGCTCAAGCTCTGTCAGGCTGCCAGCGCCCCAATAGAGCCTCAAGGAGCGATGCGCATTCCTCGAGGACTTGTGCACCAGCCGTTCGGGAGAAGTCTGTACAGGCAGAATGCAGCTATTGAGGTAGGGGCGGGAAACGATGACAATTTCTCAGATGAGAGAAGATTGAGGGAGAGGGAGGGCAAAAAAATAGGCATCAAGGTGGTGACTGACTTTAGCAGCCTGAGGCTTACACAGCATGTGGCGTCACTAGTGTTTGATTCGTAAGGCTACGAGCCACTAAACCTGCTCCAATAACTAGTAAGCCCCAACAAAACGGCCTCGGAATCTTGACGTAGTGCCACTTCGTCCATTCTTTGACCTCTAATTTTACCATCCAGTGTAATTCCCTATTATTTGTTTTCCCCCCTCTGTCGCAAGGGTATCCAGATAGCAAAATGAATACGGTAAGCATCCGGCCTTCACATCAATCCAAGATAACTTAGGACAGTCGACTAACCGTCAGCGGTACACCCGAACCCTTTAGATCCGATCAACCTGGTAAGCGGACCTAGTCCTAGATAAATTCACCCATCATGATTGTTACGTACAAGACTAGTCGGCGCGAGCTACTCACCAGGGTTTCGATACAGGGTTGGCTGGGGTGCTCTCTGCGTCGGTACGTCGATTCCAATTGGTTATATTTATATGCTCGCATCCTACCCACCTACCTACCTACCTCTCTATCAAAAAAAAAAAAAAAAAAAAACCAATCATGCCGTATCTTCGCTCAAGCTCCGAATCAGCTAACATTCGATTGAAATACTCTAGCCGGCGGCGGCGCTTATTATTTTGCTAAGAAGTCCATCAATGCCGACCGTGCTTCCAGATTCGAGGCAGAAATGAAGCGAAAGTCACAACTAGCAGCCATGGAGGCAGAGCACAGACGCCAGGCCGCTCTGAATGAACCCGTCCCAACCCCTTCCGCGTCCGCAAGCCTGAAGCGGGCGAGCATGATGCGCATCCAAAATGCGACAGACGACGTGGCTTCCCCGAGTGAAGAGGCCGGCCATGACCCGGCTCCGACTCGTCACGAACCCGAAACGGAGGAGGAGAGGGTATTGGAGAAAGGGAAATATGAAGCTGCACAGCCGTTCCGGCCCCCCAAAGGTAATCGATTAAGTTAAGGTGGGGCTCTTTTGTCGTGCGCGCGGGGGAGGAGCGGCAATGGGAACACCTGACCCTTTCTTGCATGTACCTTTGGATGCATGGACATTCGATAATGTGTACAGTGTATTTTTAAGCTATGCCTTGCCCCCTAATTAGTGGGTAGGTATCTACAGCGCCTATGAATGGATGAGAACAGACGGGGAAGATTCGATGCCAGCCAAAAGTATAGAAAACAAGCTTTCTAGTTGCTTGATGTATCCACATAGTGAATATAGATCCTAAAATAATATATGGTTATATTATTATTATCAATGAATCGCTCTGTCTAGTTTGACTGTTAAACAAAAACATCCTATCCATCAATGCAAAATGCAAAAAGAAGAGAAAACCAAATAAGGATATCAAAACTCGGGAACACACGACGCCCACTAACCCCAACCAGTAAAATGCATCATCTTCATCCATTCTGCTCAAACAGTACCCAAAAAAAAAAAAGGGACGTATGTGTATGCCTGCATCAAGACACACGCCCCTACCCCTACAGCTCGAGAGGGGGGAAACAGAAAAAAAAAAAAAAAAAGAAAGAAAAAAAAG
Organism: Aspergillus haitiensis; assembly: GCA_027569155.1. Taxonomy (NCBI): domain Eukaryota; kingdom Fungi; phylum Ascomycota; class Eurotiomycetes; order Eurotiales; family Aspergillaceae; genus Aspergillus; species Aspergillus haitiensis. Next base: position 120,107 of record JAPDEO010000033.1, read on the forward strand.
AAAAAAGAAAACAAAAAAGAAGCAGGGAAGCAGGACATCATCAATCAGGGCAAATCATCATCGTTGAATCCTAGTCGGGAAATTGAGCACGTTTGCTGAGCATTCGGAATATTGGTTCCCGAACAGGCTCATTCAACGAGCATGGAAACAGAGTGGTGGATGGGGTCTAGAGGAGAAATCCAATCAGTAAGTAAACTTAAGGATCAATCAGAGGAGATAGGCCACTTACTTGCTCTGGTTGGGGGAACCATTGTTTTTCTCCCGCGAGCTCTCAAGGGCGGGTGGAACGAAGGGAAGCACCACAGCCGAGACGAGACAGGACATTGTGACGATTCGCGAAGTGCGAGTGTTAGGCTGGGGCCGATGGACAGAGAACTGGCGGATTGTAGGGCGGACAAACTGAGCAGCGAGCGCCATTGTTGTGTGTTTGAAATAGTAGGTAGTGATGGTAGATAAATTTGATGAGAGGTCCTAGGTATGTATGTACCTAGGGGAGAAAGCCCTCCGTTTTGTTATTTTCTCGCAAAGATTGATAAATGAGCGAAGAAGAAGAGAAAACGTTGCTATGTTAGGGGAAGCGGTTGTTTTGGCAGTGAAGTTTTAGGTTATTGTATTTTAAGGGTGAGTAGAAATTTAGTCAAGAAGGGGAGAGGGGGGGGAGGGGGGAGAGTGTCATATATAGGCATTCCCCGATGGATTGTATAAGTAAAACTAAAACTACACACTACATAGTTACATAGATCTTCCAGTTGTAAAACCGTCTCCAACAAGACTCAGCCGAACGGACCGTGATACCCTGTGGGGGGCGTTGCGGGGCCCTCCACTCTCAAGTTTGATCAGGCTGGCACTTGGGAGTCATGGGAGTTGACAGAGGGACTGAACATCGTCCCCTAGGATAAAGAATCAAGCGTACCAATCACGGTATCATTGATCTACTTCTTCTAAGGTATTCTTAAGATATGCAGGCCTCACAGAGGGGTCTACCCAGTATGTACATGTTTTCCACTCGAAGAACGCTGCAAGAGGAGTGTCTTAAAAAGAGCAATAATTACAGTTGTATTTTTGAGGCGCTTCCAGGAGAGAGTAAACAAAATTTGCACTCTCTTGACGACAACTCAAGGCTAATTCACACCATCATTCGGAGATTCCATGCCGACAAGTGAGTGACATCGCCACTCACATTCACTCTCACGCCATCCTGAACAGTCAGTCCCGGCCGAAGAGGGTTAAGTAACTGCCAGTTGCGGGGCGCACCCATGGATGGGACTATATTGCCCTAGTTACTCATTATTTTTACTCTTCCTTTTCTTCAGTAAGAACAAATTATTGTTGAGAGATGGCGATTTAAAAGACACCGGTGATGGAAACCTACCTAGGAGAATACCTATGTAATCAAGAATATCTTCAATTTTCCCTTCCTTTGAATTGAAGAATCTAGGGATGCCTCTCCCTTGCTGACCGCCCCTTCTCCATAAAATAAATCCTTTTGGAACTCGATAAAATCATTATAAATACACAATGATCAGGAGAAAATGGCGGGTGAAAAAATGGCGGGTGAAAAGAATTCCGTCGTTGTTGGGCTGAAGAGATCACGCCACCCCAGGCACTTGCCGGTTTGAATTGACGTCATTGGCTTGTTCCTACATTTAACCTCACTGTAGAAGAGCAAATCATGGGTCAGGAGAAAGGTTGGTGTAAGAAGGAATACCCAGTGCAATGATTCGTCAATACTACAGCCTAGACTCTGATGGAAGCTGGTCAGGGAGGTACTCCGTACGACTCGAGTAAGGTAGTTTGGTTTGTTCCCTCTATTGTGACTCAAACGTTTGTGCGGGGCTAGTACGAGGTCGCGATTGCTCTAGATAGATCTATCCAACTAATTACTAAGGTAGAAGTTATTTCTGTAGGTATGGTGTGCCCAACCCCGGTTCCTGAAAAAAAAAAAAAAAATCTTAATATCTACTACCAATAATAAGTTGGTAACTACATATCGCACGTGTTTCAACGAGCTAATCTAGAGGTTTACAGGCCTGTCCAAAGCCCACTGCTAATACCTGGGAAAGTAGTAGTCTCCTGCTTCTCGTGTTCCAACATGGGGCCGAAACGTTTCAGAATGCCTCTCGAAGATGATTTTCCACTCTCTTCAAATAATCTAGAAAGCCTGTAGCTATCTATAAATCCTCCTAGACTGTTTCCCGCTAGATAAACTCTTTCTAGCTTAGAAATACTTATTGTCCTTAGCTCACTTTACTCAGACGGCGTAGGATAAAGACAAGGAGAAGAATCAGAGAGGGAGAGAGGAGAGAAGGATCAAGGCATTCAAGACTTGATTAATGTTAGAGAACAAGAATGTTGTACTCAGCTCCTGCCGAGGGAACCCAGTGAAGGGTCATATACTCTTTCTAGGGCGTTGCAAATTTTACCCGTCTCGAGATATAGAGGAACACCAGCCCGTTTTTTTAAAATTATGGGCCTTAAATCTTGCTACCTACTTTTAGTATTACTTGAAAATGGAATAGTCAATAGGCACACGAGAATATCCCGTTTCTCAATAACGGTACAGCACCTGTGTTCAGCTTTCCCGTCTTGTTTATAATTAACAGCACTCCTTCCAGAACATAACATGATTTTGGGGTTGTTCCCAAGCAAAATCCTCCCGTCTGCAGCAGGGGTACGCTGCTATTTTTACTCACGGGAGGAGAAAGTGAGATCTTCCCCTTAACACGAGTTTGACGGAAGATCAATACGTACGCTCATTGAGGGGCCAACGAGTATCTCGAATTATAATCTCAAATTAAAACGCCGATCGTCGCAGAAAAAACTCCATGGGGAACCCTGTGACTGGCCAGTTCAACCTGTATCCAGCACATTTGGCCATAATACGAGCTTAAGAAGTATGATAGTCGCTAGCAAGAGAAGATCTCTGAGGCTTATCACAGGCCTTCTGCACCTAGTGCAACTGGTCCAGGGGAATACGAGGCTCCGGCAATGCCTTTCTCCCAGTCATTGGCCAGCTTCTACAGTATAGTACACACTGCAATGCCGTCTTAGACTAAGAGACTTTCGCGCTCATCGTATCTCGAGCGTCCCTCATGTTGATATTCGAAGAAAAGGGATATCATAGATTTTAGCCCCCAAGAATGAATTGCCTGGCCTACTTAAGTATTTCAACGGCCCCGTGAGTCGCTTTGGTGATGGAATCCCATGATATCGCTCAGGCTTTCTTTCATGCCCAAACAGATAATAACCTAGCTCCAGGAACCGGCAAGTTTTGATCAAGATGCAAAGACCGTCTCAAAGCTGGCTACTTTTTGGCCTTCTGCTCTCTTTTTTCCTCCAACCCGGTCTGTCTTTGCTGTTCAAGGACGTACCCTCTCCCGAATTTAATCCTAGGACAATTCAAGAAAGGAGAAGTGCAGACCCAGATACCTTCGACGTTAATCTTCTGAATCTCCTAAGTCGTGACTCGTTTTTCTGGACTGGTTAGTGGCCCTTTTAAGACTGATCAAATGTCAGCCGATTGATCGCTAACTCTCGCTATATAGGAACGCAAAACGGACACCTTGCCCTAGCCAATTTCACTATCGACTTGCCTGGTGAAGATGAGACTATCATTTCGATGGAGAGATTCCGCCACGTGCTAAAGTCGGTCGAATGTACCGCCGATACTATGACCCTGGGTTTCAAAAATGATAAGGCATTTAAATATAGTAAAGTGGCTTGGGCATGGCTAAATGATGCCGATCCACACAAATTAGTTATCGTTGCCGGAACCGGGAGCTGTGGTTGGAATGCTCATCGAATTCCCTTCTCTGCAGCTTCAGTGATCTTCGATGACAAGGCTAATACTGCAAAATTGATCGGTGCAGTCGTTCAGTGGAAAGAGTTTCAGCATTATGAGCTCACAGTAGGCAACTACAATCCTGTGTCCACAGGTACGACCAGGAGGGACATCGACAAGACCTTATCGATGGATTTCAACCACGGCCTGCCTTTTAGCAGTTGGAAGTTCCCAATCCCCAACACAGATATTTCCGTTACCTGGGGGTGTAGTGAGTGCGGTACAACAGGCTCATTTGACTTCGGATTCCACATCAAGACTTCTTGGGGTGTTCCCGAGTCCGCTTCCATGACGCTTTCACCCAACGGGGTTGCTGCCAAGATGGTTCCAAAGATTGGTGTCAGTGGTAGTCTCACGGATATTATCGATGACGAAGTCCCAGTCGCAACGATCCCAGTCAGTGGTATCTCAATTCCAGGAGGGATTCTTGATATTGGCCCGGAAATTGTATTCAGCATTGGATATCAGATCGGCCCTGTCTCAGGAGCGGCATCCATCTCTGCTGGTGTTGAAGTCAGTCTTTCGGATTCTGCAGAGCTTGAGATTCAGCTTACCTCTCCAGACGTTTCCTCTTCTGGATGGACTCCAAGCGTACATACCATCCCAGTGGCGGTTGACGCAAAGCTCTCTGCTGCAGTTCAAGTATATCTAAAAGCTCAAGTTCAATTGACCGCAGAAGCACTGGGTATGCGTTGTCTTTTTATCCACCAGACTGTTGCTTTTACTAACTGCGTACAGGTCAGGGCTTTGAAGCAGGTATTAACCTTAAACCATACTTGGGAGGTACTCTGTCTGTGGAAGAATGTAAGTGATGACAACCACAGCGTTTCCTTTTCTAGAAAAAATATTCGATTTACCCCGTACTAATAACATGATATACAGCATCCGGCAACGTTTGCAATGGCCAGAGTGGAACCTTTGGTGTCAAAATTACCCCTGACCTTGGAGTTTCTTTGAATGCGGACATCGCAAAGGCTTCGTCCCCTGATGATCCTTTAGCACAAGCAGAGATTGCAGTAAGTCATATGTTCAAGTCCCATTTAGTATATGACCCTAGCATAGGTGCTAATGATTCTTTGCAGAACTGGAAAGCAACACTTGCAGATGCGTGCTGGGCATTTGGGCCCGGTGGTAGCTCAGAGTCGATAGGGGCATCAAGCAGTGTATACTCGCCCCCCGTGGCTCCAACTCCCATTCCCACCTCTACTCCAGTTCTACCTCCACCAAACCCATACGCTACGACTTTCATATCTTCCACGTACACCCACCCTCCAGCCTCATCATCTAGCGTTTATGCATATCGCCGACATCATACCATGAAGTATTATTGAGGAGTAAAAATCAGCTTTCTAGTTAGGCCACATTGAAAAATATTGCGTCGCCATTCCCTTCTTTTGTGTGTGTGTGTGTTCCTCTTTTGGGCTCTTCTCTGCTGCATTGGACTTGCAGCATCAAAGCTCCTCTATTGTACATATTTTATCTATTTATTAGCTACATATGCTGCTCTCTTACTTTCTCTCCCCCTTCATTCTCATTTTCGCCGTTACCCCTTTACCACACGATATATATATTGTAGAGTCCACCTAAGATTCTGTTTCTTATGGTCGACAGAACAGCCATACCCAATAATAACAGCATTTATATAGACCAATAGACACAGCTTGAGACCCTCTCTTTGACAAAAATATTCACCCAAAAGGAAGAGTTGTAGTGGCAACAACGTTGGTGTAGGGTGTAGTCAGATCACGTGCGGGTCACGGACCAACGGCGAAGTCGAACGAGTTTCGAGGACAAATCTATCCACCACTTCTGAATCCCTTTCCTTCTATCCGTTTTTTTTTTTTTTCGGTAGCCATTCCGGTGGGACCTATTCGCTTGAACTATGGCTTCCCACCAGATTGCCATTGCGAAGGCTTCACTTGCTGCTGGGCTTCTACGTCCAGACCCCACCTCCGTGTCGCGCGATGAGATCACAGCGTTCCATGACCTCCTCGACAAAGCCCTGTCGCATTGTTCTCCCGCAAACATCCAGGTTTGATCTGTCGTGTCCTTTTGCCTCACCGGTATCGCTGAAATACTAAATTATGTGCTTTTGCTGTGCTCCAATACGAACTAGACTTGCAAATCATGGCTTCTCAATTATGTGGTCTCGTCATCAAATCGGGTCGGTCTATGGGCAAAATATATGGTTGCATTGGCTGGATCCTTTACCACTGGGGAGGAGGATGGAAGGGCTGAACCGACCAAACGAGAAGTTCGTCCTATACCATCGGCAAAGAGGAAGCGATTGCACATTCTCTACCTGCTGAATGACCTATTCCATCACACCAAGTATCACCAGGACACAACCGCTGCTTTTTCCACCCTTACCGGATCGGTGCAGCCGCAAATGGTGGAACTGCTGAGCTACGCCGCGTCTTACGATCGAGAAAAAAATCCCAAGCATCATAAACGTCTCAACGAGCTTCTGGATATCTGGCAAGAGCATGGGTATTTTGCTGAAGACTACGTGAATAAACTTCGGGAGGTGGTGGTCAACGCGGCTGTGTCGGGACCAGTGAAAGCATCTGTCGAAACTGAAGAATACAACGCAGACACTTCCAGTAAGGCAGCCGGAAGGGATGCACCGTTCGTTATGCCATCGACACACGGAGATCCATCTGCCCCTTACTATGACCTTCCGGCCGGAAACCTGGTACATCATATAATCCCAGATTCGACCATCCCTCTCCGCCCTGATTCTATCAAACCCCTGCAGTTTCTGGCTGGCCCGGCAGATGAGAAATTGGTCATCGCGCTCAAGACCTTTCTCCAGGATGTAGACCGGATGTATGGCACTGAGAACCCACAGCCGAAAGATAACGAGGTAGTTGATATCGATGACCTTGGTCAAACGGTTATCCGAGACAGCATCACTGGCGATATTATCGAAGGCGAGACTTATTATGGCTGGTCTCGCCCATTTTGCCAACAGATGAAGAAGCGCAATGCGAGGCCCAACACCCAAAGTCGCAGTCGAAGCCCCCACAAACGAAGACGGTTTAGCGATAGTTCCAGAAGCTCCGATAGCCGATGGAGTCCACGATCCATGAGTCGGTCACCACCCCCTCACAGGCGAGAAGGATCCTCTAATCGACGCTACAATTCCCGTTCTCCATCTCGCTCCCGTAGTGCTTCTCGTTCAAGATCTTATTCCCCGCAACAGCCAGATGCGTTCCGATCCAGTGCGTCAAACACTGCTCTGCCTCCACATCATCCCCAACAACAGCAACCTCCACCACCACCACCACCTCCTCCTCCTCCCCCTCCGCATCCCCCTCTTCACCAACCCCCTTACAATAATCCATATGTCAACGCCCCACCACCGCCACTACCACGACAAAGCTTCCATCATTCTCATGCCCCTCCTCCTCTACCGCCTCATATGCAATTCTCTCCTGGTGGTCAACCCGCCTTCGCACCACCCCCCCCTCCTCCACCAAATTATCAAGGTCCATGGCCCCCACCGCCTCCCCCAGGAATGCCAAATTTCGCTCCCCCCAGTCTAGGCGTAGGGAACCCCCCTTCTAACTTTCCGCCGCCCTATGCTCCAGGTGGTGCAGGTGGTAGTGCTGGCGCAGGTGGTCCTAGTAGTGGTGGACAGTACCCCCTACAACCAATGCCGCCCGGGTCATACCATTTCCCACCTCCGCACCAACCGGGTGGAGGACGTGGATCATGGCAACAACAGCAACATCAGCAACATCCGCACCAGCACCAGCACCAGCACCAGCACCAGCAACAACAGTATCCACCACCGTCTGGACGTGGATGGAGGTAGTCAGGTAGTACCTTGCATGAGTTAAATTAAAGAAAACCAAACCAAAACCTCAAAACAAGACAAGAGAAGCATCTTTTATTTTTTTTATTTTCATTTTTTTTTTTTAAAAAAAATTTATCATCATTAATATGTAGGATACAATAACAAACAATATACGGACTGCAAGACCTTATCACCTTTAGCTATAAAAAAACAAAAAGAAGGGGACGAGGAAGAGGAAGCAGCTTAATTACGTTGCTAGGGATCCATAAGTAGAGAGGTAGAGAGGAATAATAACACACCAACGCCAACGTACAACCTTTTTCCAGGATGCGTCCGGATTCGCTTCAAAGAAGACTTGACTAAGGTTGACTTGACTAGGCAAACAATTAACGATTAAAGTAACAAATACCTAACCTATTACAGAGAAACAAATATATAAATATTAATAATATTGATAATAATGATGACGATGATGATGATGATAAAATACAATAATGAGGGACCTTCCCCACCCCGAAGGCTATAGCCATAGCGTACCAAAAAAAAAAAAAAAAAGAGAACTATGTCTATTAAGAAGGGAACAAAAGAAAGAATGGCAAAAAAAAAAAAAGGCGAAAAAACGGAATAAAGGGTCTCTCAAAAAAGAAAGGGTACTAGTAAGTAATGGTTGGGGATCCCCCGCCCCCCATCCTACCCTAAACCTAAATTTTTCAAAACTCAGAAGGCTGGCTGGCGGGTATGTACGCCCCGTGGTAAACCCCAAATCTAGGCTAGGACTCGAGCAACGAACCTAACCAAAAGGGGAGAGAGAGAGAGAGAGATATAGAGATAAGAGAGAGAGGGGGGGAAGAGAGAGGGAAATCATCAGACCCATAATTAGAATGGGCCTTCTAACCTAACTTCTTCTAAATCTTGGTAGGGACCGGTGTGGCGACAACCCCCCCAACCCTAGATGCAGATGACGGGGTTGATGACGATGACGATTGCACCTGCTGCTGTTGCTGTTGCTGTTGCTGTAGTTCCGCAAGGTGGGCTTCTTGCTTGTTCTTCTCGATTGCTTTACGTTTATCTGCGATGGCTTGTTTATAAGGAACACATGATGATTTGAAGAGGGAAAGGTCATCAGCCTTTTTTTTTTTTCCCCTCAGGGAGTTTTGTAGTTAGTCGGCTATGTCAATTTTTGGTAGAAAATAAGTAGAAGGGTGAAGGAAGGGGGGTAGAGAGAGAGAGAGAGAGAGAGAGAGAGAGTATACCTTGAGGTCACCATCACAACACATAACATCACTCAAACAATCACTATTTTGTTCTTCAGGTTGCATTGGCTTGCCTAATTTCTCATTAAACCACGCTGGTTAGTTTTTCATGTGGATACTATCTTGACTTCATACAGCTCGACAAGATAAGTCTGAGAGATCCCAAATGCCGGAACCAAAACAATCCCAACATAGGGGCAAAGAGTATGTAAGAGGAGAGAGAGAAACATACACTGCAACCCAATAATACTGGAAATTTCTAAACCCTTAATTAAAGGGACAGCTTCTTCAAGAGGCTCAGTCAGTTGATCCGCCAACGAAGTGACTGATGTGCAACATTGCTTTGACTTGTGGCTGAGGGGGCACGTGTTGGGATTATACGATTCGATTGCGTCGTGGGCGAGGAGAGCGCCGATTTGGTGCTCAAGGGTAGCGGTGTCATTCATTTTTTCGCCGACCTGGGTGGTTGGATCTTTGGGCTGCGAACGCTGGATGAGAGGAGTGGAGGCAGGGAGGTGTGGGACTGCCATTGTGAGGGCAAAAGTTGAGATGAAAGTGAGAAGAGTGAGTGTTTGCATCTTGGAATCCGTGAGTCTGATTTCTTTTACTATAAACAACTTGGTTTAATTGCAGGAATCGCGAGGGGGACTGTGTTGTGTTGTGAACGAGCGAGCGAGTTTCAAAATTGCTAGTAATGAATGAACAAAGTTGGCGGTTTAGGAATCGCGAGGGGGACTGTGTTGTGTTGTGAACGAGCGAGCGAGTTTCAAAATTGCTAGTAATGAATGAACAAAGTTGGCGGTTTAGGAGTGCGATATACTCGAGTACAGAAGAGAACTATAATCTAGGAAGAAGAGTTGAAGCCAGGTATTCTCGAAAGGGACGAATTCATGGGCAAAGGGGGATCTTCCTCAACTTAACTAAACCAGGACCCTAAGCGAGTGACAAAACAGCAGTACCCAAGGGGTAGAGAAACATGTCTAGATTACATCTTATTTTTCCTGTTTGGAATGTAATCGGAAGGCTTTGTTCATGGAATGCTCTTTATTGATTGAATCGAGCTTGTGGAAAGCCTTCTAATTTTAGAATGTTTAGTTCTATATTGGCATGAAGCTTGAAGCTGTGTTAGATTGAATTTTTTTCTTGAATACTATTTTCTTGGGGGGCAAGGCGCTTTAGCAAAAGAAAGTCCTTTCGTCTAAAGCAGACTCGAGAGGAAAAAGTTCCAGGAGACCCTGATCAGCAAACTGTGTGTGCGAGATTCTGGTGGCTGAGGGTCTTTCATCGGGAGATGCAAGGGATGCGGGATATTAAAGCCTTGGAGGTATATTCGAATCAGATTAACAGTACACCTTCATGAGAGTTGCCAAATGTAGGTAAGAGGTAGACAGCTAATATTGTCGTATCGGTAGAGTTTTTTTTTTTTTTTTAAGGAAGTGAAGGTTGAAGGGCCAGTTTTTGCGACTGGGCCGCCAAAGAGTGAGAGAGAGAGAAGAGAGAAAGAGAGAAAATGAAATAACGAGTTGTTTGGGATGTGGCTAACTACTTCTCCCCTTCAAAAGGAATGATAAGGCTATAGAGCTGTGAAGTGTGGAAGCGCCCAGGTCGTGTTCGGCGAGCCAAATCCTGTTCGATATATTCACCGAGAAAGATGCCTAGACTCCTTGAACGCCCTCACACCAGAGGCTCCATCTAGCTTTGGAAAACCACAAAAACATAAAAATCAAACACTATCCCACTCGCTTGTAAAAGAGCTCAATCCAGATATGGTGGTGTGTCAAGGAGAGAATGCCACTCAGAAAGGTAACAAAAATAGCGCGATCAAGTCCACGTACCTGATGGCTGAGAATGAATAGGCAAGTAAAGGGTTAAAAAAAAAGGATCAAATTGAAGTAAGCCTCCCTCTTTTCCTTCTGGTTCATCAATCGGTAGAGGGGGAGCTGAGAGAAATAGCATCGCCAAACCTCTGATCTCCACGTATCAACAGAATAAGGCGTAAAGAAAATAAAGTAAAAAAGCGAAAAAAAGAGTACTCCACGCTGCAAAAAATCTTAAACTCCAGCGTGTCTCATAAGAATTCGACTGGAGAGTCCAAGGTGAGACAACGAACAGTCAATGTGTTAGGCTAGCACCTGTCTATACCGCAGCTTTAGAATCCTCCGAACTCGTGATGGCCGAACCGTTGAGCTGATCAGGACTATTTTGATGAATTTTTGATGGGGTATAAGCTGCACCTTGACGAGAAAGCATACCTGCAGTGGAAATACCACTCTTGCCACTAGTATAACTACTCCTGCTGCTGCGGCTAGTTGCATACCCCTTGTCATCTTCCAAGTCGGCGAAATTACCCATTCGACGTTGCGTGTACTCTAACATGATTCGACTGTAGTCCTCTATAGATGTGTTGGGGTCCGAGACACGCTCAGTCTGTACATAGGCTGCCCCTAGAGGCCGGCCCTTATCTCCTCCTGAAGAAGCCATGTTGACAGCGTTCTCAGATGATTCTTGTAACGTTGACATAAACCTTGGATAGCTTTCTATAAGAGACCGTCAGTGGCATTCTTCTACTTCGTGGATCTACCCCGTGTAAGTGTCGACCGATGAGCTAAGATTCCCGCCGTTGCCGCCATGGCCGTAAAAAAGACCGTCTAGTCCATCCCGGGAATTGGAAGGAAAAGCTTCTGAGGCATTCTTCTAATGTCGAAAACATGACCTGTCGGTTCGATAAAGGGCAGACAGGAAAAGGAAAGAGAGGAGAAGAAACGGGGAGATTGGGGAGGAGGGGTTGGGGCTATAGGAGCGCTTGTCTATGGAACGGTCTGCACACGCTCACCTTCTTCAAAATTTAGAAGAAGAATACAATCGGTTCTAAGCGGGGGGGGGGGGGGCAGGAGGGGATAAATAAAAAGATATCCTATCCTTTATTGCAAGGTAGAGAAAAAGAATAGAAATGAAGAATAATCTGTAGCTATCTCCTTGGGAGTCCAGCAATGGTCTTCGAACCAACAACAGTGTACTTGAATTCAAACGCCCAGCTAACCTTGGGAACTTGATGCGAATTCAATGACAAGGAGAAACGATAAATAAATGGCTCTTCGGGAACGGCATGAGATCACGGCGGCGCACAAAAAGGAAATTGCGGCTGGCTGACAAAAGCAGAAAGACCATGGGGCTAGATGGGCTCGACTGGGCCCAAAGGAGGACGATCAGCGAGATGCATACGATTTGTTAATTCTTCGGCTCCGAGAAAGGCTATGACATCAGAGTTCTTAGGAGGGAGGGGAGGGGGGTGACGATCTATCAATTTTCACTGCGAGAGTCTAGCAAAAATTTAAAAGAGACACGATCTCCCATGTGGTTGGAGTTCGATATGCACCAGAAGGCGACGGGAAATCATATCCAACAAGCAGCTAATGGATCAGTTCTCAGTGTCCTCCCCAAGGACCCACCGGCCTCCATCCAGCGGAGCCATAATGAGGTCACCGGAAATAAATCTCTGGGGCGCCCCCCGATCGACGGTGGAGGACGTAGTAGACTAGCGCCACACCGTCCCTGCAGATCGCGCTTCAGTCAATTCGGGGTCTGCAAGTGCCTTCAAAGGCAACTAAAGGTGGTAGGAACTGGGCAGGTATTCTGTCAGTCTTCAGTGTTGCCAAGGCAATCTGGCAGGAGCAATCAGAGACATGGATGCATTCTACAGAATCCAATAACGACCCCACTTTTCTAGCTATCAGTACTTAGTAGATTATTGTGAGGCTACTCCGTATAGAAAGTCCACTTATTCAAATGACGTGAGGTGTCCTGATTCTTGAACGGCCCTAAGTGGTGCCAAAGCCGTTAATAACTTAGCTGGTTATGGATCTTCGCTGTCAGGATAGATGTATAAAAGCTACACACACCTGTTCGAGTATAATAGTAAAAAACTAACTTATAGTATATATGTGATGGGGGAAAAAATAATAAAGTGAGAAAAAAAAAAATAAAATAAAATCCCCCCCCACAGGTGATAGAAGAATTTGGCTGCGTTGAAACCGTGGACAAGTACTGTGGATCCTGAACGCTCTTGGTACGCTCTACAAAGTTTCACACTGTTGTTGGTCATGACAGAGATGATAGCATAATATCTGGGAAGACTGAATCAGGTCGTATAGAGTTGGGTTGGTAGAGAGTCGGAAATAAGGAGAACCGATCATTTGGAACGGGGGAGCCATGGCTTTGGAACTGGGATGGGCGACTTCCACGATGACTGGATGCCTGAGGCTAATAATGGTCGGATGACGTCAAGCCACTTTTTGATAAAGCACTTCGTTATAGGTAGTGTGATGGTCGAGCATTGTTTTCTGTTCTTTTCTGTTCTTCTATCTTCCCCTCTCCTAGAGGGGCCCAATCGATTAGTCGGGAATGACGGGGGCAATGGAATAACGGCCGCATCCCACATCCTACCGACTTAGTATCTACGTGAGATGCAGTGGCTTCGACCTCCATTACGAACCTACTACACTCACCAGTTAAATCCAACCACTTGGTCCACACCACCATTCCACTTTAGGTATCTAGTACACATGTTTATCCTCGAACTGCCGGATGGAAATTGAGATGTGATGCTGTCATGGGTTTGCTGGTGGACCGCCCACATGCTGATCCCTCCTCTAGTTGAAGGGACGATGTCTGTGAGAGCTCGTATTATCAAGCGAGCGATATTGACCTTGAGTTAGTATAAACCTAGGGTCTGCAGACCAATAGTGGGAGGAGGTCTGGGCTACCTGGTGAGCTGCAAGAGAATCGCCACCACCTTGTGGAGTAATCCATCCTTCATGCTTCCTCGTTGATCAACAGTCGCTAGTGTGTTAATTTGTCAGGTACTTTTGTGTGCCGTAATTACTGAAATACCCAAGTTATTGTGTATTATGAACTTCGGAGGCAATTACAGGGCGAGTCATTACATGGGGCTGAGCCAATGATGGTGGGAGTAACCCTTCTCCGTTGGGTAAGAGAGTACATCTCCCTCTTGAGCCGTCTACATGAGAGTGACGTGAGACATGAGCCACTAAGGAGTAATAATTTTAGATTTAGAAGTAACGGACTAACAGGACTTACCGAGAGCTACTAGCATTCTATTGCATTGGAAGCGCCCCGGTGATCTTCATACGGCGATATAACGTCTTCCATCGACATCTTAGAGGGAGAACGTTTGATGAACTCAGAATGAAAAAGAAGAGAAACTTTGCAGGCAATCCAAGTGCGGCGGTTATGTCCACCCCCAGTTCCAGTCCGTTGTCGGGGATTAATAGGCCTGCTTGTTAGTTCTAGATGGCGAGGACCTGGACTGCGACTGAAGTGGACTTGAGGTCATGGTAGAGTTGGGAGCAGAGTGGGTTTGAATGGGCTAATTTGGAAGGACGGTCGCTGCCTTTCGAATGTATCGTGAATATCCCCAAAAACGTCATAATCAATGACCCTAGCTATTCACCTTCCCTGCTCTCTTACCATCCATAACGTGCGCTAGCTGGTACCAATCTGTTCCACATCTAGTCCTAAATCCATCCACCCCTCTTTTCATCTTTGTTACAGCCATAATTCCGCCTCTTCTTTGACCTATCAGCAAGCAGGTGAGAGAGGGAAGCCTCAATATGATGATGATTTACTTGGAAAATGATAATTCGAGGGAAGCTGCGCCCCAGTGCCCATCGAAGGATCATAGCCATGTCCCTTGCTTCCACTTTTGATCGTCCATTCCATCCAACATGGTTTGAAGCGTATCGAGCATCTAGTGATATCATTACCTCAAGCAATCGATCGGGGTTTTTGCACAGGAGAAACCATGATCTGATATCATCGCTCGTGAAAGGGGAGACTAAGCGCTATACCCACCAAGAGAAATAATTTTGCCCGACAACAGCGGAAAAAAATAAAAATAAAAATAAAAATAAAAAAAGAAATGAAAAAAAAGAAAGAAAAAGAAAATAGAATATGCGTGATGGATGATACAACTTGCCTTCATTTTACCAGCCTCAAAGAGGGAAATGTTTTCTAAGACCTACAACAAGGGGGATAATGGTAGATACAATAGTAAACGCCACAAATTCAAAACATCATATATTATAAATCATACTCATCACACATAGCCTGTAAATTATAATTAATTAGCAAAGGATGTTGATTTTCCCCGGAATCAAGACCATATAGTGGACGATATCTTACCTTTCCTAGCACCCTGGAAGAAGAATCGGACAACAAAGACCTGCAACCCAGCCATGGAAACCATCATCAAACCCTCAATTACGCTGAAGTTGAAGATACGACGTTCAGTACTGCGAACAGTGCTGAAGTTACGATTCTCACGGGTGCGGAAGTACTTTTGGTTTCGAGAAATGGTCGAAAGTTGAGCCGATAGTTTGAAGACCGACTCTTCAAGTGCAGATGCCTGCTCAGGAGAAGCTCCCTGGCGAGAAGGAAGCTCGGTTCGTGATTCATTTTCGACCTGTTGAGTAGCAAAGCTTGTGTAAGTTTCGTCCTTGACGCTCCTGTCCCGGCGGAGACAACTGCTCTTTCAAGGAGGGAGGTGGGGTCATACCGCAATTTCAAAGTCTACCATTTTCTCGGCGAATGTTGACATCTCGTTGTTGAAACAAAATCGATATTCACCGACGCTCTGAGCTGTGAATACAAAGTCGCCTTGACGCTCCTTTGTGCCATCTAGAACGGGTTTATCTCCTGGCCCAACAACAGAATAGTCGACATCGAAAGAACCGCCAGATTGAACCTACAATGGGGCAATTAAAGAATATCAGTGGCAATTTTCATAAACAAAAGTTGTTAATATGATGGATGTACTCACAGCGAAGTAGAAAGCGACCTTCGTATTCCGCTGTTCCACAAACTTGTAGAAACAGGCCTTCTCGTTGGCCTCAAGTCGGTATGTCAAAGCAGTTGCTGTTACAGTTGACACCAAGTAGGCAAAGAGACCGATAACCAATGCTGTAAAACGCATGCTGGGCAAAATTGGAGAGCCGGTAGCTCAATTTGGATAACTCTCCAGAATGATAATAATTGAAAACACGCGACTCCGCGGGTTGAAGTTCTGGACAGCTGTGTTGTTTCCCTTATGTTTGTCCTGTTTGCATATACCTTTCCCCGACAAACCTAAGCCCCCTTCTTAATACCACGTTTGTGTACAAGTATTTGACCATCATCTTTACAACTTCGCATTCGTCATTTCCACGAAGAATGAGTCTCTCATAAATTTATTTTCTTGTTGTGTCATACATAACATTTCAGCCCATCAAGGAGGTAGTTGCTCCACTCGGAATTAAGTGTACACAGTACCTTCCACACGTACAAATCAGACCCTGAGCCGTGAAAGCGTGCCAACACCCAGTCATATCATGAGAAATCGACCCTGTCTACAGCTAATAAGAGGAATATTGTAGAAGGAAATAGAACAAAAGGAGGGGGAAAAAAAAGGGCACAGTAAAAAAAATTCATCATTGCATTCAGATCTTAAGCGTGTTTTCTTTTTTCTTCTTTTCTTTTTTTTTTTTTCCTTTCTTTTTTTATCTTATTCTGTCCATAGCCGATGGGGTTGAGCAAATACACAATCATCCATAAACCGCAAATTGTAGGACGAGGGTAGGATGCCTTTCAGCAATGTCGATCCTAAGATGCAGAAATAAATCGACGGTCCAATGCTTATCGGATAAAGAAGGACTCGCTCCTGTTCCAAAAGTTTCTGTTTTTATTTAGATTGTCGAGGCCAAGAAGGTCATCTGAGTCACCGACTATATCTGAAAGTATGTCATCTACTCATAAACGCCAGGTTAGTCCGTCCCATGTGGCACAAGTGGGGAGAAGGAGACTCACCATCTTCAAGATATCGGGGGTTTGAGTATAAAACCCGAGGAACAACAGCAAACTTGATCTTCTCAAATCGTTTTCCCTTGAGACCAGTCCGCTTCGATAATCTTTCTTTAGTTTCTTTGAAAATTTCCCCCTACTGCATGTGAGTGAAATGTGTATATCCAATCGGGCATATGATTCTTACAGGCTTCACAACAAATTTGAAAGGAACGCCATGTGGCCTGTTTGGCTCCTTGTCAAAGTTGAAGGCATTTATTGTCCGCTCGCCACCTTCCATCTTCAACTCCTCCTCTGGAATTCTTTCCACAAAAAGAGTGACAAACTCATTGATACCGGCGATCTTAAAATCTCCCTGGAACTCTCTGTATATTTTGCCCCCATGTGATTCGTAAACTCGCAGATTGCGGACTGTATCGTCATCAAGATTTGCTTTTCGCTGTAGTCCGGCCACAAGATCTGCGATGACACCATCCCGAGGGACTAGAACTTCTAGTACTTGCTGATTTGAGAGTAAGAAATGTGGACTTGCCGTATTGGAAGGCCGAACTTACCTCTTTGGAAATACCTTCAGGAAGCCACGTTACGGAAAGAGAAATCTTAGATTCATAGTCACTTAAGCTTGTCTCCAACACTTCATAATAAAGAGCATCCTGGCGATGCATGCTGTATTGGTAACTAGTCATTTGTCCGCTCAAGATGCTTTGCAATGTTTGGGCAGTCTGATTGGAATTTCGTTTAATGAATGGCTTGGGTTTGCCTGTGTTAGCAACAACTTGTGCAAAGCGCAAGTGTGTAAAGTCTACACCCAAATGCTCTCCAACCTTCTTGGAAAATTGGTCATATGACATCTTTCGACTTAGAGTTAGTGTAAATTCATCTCCATCGGCGGCTTTTATGGGAGCAAATGCAATATTGACGCGGTTTAGAAGGTAATCATAGTACGATTTGGCGTCCGGATAGAGTGCGGTTGGTGGTATTTCTGTATCTTTAACCGACTTCTGGAACGTGATAATGTCACCATCCTGAATCTCAGATTGTAGGAAAGTTTGTTTTGGTTTCATCAGGTCGATCATGTTGTGCTTGATCTCCTCATAAAGCACAAATTCTGTACCTGCGGGCCAGTCCATCTTTTCAAGTATTGTAGGAGCAAGCTCTGCTACTTTTTGGTTCTTGCGAACGTAGACAGGGCCGACCCCGGTCAGGGTCTGCTTTGGCACGTCAAAATGCTTCAAGAACACAAGTACCGAATTGTTATCTGGCCAAGATATCGTCCCATCCGCAGAATACTGGCCAACCTCTAACCAAACTCTGAATGGATTACCCTTGGTGCCATAACGACTATATGCTTCCTCAACGGTCATTTCTTGATCTTTGATTACTTGATCTGGACGCGTTGTCTTGTTTTGGCGGTTCACCATGACCCAGAACCGAATTTGAGAAGCCTTTATACCCTTTTCTTGGGCAATCTGTTCTGCAAACTCACAAACCTTCTTAGCCCTTAATATCCGGTACTGTTTTGGAATAGCAGCCTCATCGGCCGATTGATCGTATGTTGTTAGATCGAATCCATGATGATTTCTAAATGACTCCTCTGTCAAAACCCCAACATTGATATAAAGATGGGCTTCTTCGCGTTCCTTCTTTCTGCGTGCCAATTCTATGCGCTCTTCCGCCAGACGTTTCTCTATGAAAATAACGGTGTGAATTAAGTGAATGATTCAGGAACTGTAGAGTGGAACATACCGATATGGGGAGGCACATCCTCCTTTGTAATAGGTAGGAGAACATCATCAGATCTCGTTTTGCGGATATAAACCAGCATATAGGCATTTGTCGACCGCTTGGTGGATAAAGCCCGTGTGTACGGTTGTCTGACCCCGGCGACACCGTTGGAGAGTTCGTATTCACCACCATAGTTCTCCTCTAGAACCTCTTTGTCTGTGGCCCGGGTTACCCTATCATCGTCAAACCGATACCAGAATCCGTCCTTAGTAGGTTTCAAGAAAGCGAAATAGTGACCAGCGTTGAGATCACCACTATGGACCAGGACGCCGTGAAGTTCATAAACCCAGGATTCCGATCTATCCGCATCTTTGGACAAGTAAGGGGCAGCATCGAACTCCATTGGAAAGGCATGACGATCGTTGATCTTCATCATAGCGTCCCGATGGATATCATACTCAAACCGCTTCAGGTGGAGATGCAGCACTGGGGGGAAGCTTTCAAAAATAACACCCTTTTTCGCATCCTGTAAGCCGTATGGTTGTCCGGCATCGTATTTATTCTCACCCTCGAGGGTCTCCACTTGAATGTAATCCTTGAAACTGTCGTCAAGTGTCTTATTGCCCCGCACGTTCAGCTGAATATCCCAAAAGTCCTCTACACGTGACGATTCATAATCGACATTGATGCATGATATGTAGGTTTTCGTTTTCCCAACGAATAGGTCCGGCAGCGCCTTTTCGGCTGGTGTGCCCTTCATTTTCTCTTCCAGTCTCTCCATAAGTTTTCTTGAGAGCTCTTGAACATCTTGCTGTTCAAATATCTGTCTAGACTCCCATCCAAAGGACGCAGTAAGTTCAGTCGTTGAAACGGATAAATCACTTGTTTGGAGATTGTTGAAGAGCCTTTGAAGGGTCCAGGCACTGTTATCCCTCGAAGCCTCTGTCTCTGTCGGGATTTGATACACGGACTTCAGGAGCGTTAGTGATCAAAAACATGAAAACATGACGTTCTAAAACTACGGACCTTTCGAAATGCATTTGTAAAATACAAGGACTGCAGCAAGGAATTCAGGTAACAAGTCGCGCCTTGATTTTTTAGGCCGACCATTCCTGTTTCCTTCTTCGAGTCATAGCTGATATAGGTTAGTAGTCGAGCCGACATGTTCAAGTTTTAACTTCGAGAGAATACATACTTTTGGAAACTATGCCATAAAACGCCCGTAGGGTCTTTTACGACACGGACATATGCAGTTATGTTTGCTTCTTCATTGCGCACGAGAGGTTCTGCACGCCCTTCCCATGGGGCATTGAAAAGCCTACGAAGCTCGCAGAATCGAGTAAATCCCCAATCTCCCTCATCCGCATTAAACCGGTGGGTAGCCACTGAGTTGGATCAGCGAAAGGGTCAAATGTCGCAAAGATGTGGGGTTTCACGTACCGTGAGAGATGTTGATGCTTGGGTCATTCACATTCCACAAAACTAAAGCAAACTGAACGCAAGCGTACCAATTCTCTGGGGGTTCATTTTCCCACGCATGCTCTAGGTAGAATGAGGCATGTTCAACATGGTTTCCATAAGGGAAAAAAAGAACGCGCCTAGGTTCCTCGTCAATCAGTGCGACAATGTGTAGGGCCTATCCTGTACCTACCATGGGGATCCCCCGCACTGAAATACAGGACCATGTTCCTTCTTTTTTAGTTTTCTCCAGTCTTGTATATGCCATGTGTGCCATGCTTCGTCTGCGGTTTCCAAATCCGGATCTTTGGGGAGGAGGCGAGCCATCATTGCGGGATCTGTATCAAGAATTTATTTAGAAAATGCATTTCCCCCTTCATTAAACAAATTGACTTCAGAGCTCGCAAAGCCTACGACCGGTATTGAATATACAGGTGATCTAACCCCGTCGCGAAGATTTCACCAGGAGATTGCGAACACCGGAGCAGACGTGGGGTCACTGCAAAGACAGGGGATGGTATATTAAGAGCCTTACAGTCATCCGCAGGAGGTTCTGGCTCCGGTTCCTCAGATCCGGACTGGGAGACAACGACATCGTCGGTCCTATCATTGTGAAACTGCTCGTATTCATCAACAAGCATCTCATTATCTGCGACCTGGCGGATTCCAAAGTACGAAGTTAGCGGTGATATTCGATCAATAATGTCGAAGCTTGACGGTAACTACTGCCTTTGAAACGGGGGAAGAATTGTATGCCAAGAACTTACGTTGTCCATAAAGAGGAAAAGTGCGTTCAAGCACTAAGAATTAAAAGACTCTCTGCTCAAACTCGTAATATTCAGCTAAAAGGTTCAGGGGAAAAGGAGAGTAGAATTTATAGTCCAAAGGTCGCAAGATGAGAGCGAACGAGAGGATAAAGGGTGGATGGGGAGAGTATCGTAAAACAATAAAATGGACAGAGAGGATTCGAGGTAGGTTCCAAGTTCAAAGGAGTTGAAGCCTGTGGCGGAGTTCCCAGAAATCCAATAATAATAACGGCGCCATGCGGGACATCCACTAACGATTATTAACCACTGACTGCTATGCACACGAACACAATATTTACTTCACTCTGAATTCAATCTCTTTGCGAATATTTACTTTGTAAATAATATTTTCAAGTGAAAAGGATAGGAATATTTATCCCTTTATTATTCTTAATTCGAATTGTATTATTTTCTTTCTTTTTTATTTTATTCTATTTTATTTTACTTGGGAATCTATATGTAACAAAGCACATTTGCCTAGGTCCAGACATATATTAAAAAAGTAGAGCTTCCAACGGTATTCGGCACTTCTACTAATCCCTGTTACCAAAATATACAGAAGCATAAAGGAGACCTAACAATATAAATCGAAATTTCAATAGGGAGAAAACGGATATCTTCTCTTTTACTGTCCGAGACGTGGCGGGGTATTGTCAAAAATTTTTCCCGGATCTTACCAATACAAGGGGGGAAAGATAATAAAAAGGGTGGAAAAAGAAAGAAGTGGGATGGAAACAGGTAAAAGATCGGAAAAGGGAACAGGGAGAGGAGAACCTACAGATAGGATTCCACCACTGTGCGGATTCTCTTTGGCCCATACTTCGAAAAGACACTAGGTACGTACTTGAGCCCCGAGATACCCTAGGGCCTCCGCTAGTGAGTGATCTATATCAAATTTGTCATACTCCCAAGTTGTCATCACGATAAAGCTTCTTCAGATTTAATCTGCGAGACCTATTATCAGGCTGTCCTTATTTTGCCGGGGGTTCCTTTTTCCTCGCCCTGAGTAAAGCAAACTGCCAGTCCTTGACATATACAGCCATACCTCGAGCTGTGACATTTCACTCTTTCAGAATTAAAATATTCCCCAGCCCACATGGATTAAAACCATCCTAAGGCTGAACAAAAAATGATGGATCAAGCTTAACCTTGGCACATAAATGACATATCCCATTCATGATTCCGTCGACTCCCTCCGACCCCAGATCGACGGCGATACCAGTCACATGCCGGAGCTGTCTCACCGCCCGGGGAATCCTAGGTTGTGCCACAGCTTGTGAACGTCAAAGGGCAGCTCATACTCTCAGACAACTTCACGATGATAAACCTCCCATGAGTCATGTATGAGAAAGTTTATCCAAACTTTATTTTGTGTGGGCCTTCTGTCTCAAGACCGCACTTTCTCCAGAAAATCGCCGACCACAATCGATGAAGAGACAGAGCAAGCACGGCAACATGCTGCGGAGTCATCCAGCTCGAGGCTGGCGGGCCCTTCGAAAAAGCTATGCTTCGGCGCCACGGCCCTACTCCGATCAGTTCTCCCACAACCCGCCTCCATGGAGGCCAGTCTCAGCTTTAGATGAGTACGATGATTCTTTAACCCCTGCTAGTAATGGCAATTGCTCCATGCTTCTCAACGCCCCAAAAAAAATATTTTCTAAAAAGAGGTAGATGGGTAGAACGCCAGATCCGGCCTATCAGTTTACGGCAACTTACTTTCTTTGGACGGACCTTGACAGAGTCAAGGTTGATAAGCTCCGCCAACTATGTGCGGACGGAGCTCCCGACTCGGTCAGGATGATCTTTCTTCTATGTTGGAGTATTATGTGATCTAATTTCGATATTACAGGCTCGCGCATCGTCTGCGAGACATCCAAAAGCTACCTTACGTTGTAGTTGCCAATCCTCATCTCTCTCTTGTGTACGAGCTTTACTACAAAGCTTTTGAGAGATTCCGTGCTATTCCCGAAATTAGAACTCTGGAAGACAATGATCGGTTTTGTGACATTCTACGCATGACCCTTAAAGAGCACTTGGTTGTAATCCCAAAATTAGCCATGGGGGTTCTTGAGTGCCGTGACCTTGTCCCAGCAGATGTAATGGATCAGTTCATGAATACTCTTCTAAGAGCGGTAAGAGTATAGACCCTATTATTCCCAGAATATCTATCACTAAACATGTTGGCAGAGAATCTCCCGCCGAGTCATTGCAGAGCAACATTTGGCATTAACAGAAACATTCAATTCCCCCTGGCATTTTCCTGCGTCTCAGGATCGTACAGACCTTAACGCGGATTTTGTTGGGGAGGTTTTCCTTAAGTGTAATGCCAAGGAGGTCATTGAGCGGTGTGGTAAGCTGGCGCAAGACATGATCCAGCATAGCTCTGGGTCAACTAAGATACCAAAGATATCAGTACAAGGCCACTTGGACACAACATTCCCATACATGCTTAGCCATCTGGAATACATCATTGGCGAGCTTTTGCGGAATTCGGTTCAAGCGGTCAGCGAAAGATACGATAACTTGCAAGAAGCGCCCCCCCCTATAGAAGTTCTGATCTGCGAAGCTCCGCAACATGTGATTATGCGAGTTTCCGATCAAGGTGGAGGTATCCCTCGGGAAATTCTTCCATATCTATGGTCATTCAATAAGGGCCCGCATAGCAAGGCGCGTCTCCAAAATTTGGGGCAGGTTCCCGCCATGGCAGCAACATTGCAGGAGCTAACAGTCTCGAGTGAAACCAAAGATGCTAATAAAGAGACCTTTCGTGAAGGCTCTCTTGATACATTAACCTCACGGCCTCCAAATCTCCGTCTGGGGATTGGTCTACCGATGAGTCGGGTGTATGCTGAATATTGGGCAGGTAGTCTAGAGCTGCATAGCCTAGAGGGATACGGTGTTGATGCATTTCTACAGATCTCTAAATTGGGCAACAAAAATGAGCAGGTTACAACGAGAGCGACAATCGATGCAGTATAATCGATTTATGATCGTGGGCAACTGCCGCTTGCCCGGTGTGTCTCAAAACCTTTTGTATAATTCTCCTATACCCCAATATATGTTGCCTTGAGCAAGATGGCAAGAAGTTTGAATCTTTAGTGATAGATCTGTGTCTGGATGTGGCAAGCCTTGCGCTACACTTCCAACTCGGATGACACGGGATGACGTCAGTTGGAAGGTCAAACCAGCCTTTCCCTGGAAACTCTCCTATCTTGCAATTAGAAGGAGAGGATTTTTGAAGGAATCCCTAGGGCGCTTTAATGCCGTGTCGCTACTTCCTAGTCCCTATCCTATGTTGTCGAGGTGACGTCGTACCTGCTTCTTAAGATGAAACGCGTCAGCTCTGATGATAACGTCCCTGTATATATATTCATTCTTCTTTTCGTGATTCTATTCCTCAGCTTTCTTGGTGTATATTTTGATCCCAGTGAAAGACAAAAGAAATCCGTAGCAGACAGCCGCTCCTAAGGCCTTTTGTCAACATGGCTGGTACTGCATCTATGCTTTGCCTTATCCTCATCACTTTATTCTGTAAGATATTCCTAAGGTTTCTTGATAACGGTTTTTTTTTTTCTGACTTTGGATTGAACCTAGTACCTCCACTTGGGGTATTCTTTATTTCAGGATGCAGTGTTGATTTCTTTATCAACCTTCTCCTAACGGTACTGGGGTAAGTTCCGTCTATTCCATTTACATCACTTGAAAGATTCCCGACGGCGCAATGACTTTACCAGCCACATAGCTAACGAGCATCTATTGCAGATACTTACCAGGCCATATCCACGCATTTTACCTAGAATACGTATACTATAGCCGCCGCAGCGCGACCTATACCACGGGTGATGCGCCGGGTGTATATTCAGAGCGAATTCAGCGCGGAGGGCGATCATATGGCACAATTCCTTAATCTACTTGCCATTAGATCACCTGAGAATCAACAATTCACAACCTTTAGTATCGCTACCTATTATGTCTTTGGTTCTTCCTTAGCATCCTAAGTCTCCTCTGTTATCGCTTAGTACCTTTTAGTTCAACATCCATGCATCTTTATATATTGGATTGCTAGTTCAAAAATTCGGACTCTTTCGAAAAAGCCTAGCGTCATAGATCAAGCATTATTTTCATTGTCCTTTTGTTACTACAAGAAAGGAATCAAGATTCAAGAAGCCGATTCTCTAACACAAGAGGAAGCAGCCATCGAGGATATGTCCTAAACGCTCCCCTCCCCTTCACTCTTCGGCTTCGAGCCTTTCAACGCCGGGAATCCGAATGCCTTGCTTCTTCCTGTATCCCCTGCAGTCCTCGGCACAGCACCCGACCCCGGGCTCCACCACAAAGCTCCAACCCAAGGCTGAACATTCCATCCTAGCGACAGCGTAACATTTTGTCGCTCCGCCATTTTCCCGGTGATATCACTGATTTGATATTTACTTTTTTGATCGCGAAGACGGAGGATGCCGGGCTCGGTATCCTTGGCTTTAGACTTGGATTTTGACTTGGACGTCTTTTTTGAAGTTGAGCGCCGCTTACTGGCCGAGTTTGACTTGGAAGATGGCAAAAACCGCTCTTTGAGATTGGCAAACGAATAGGGTGACTCGGGGGCAGAAATGATAGTATCCCAGATTATCGATTCGGATTGGGGGAGGAGGGAAGTTTCCTGGTCAGAGGAGGAATAGGAAGCGTAGACGTAGACGAAGATTTGTTTTGTGTTCCAGTTGAAGAGTGGAGATAGATCTTGTTGATAAGAGGAATCCCTCACCCCGAGGGTTTCACTATTAGTTAGTTTCCCTTTATTTTTATTTTATTTTATTTTTGCCCCAGCTGCACAATCGCTAGAAAGAAGGGAGGAGACAATTGGGGGAAAGACATACCAGCATCTAAATCAAAGCGCACCTGCGCGTACTCTTCTTTCTTGGAGGAGTAATAGTGGGGACGACCTTTAATACTATAATGTTTTAAGTTTGCATCAATTCAAGCTGAACGTTATGATAATTCTGCTACTGGTTTTTTCAAGCAAAAACAAAAAAAGAAAGAAAGTATATAGACAGAAAGAGGGAAAAAGGGGAAGGGGGAATCGTACACTTTCACATCCCGCACCTGTACCTTCGCATTCACATCTTCGGTAGGATATAAGAGAACCGACAGTGCCGCAAATCCAGCGACAAAAAGGGCGACGGTGGTGAAAAAGCCGAAAACCGCTTGGGCGCGGTTGAGGGTGGAGTGCATTGTGTTTTATTTATCGTCCTTCCTTTCTTCTTCAATGTCGGGTGTGGGGAGGGAGAGATAAATGATATGGAAACAAGCAATGATATTGTAGATGGAATATGAACCCCTCCCTGGACGGAGTTGAGCTGGTGCACTTATCTAAGAGACCATATCCTTTTGGCGATGGATGACATGGGGAGTTCCAAGAGTCCCAATAAGTAATAATAAGAATGAAGCCACATGGGCCACTTTCGCGCAGGCGGTGAGCAGCCCGAAAGTCCGGAGAGCTTATCGATAAGAACCTTCTTTTTTTCTTCTCCTCATGTTAGCTCATTTTAACTATCACTCCGATTTTACTAGTCCAGCTTGACTTTTCTCTTGCCATTCTTGAAATTTTGAGCCAATCACTGCTATCCGAGTTGATCTAAATCAGGGGACCTATAGGGGGAGAGAGAGTGTGTGTGTGTGAGAGAAAGAGTGAGTTCTATCACTGTTATTACCTCCCAGCTTGTTGACGAACTAAACTAAAGACAACTAACTATCCAACCCCGCCATCCTATCCGGTTCTAGGTTGTCTCATCCAATCCAATATATAATAACCAATCCGTACCCTCCCATGCTGTTCATCTCTTCCCCTCCTCCCTTGCTCTTTAATCTCACAGCCTTCGCAAATTTTGCTCAGCGCTTCTGTTTCTATCCTTAGGGCAATCTATAGAGTTCCGCGCCCTAAAACACATACACAATGGGCGACCATGTCCTCTTCTTCTATGGTAGGCCGAGCCCATCTATCATCCCACCCACAACAATTGCTTCCTTTCCCTCCCCAACAACTTTTCCCTTCCTATCCATCTAAATTATATATCTTGCATTGCGCCTTGGGTTGCGGCCTTCCTACGTTCAAAACATTATTAAATATGTAATAATGACTCCAGTTCCAACATCCACCCGTTCTTACTTCCCCCTACCTAGCCTCACGTATAGTTTGTGCCTGTGAACAAGATACCCCGCTCCCTACTCCCCCTCCCCAAAATACACCACTATCAATTATCTCCAAAAAGCCCCTGTATTATGCTCAAAGACATGTTCGCATACTTGCTTACCTACATAACTAATTCTTTAAATATGACTAACCCATATGTAAAACAAAAAAAGGCACTTTAATGGCTCCCCAGATCCTCCATCGGGTCATCCACGGCCGACAAGAACCCGAGCCATGGCAAAAGGCCCTTCTCCGATTCCGTCCTGCTATTCTACACGGTTATAGAAGGCATCGCGTTCGAGGTGCCGATTATCCAGGTATCATCTCGGCAACTCCTCCAGCCAATACTGTCCCTTCTACCTCTACGTCCACCTCCACTACCACGACAACTTCACCACCGGCGTCAACAGCTGCTACTCCAGACTCAGGCGTTCCTGCTGCCACAGTAAATGAAAAAGTTACCACCATTTCCACCGCTAAGACATCGGCATCGGTTCTTGGAATCGTTGTCTCTGGTCTCACGGATGGCGACCTGCATCGATTGGATATCTTTGAGGGATCGGAGTATATTCGGGAGTCCGTTTGTGTGCGAATCCTTCGGGAATCTTTAATGGAAACGGAGGACGAGGATGAAGGCTGTGTAAGTGGCGATGAGAATCGAGATCGACATCTACGGGATGTCCTGGATGCTGCAGGGGCTGAGTTCGCGGATGAGGGGGAGGAGGTTGAGGCTGAGACGTATGTCTGGGTTGCTGGGAAGGGTAGGTTGGAGGATGCGGAGTGGGATTTTGAGGCCTTCAAGAGGGATAAGATGGCTTGGTGGGTTGCAGCTGATGAGCGTGATTGGTGATGTTTATTTCTCCCCTTCCTCTACTACCTTTCTCTTCCCATTTCCATAATCATAATGTTCTTATATCATTACATACATATCGGGGGGTGAGAATATTTAATATTGAATATTAGAATAGCCAGTATTATTCTGTTGTTCTCTTTCTTGAGGAGGGGGTTGTATCGGATCTAGTATGCAAGTGAAGGAAGCAAGAAAGCAAGAAAAAAAAAAAAAAAAAAGAAAAAGTCTCAAATCATAAACAAATACGCAGTCAATGCTTGGTATCTCATGCACCCATAGTACGTACCTAATGAAACAATGATATCAACGTTACCGCCTGGAACGCCTAACAGCCAATGGTCAGAGGAGCTCTAGACAACAATAAATGTGTAGAATGGTCACAAAAAGGAGAATGAAAAACAAGAGAAAATGAAAAAAAAAAAAAGAGAGAGAGAAAGATTTGTGTAGCTTTTTAATTAAAATTCAAAAGTTGAGACGGCGTCTTTTTTTTTTTTTCTCTAATTCAAAAGACCCATCATTTTCACGATAGCCTCGGTGAAGGAGTGCTGGCAACTTGAATTTGGACCTGAAATTTGTCTTCTTTCTCGGACTTCGACCTTTCATCTGAGTCGCTATCTGTAACGTACTGGATCTGGGTTTGTTTAGATGGTGCTCCAAATTTTCCATCAGATAGATGCGGTTTGAACAGCTTGGTAGCCTTTGGTGATGGTACTTTAGTGCCTTGTTCTTGGCTATCTGGTACCTGGATTACCTCATGTCGGGTACTGTGTTTTTGCATGGCCCTAGTCGAGATTTGATTGGGGTCACGGTGTAATTGTTCAACATCAACGACCAATTCTTGTCCTGTAGCATTTTTGACGCTGTATTCTTTGTTCGTATTGAAGATTAATGGACTGCCTGATGCGCGTGTAGGGGACTTGCATGGCCTTGAATCGACTTGGGAGGCGCCGCGAGATGACGATGATGGTTCGGATTGGTAGCCATGTTCACAATGTTCCTTATTGTCTTTTGGTTTTGCAGCCGGCCCAAGAAGATAGGATATTGGTTGCTGATCCACCATTGCTTGCTCTGCGCTATCCTTGCTACTGCTCAATTCCTCTTGTTCGGTATAGAGTTCCTCTAGGAATTTGCGTAGTCGGCGACGGAGAAGGCCGGATTGAAGGGGAGGCCAATCATTTTTAAGGTTCATTTCTCTTTGTAGAATCTTTCTTACAAAGAGATCTGGATCCTGGACAAATTTTTCAACATACGCAAGCAGGTAGAGACCGCAATCGGAATAGTTGGGCTGCCATGGTATTTGGCATGCTTTCATTCCCTTGATAGAAGCCTTACTGATTTCGACATCTTGTTTAGCTTTGGCCTCTTCGTAGAGATATTCACGGAGTATTTTAATGGTAGGTGAGCGACCAAGGTCTAATGAGTCAAATGTGATGATGATCGGCTGGTGGATATCAAACTTCTGGCCGACTGATTTTTTCTTTCCATTCCGTGACTTTAGGGGAGACCTGGTGTTGTCGGCATTTCCTAGAAGTGGGTTTTGTAAATCAACCTTTGACAGGCGAGACGGGCTCTTTTCCCGTTCTGGCCACTCCTCATCTGCATTACACGCCGCCTTAGTGTTTCCTCGTTGATTGCCTGGTTCATCGATGAGACTCATGGACGCAAGGGAATGTCGAGCTCTTTCCTCCCTCGTTGAATCAACAATCAGATTGGGCTTTCCCTCATCATTTCCTTCGCCTAATTCGGTAATTTCGGGAGGTTCTGGTGTCTCTGGAATTTCATCGGGTGGCCCAGGAGCAGGAGGCTTGTCGTTCCCTGTTGACGAATTCGAGATACCTTCTAGGTATGGCAGGTTGCAGATGATCGCAACGTACCAATGTGCATTTTCGTTAATGGGTACCACGATATAATCGTAGCTAAACAGATTGACATTCCGGGTCCACTTTTGTACTCCTGCGTAGTTAATCCCGCGCCTGCCCCTGGGCAGATTTGTAAGAGTTGCGAAGAAGTAGGAATTGAAGAAATAAACTCTCTTTGCTACTTCTTTGTTACACCGCTCGAGATGATATTCCAAGAAGCGCATATAAAACCCTATGAGGTTGTCGTTTAAAAATTCATGATCACGAAGTCGCTCGCGATCTTGGGCGTCCACTTCAGCCTTTTTCTTCCCTGAACGCGGGTATATCAAAGGTCTACCGAGGTCTTAGTTTGGGGCAACCTGGCTTTTCAAAGCTGAGGGAAACAAACCTATCCCATTTTGGGAGATTTACATCAGACTCTGGAGCTAGAGCTTGACTTTTTTTGTCATCATCACTAGAGAAATTTGTTAGACTGAGGAGAGAAAACTAAAAGCAAACCAGCGAAGCTAATTTTAGATTAGGTAGACTTACCACACTACTGGCGTTCGGCGTGACATAGATCTTGTTGAACGGATGGACGACTGCGGAGCAGAGTTGTACGTTTTTACAGGTATTTCTATGCCTTCATTATTTGGTGAACGAGGAGGCTGGCTTTTAATCTTGTCTTCAGGTTTTGATTTTGCGCTCGGCTTGGCGGAAGTAACTGAGGGGTCGGCACATTCTTCAGGCACAGTGCCCAATGCAGGCGACACGATCTTTTTTGGCTTGTCTTGAAGGGAATCCGTCACCTTCACTCTTTTAGATGTCTTGGACGGTGTCTCACTAGTTTCCTCCGCTGGGCTCTCCAAAAAGGAACGCTTGGACTGATTGGATTCCTCTTGATGCCTTTGGTCTCTTTGACTGGTTTTGAATGCATTATCCATCCACTCCCTGATTGGAATGTTGCATTAGTAAGTTTCTTTGTGAAAAATAAAGACCCCCTTCCACACCAAACGGGGGCCGGGGGAAAAATAAAATACACACCCTGGTTTTTGCTGAACCTTTATACCTTGCTTTAGCATGAGAGAACAAAAGTCTTCTTTACTTTGCGGTGTTGGCCACAATTCAATACAAACATTTGTAAGTTGGTCTTCCATCTTTGACAACTTAAGCAGAATCTTACGACTCGGAGATTCGCCGGCTTTGACAGCACATACTCTCCTAATTGGGAATGAAAAGCCTCCAGTAAGCTTTACCTGTCCCGTCGTAGTATCCACAACAAGCTCGTCCGTCTCGCCTTCCGGCGGCTGTCGCTTTTGACATCCAGCTAGGAAAAATACTGTTTCGAATAATTGCGGCCCCTGAGTTTTTTTGTTAGATTTACTTCTTTTGCTTTTCGGTATGATCTGCCCCTCACGAGAGGCGGGCTCGAATATTGTTGGTTGTATATCGGATGTTAGGCCTTGTTTTGACCTAAAAATAATGTCTGGTTTTGATTCGATACCTAAAGACTTAGGTATCGGTCGGACTGTTGCCTCTCCCTGTAGCTCATCAGGGCTTTCTCTTATATCGGATATTCGAACCTTTCCATTTGCTGTATCGGGTCGCTCTGAGCCCAACGAGCCTTTAGCCGACTTCTTATTCGAAACTTCCACACTGATGCTTGATTTAGGCACTCGACGATCTCGTATCGTGGAATCTGATGCCGGAATCGAAATTATGGATTGGCGCCTCGCATGCGATGCATTGTGTGTGAAATTGGCATCCCAATCTTCAGAAGACATGCGATCATGTTTGGAACTTTTTTTTGGGGAGATTTTTTTGGCCCGGGGTACACTCACAATATCTTCAACCTCCCAAAATGCGGAACTTGGTTGCTCAATCTTTGGATTTTTTATATACTGGCTTTGGGCGGGTGACAAATGGGCGGAGGAACTAGCAACAGATAGGTGGCGCACATCAAGGCTATCATTGCCGGAAATAGATGTCTTGCGTGGAGTTTCTATTTCTTCCACTCGCCGACGCTTTGAGGATCGTTCGGGGGCTTGCGCCACTTTGTTGGGGCGATGTTGACTTGACACGGAGCTCGGTTGGTTACTGCGAGGGTGTTTTTCCTTTCCTCGTGCACGATATGGCCCACTATCCCGAGCATTTCGAGAGATTTTATCCACGGGCTTGAGCGGTGGAGTAATTCCCTGTAATGCCTCAAAAGTTTAGCCGAAAGCAAAGCAAGATAACTGAACATCACATCACCTTTCTTCTAGAAAATAGCCATACCTGGATTTTCCTTTTGCTTGGCACTTGTCCCGGTACTATTGGTACGGCCTTAGGATCTGGCCTAAAATATAAAACCCCGAGATGTTAAACACTTTTCTCCAATATCGCTAGACATAGCTTCTCGAATAAGATGATATATTGACACACCGTTCCTTTGAGCTCGGAAATAATCTGCGCTCTTCTTTGGAAGATTGGGGGTATTTCACAGGTTTGTGTTCTCTGAATCCGTGGAGCCCGGAGTGAATTATTATCGTGGGTAAGCCGGTTAGATCATAGTGAGTCTATGACTTACGAGTGAGGCATCCCTAATCCTGGACGAGGGACAGGTTTGCGAAATAGTTTGCGGAAAGATTGATGTTGTGGTGGACGAGGAGGAAATCCTTTGGCATAGTTATGAGTGGCTGACTTTTAAAGTAACACTTTGTTAGCTTGGAGTAAAGAAGACTGTTATGAGAGGAGAGAGACGGAGAGAAGAAGAAGAGAGAAGATGTAAATTATAATGTGGATATGTGTGGCTGTTAGGAGCGGGTGATTTTCCTTTTTTTTTTAAAAAAAAAAAATAAAAATAAAAATAAAAACGGAAGAGGGGAGGGGAAAAAGATGAAGACAATGTTTTTGAATTTTAATTTCTTTGAAGACAGGACGATAAGACTAAACACCGAATAAAGGCACTTTATAGACTTGGGAAACACAAGTTAAAAAAAGAAAGCTTACAGGCGAGTGTTGGGATGAGGTATTATTGAAGATGAAAGGTGCTGCTTCTAAGCCTGATACTACGGCATTCCTTATACCGGACGCTTCAGTCCGCTGGATTGGATCGGGGGTAGCATATGATGGGGTTGATGGAGAGGAAGCCGAGCTCTGAGGAGGCTCTAGGTATGAGGGAAGAATCCAGTTGGGGAGTAGATTGTGAATAAATTGCATGTATTCAGCGCAAGTTTCATTGCGGGACTATGAGGAGAGAGGGGGTGAATTGGCTGTTAACTATGATGTGTTGCGCCCGCAACTCTCTTGAGACTCTACTCGGGCGGTCAGTCCTCTTTCTGCCCGTACATACAAGCTCGTGGACGCTTTCATACACATCATATGCATAATGTCTGGTACGTCTTATTCTTATTCTACTGCAAGAGTCATTTATCATGGCTAGCCCACTAAATAATTAGACTAATAATACCTTAGATTAATATAGGTATAGTCTTTGTTTCTTTGTTCTTTTTTCTCTTTGTATTTTTTCCCCCTTCACCAATTGGGGTGTCATTAGTGGGAAGAAAATATCCCAACTGTACCCGCTAGATGTTAGGAGTTAGAAAAGTTAGAAAGAACAGAAGCTGGGAAAGGAGTTAGGGAAAAAAGAATTTAAGTGAAAAAGTTCAAGTAAAAGCAGATAACCCCAGTTCATAATCACACGCAATGTTCGCCCCAATGCCCCGATCCCAAATCGTCCCAATGATTTTGTTTTTCTTTACTATACAGGATCATAACCCAGGCTAAAATTAAGCATGTCACAACGCCGGTCCTTTTCCTTTCTCACCCGAAGAATCATCAGTAACTGTAGTAGTCCTTCTGCGGTCTGTTCCCATATGATTATGGTAATGTTGGTTGTGATTGTGGTGATGGTGACTTCCGGCTGCTTTCTCTTGGCGGGCCTGATCGATGGCTGAGCGCTGTGCAATACTATCGTCATGGCTCTTCCACACGATGTTGGTATCGGCCGGGAAGGCAAGGAGGCGCTTTATCGTTTCTCTATATCATCAATTTAGTAAAATGCGATTTTGCCCGTGCGCGGAGGGGAAATAACTAGCATGAAAGGAGAAACAGATAGAAACAGGTACAATGGTACAAGGAGAGAGCAAAGACATACCGGATCTTGATATTTCGCCCCCCGTCAATCCGGGTCCAAACACTTAGCACATCCTCGCCACTTCGTACACTCAGTACAGCACCGCAAACTTCATCACTCGCCTCAGCGAACTGGTCTCCAATCATAGCCAACAGTAGGTCTTCCCAATAGCGATCCGCCACGCCCTTCTTTAGCCGTACTATCCATTTCCCGCCCTTCTTATTGGCATCATCCTCCCATACAGGACGGATCCCTTTCTTAAAGATATGGTAGTCAGAGACGGTGGGGAGGAGAGAGGGTCTCTTGAGATGCGAATAAATCGACCAGAAACTTTCGACTGACGATATTGAGGCGAGGGGCGCAGTAGATTTCTCGTAGTCGGAGTATTTAGGTGTTGGGGGACGATACCAGATGATCCAGGTAGATCTTAGGGGATGTTCTTTGAGGGATGGTACAGAGCTTTTACCTCTGACGCCCTCCGAAGGTGCCGCACTACCCTGCTCTGTTGGATTCTCTCGCTTCTCTCCGGGAGTCTTCACGTCGGAGGAGCCCCCCGGGGTTTTAGGAGCGCCGAACGAAGCAAAAGCACCCGATCCGAGTCCGAATGCGGAGGAAGCGTTTGTGGAAGGTGATGATACGCCGCCAGAAAGAGGGGATAATGCGTTGAAGGGATTCGATCGACCGTGGGAGCTATCGGGGCCGAATCGCTTTGATGTGCGGGAAGGATCGACTCTGGAACCACTCTCTTTATTGTCAGTCCCTGCCATAGACAGAGACAACTTGGAGGAGCTAAACGAACAAAAATGGAAGCACGAAGTAAATGATTAGTATAGTATGAGAATATAGCCACCATAACTTGAGGGGGAAGGGAGAAAAAAGGACGTCGATATCTCGGACATACTTAGATCGGCGAGTCCACAGGTTTGCGTTATCCATGGCGGGTGTTAGCGACAAGAGACAGCTTGGGAAGGAGCTGTCATCGGCGGGAAAAGCGAAAGGGCTTAAAATTGGTGGTGTATCGTACAATCGTCGAAATACAAGGAAGACAAACTAAGGAGGACGGACGCTCGGGCAATGCAAAAAATTAATTGTAACAGGAAAAGAGGGAAAGAAGAAAAATAAAGAAAAAGAAAGGAAAAGAAAAGGTAAAAGCGGGAACAGAAGACGCAAAGTAAAGATTTAGAAGGGGCGTTGAATAGAGAGGGAAAAAAAAAAAAAAAGAAATGAGAAAAAAGAAATGAAGTCAGGAAGGTGTAAAGAGGGGGAGGAGCAGATAGTAGATGAGGAGAATCGTTAAATTAGATCGTAACTGTTGATTGTAAAATTGGAGAGTGAATGGGAGGCGGGGAGGCAGATTGGAAAAAGTTGAAGAAATCGGTTTTAAGGCGGATTAATTATTGTAAGTTGGAGGAGATAGTTACTACTAATGGGGAGCAACAGCAAAAAGAACGTTCACCTTCACAATGAATAATGAATGGAGAGAAGACGGAGTTTTGAATAATAATTGCCTTTTCATTGAGCTCCAGCCGGCCGACGCTGGACCAATCAGCGTCCAGCCCCGCCTTCGTCCGCACCGTCGTTTTTCCATTTTTTCTTTATTTTTCTCTTCTCCCCCTCTCTTCTTCTTCTTCTTCTTTTTCTTTTCTTCCACAAAACCCAAGACCACCAACTCAAATCATCGCTATCTGCAACTTTTTTTACTTACTTCACTGCACTAGCGATTCCGATGAGTGTGTCGAGAGAAATACTTCATAACCCGCTTCTAAAACCATCATCACGAGGGCTCTCCGGCTCCATGATGCGGTGATGACCTGTATGACGGGACATTTTTTTCCCCTTGAAAGAAAACAAGAACCAATACCATCTTATGCTGTAGGGGCACGAGTTGCGACTAGATAGTTGTTCCTTAGTATTTAATTTCTTAATTGGTGCGTCCTTCGTGATTCTGATCTCTTCGTTCCCGTCCAAGAAAGGGAGCCACGTCTCTTCTCACCCACCAACCCTGCATGACGAACCGTATTTTTTTACTCATACTCTGGTAATCCGATGGACTCAAACGCTTGCCCCCTTTCTATTCAGGTCGCAGGCTGTTTGAGTTTGAGGTTAAATGGCACTATCTGATTGTCTTGATACGACTTACAAGTATGTTTCATCAACACGCAAAGCCGGGTGCTAACCTTGTGTGGTGCGGATGTAGTAGGTCTTTTGTCGACTTTTAAGGAGCAAATTTTGCTATTTTTTCCTTTTTAGAGGAATATTTAATATTCATATCATAAAAAAGACAAATAATAAAAATCCTTTAAAAAGGAAACGCTTGGTTAGGTCTAATTGTATGATCCTTTTTCAATTGCAATGGCTTCAATTTGTAAATGCACGGTCAATATATTTGTGATGGGGGTAGAGTCTCCTCTTTGAACATTCCTCTTTAAGCATACGTTAGCCACATCGTGACGCTGAGTATAAAATGGGAAAGTTGAACAATTTTCAACATGACATGAATTATGAGTAGTATGTAGAAATGCCTGCCCTTCTTCCCGCCCGCTGAAACATGGTACATGAATGATCCTTTAGTGAGGAAGTCATGAAGAGAAAAGAAAACACTATAAGAAAGGTCCCTGAAATAGAATTGCAAACTTCTACAACTGTACTTGAAGTTGCCCTGACGGTGTTGCATTATCAGTGCCCTCCGCCTTGAGTCTTTTGGGTTCTTGTTCATTTTGGTATGGAGGAGCCGCTTTCCTCTTCTCTTTATCCCGTTGGTATTCGGCACGACGAGCTTCCTTATCTCTTTCCTTACGCAGTGCCTTTGATTCAAATTCATGCCAGTCGCCTTCAATGTTTTCCAGCCTACCAGACGTTAGACTCGGGTCTAGAATAAAGAGGGGCAAAAGCAAAAAAGGTATAATGGGAAACATACTCAATGGGTTGCTGAGGGGTTGGCTCCTCAGAAGTGAAATAAGGATGTGCCAGGACTTCTTCAGCTGTCGGGCGTTTGGTAGGATCATATCGAAAAATCTGAGATATCAGATCCAACGCTGCGGGTGACAAAGTATCACGGTATACATCTTCAAATATCCTCTTCCTTCGCTCGGTCGGTCGCATGAGCTCGAACCAAGGCATTTCGATAATGTCTGGCCACTCCGCACGGGTAGGCGTACCTAGAGAGTTATAAAGTTTGTCTAGTTGACTGATCTCTCCGCCTTCTCCAGGAAAGACAGCCTTTTTTGTGAACATTTCAACATACACACAAGCTGCACTCCAGACATCAACTGCTGGCCCATACCGAGTTTCACCCAGAAGCAGCTCTGGCGGCCGATACCAGATGGTAATGACCCGATTTGTATAGTCAAGCTGACGACTCTTAGAGAAAAACCGGGCCAAGCCAAAGTCAGCAAATTTCAATTGTCCCCGGTTACTTATGAGTATGTTAGCCGCCTTGATATCACGATGAAGGACGCTTCGATGATGGAGATAATTTAGGCCCTCAAACATCTGTTTTGCAAGGTCCTTCTTGTGGGCAGCGGTGAGAGTGAACGTTGGATGATTGATAAGGCCAGTGAGGTCATGTGAAAGATATTCAAACACCATAAAACACTCGTTCTTCTCAACCATGACTTCCAATAGGCTGACAACATTATGGTTGCGAAGGTGCTGAAGTAATTTAATCTCGCGTACGGCTGTGACCGGGAACCCGTCCTTTTCACCTTCCATGCGTATTTTCTTAAGTGCAACTTTTCTCTGTGTATAAACGTGGATCGCTTTAAAGACTTTTCCATAGGTGCCTGCCCCGATTACTGACTCATTCCCAGGTTTGCGGTAATAGACAGAATCCGAGTGGGCAAATTCGTCGGGAATTGTAGGCCGTGGCTTTGCCCGAAGAAGTGTTTTTGGTTGCTTGTTGGTCTCCGGGGAACGCTCCCGGCGTCTCTCGGGACGAAAGTCCTGTGGTCGCTCCCCTCTTTTCCTATCATGGCGAGTGTCAAATCGACGGTCCTCCCGTCGATTTTCACGCCCATCTCGAGGTTCACGATAACCACGAGAATCACGAAAATCTCTGCGGTCATTCCTCCCCTTATTTCGATCCCGATCACGTTGCCGTTCTCTATCTCTATCGCGCCGATCGAAACGCGTATCGGGTTTAAACTTTGCTGGAGGTCCAGTCGACATTCTATTGCGAGGAGGTTCAGCGACTCGTGGAGGAGGGTCTCGAGCCAGCATCCTTTGGGCTAGATCTGGAACAAGCTTGGGGGCAGGGGTAGTGGCGGTCTTTGCTTTGAATGCGAAACTGATTTTGCCTCCTTTGTTTGGGGTAGCAGAGATATCAGGTGGGCGGGTTGTTGGTGGGAAATTTTGAGAATCTTCGTGATCCGAACCCGGTTTTGATCCTTCATGGGTGACTCGGGAATCTTTGCTTGGAGGTCTAAAACCGTCATTATCTTCATAATCTCCTGGAGGTTGCAAATCCCCGGGTGGGGGTGGTGGCGGAGGGGTCTCGGATGATCTTCCAGGAGGTGGTGAATGGCTAGAAGGCCCCATCCTCATGCGAGAATCAGACGCATTCCACTGGAGATTGTTAAAATGTCCACGGCTGTGAGACGAAGGCCCGGATCCAGAGAAGCGGCGATCTCCACCGTGGCCCTGGTAGCCTCCACGATATGCGGAACGGCCACCACGATAGGAATGAGACGAGTCATGGCTTGGTGGAACGTTATAAGGTCCCTTCTTTTGGTGATATTGGCCTTGGAACTCATCGCCCTGGAAGTCATTTTGCCTAGTGATAATGTTAAAGATTAGCTAAATATCAGATAAGAAAAAACCAAGGGGGATGACTAACCCAGGCTCACTGTGAAAGGGAGGCAGTTGCCCACCCCTTCCACCACCCCGCCCAGCAGAATACGGAGAAGTAGGTTGTGGCGAGCCATGGTAGGAATTGGTTGGGGTCACATATTGCGGCGATGCGTCATGTAGCTGTTGTGGTCGTGGGCGCTGTGTATCGCGGCTATCGAATGGTCGTGATTCGTGGATTTTTGAGGGCCCAAGGTCCATAGAAATACTAGCATTGTCTGCATCTAGACCTGGGGGTTGTCGAGGAGAGGGGGACCGAAGTGGATTATCTGCCTTAGAGTGTGTAGGCCGGGAACCGGGCATTAGTGCTGGGTCGCCTCTAGGGCGAGTATGAGAAATCGATGAAAATCTTGAATTCAGCGAGTCTATAGAATGCCGAGACACGGATCGATAACGAGACCCCTCCTCAAACTCGCGTTCAGGATGGGGACTGTCAAGCCGTCGACGTGGTGGATAGGGCTTCCCCCCCCAGCCTGGGGAGCGAGATGGCCTTGGTCGTGATCGGTTTCGGCGGCTGTCGTTCTTCCTCCGATCTCGTCCTCGCCTAGGCGATCTTCTACCAGGCCTACCACGTCCAGCCTGACGCCCCCGTCTTTTATTAGGCGGGAGGCTACGATCAAACTCGTCACCTTGTCTGGAAAGTGGAGGTCGGTTATGCTGGGAAGGGTTACTAGGATAGCCTCCGGGGGAAGGGCTGCGAGTTCTTTTTCGTTTAGAGGGTGGAGGTGCCGATGGCGAGTCGTCTCTTCGATGGTCCCTCTCAGGGTTTCTTTGGTGTGGTGGCTCAGGGCCAAGAAAATCGGGTGGTGGGGGGGAATGAGGGCGATTCAACGTCTGATTGGGATGGATATCGGAATATGATAGACCAGGTGAGTCACGAGCAGCAGCATGACCAGGAGAAAAATCGCGATGATGTGGATTGTGACCAGACTGGGGAAAGGAACGCGGCGGCGGCGACCGTGATGAGCGATCAGGTCGGGCGTCTTTGGGCCGACGACGGCGGTCTCGATCACGAAACCTGTCCCTTCCCCTATCGCGGTGTGCGCCCCGAGGTCTCTGCCTTTCTCGACCTCTCTGGTCTCCAGTGTCACTAGGGCCTCTCCACTGGTCTCTCAACACCGGACTCCTACGGGACCCAGCCATGTAAACTCCTCCAGCTGCATCTGGTTCGGAAGAGCTCAATAAAAAGAGGGGCGTGAATGGAAAACCAACGGCGGCTGGAAAGGGTCGTTTATTGGAAGATGGAAAATTTTTTGCGCTCTGGGGTTGAACTTGAGAATTTCTGATCCCTCAATTGCCAGGCGTGTGTCGGCCGCGTTGAAGGCTTTAGTCGGGGAATTGGAGGGTGCGGAAGACTGGTTTTTCCGGGCTCAGTGTTCTTTGCAAGAATGGACGACAACGGTTAAAAAGCGAGGAGACAAGAGAGGCAATAATACCAAGGGCGGGAAGAAAATTAAAAGGAAATGGAGGAGTGTTAAGGACAAAATTGGAAAGGGGAAACGCACCTTGTCAGTTTTGGGGGAGGGCAGTTTGTAGGGCGATTGTGGGTTGTTGTGTTTCTTCTATCACTAGTAATACGAATGACTTTTATCAAGTTGATTGACGGGAGTGATGAAAGTGTTCTACATGGATGACGGGAACGTTTAGTGAGCAAGTCGGGTGGGTGACTTGAACGGCAGGAGAGGGAAATGTTCCACTGGTTCCAACTCTTCTCTCCCGTTAGGATTTCCTCGTCCGATTTGACTTGCGATGAGGCTCCTACTACGAATTGTGTGGTTCGAGATTTTTTGCCGGAACAACTAGCCAACGTATGGCTAAATTGGGTCCGGGCGCTGCTGTTCAGGCCCTTTTTTGGTTTTTGGTTTCTTCTCTCTCTCTCTCTCTCTCTCTCTCTTTTTTTTTTTTTTTTTTTTCTCTTTGTTTGTTTTCTTTGGGTCCCCTAATAGGGTTGAAGACGCCACTTCGTCTCCAAATTCACTTGTGGAGCTTTCCTCGATGTCTCTCAATAGATAGAAGCTTCCTTCCCAGAGCACGGAGAAGGTAGTTTGTGCCACTGCGCCTGCATAAGGCTCTTTTATCACCCCTAAGGGTCCGCCACTATTTGCGTCTTTCTCGTCTTTTTCTTCCCTTCCCTCTGCTCTTTGTGATCATTTGCCTCACATGCCCCTTTCAACAATCCACTGTTGCCTGCTGGTTGCTGCATCACTGCATAGTTCTTGTAACTCCACTTAAATTCACCTCCCAGATCCGGTCCGCTCCTCTGCCCCAATTAAATACCCCTTACCTCTGTAAAAGACATGATATGTCAACTTTGGGGGAAGAATCGCTTTGCTGGCTTCATGAACACAGGAAGCCTATCTACGGATAGTAAAAACAGCATAGGGGCTGGGTAGATGGATTCTGAAGCAATAAAACGAGAGAGTAATCAATGTGCAATCGCTGAACGAGTCAGTTCGGAATCGCGAGAAGAAACTGCTGCTTAGACTTCGGCTATCTGTGTCCTCGTTAGCACCACACGACCGAGTCGGGACTTAAACCAATGCCAGCCCATGTATATGGCAACTGGTGTCGTCAGTATGAAGAATATACGATCCTATCTGTGAAAGAGTAAATAGCATCTAACAGGCAAGACGAGGGTCTTCGCAAACAATGCTTTTTCGCAACAGCCTCCAGCAACTCATGCCACTCTGACTTGCCCCCCAAATAAAGCGAAAAAGGCAGTCATTGTAAAGCCTTGGGTTATTACTGTCAAGGAAATGACCGAAGAAAAGTAAATCTCACTGATCAGGAACAAAGCAAGCACCACCATCCTTCAGATGCCGTAAGTAGTAAGAGACTTGCAGCAAACGATAAGATAGGTTTAAAACAACTGTAGCGTTAAAGCTTCCCAACCCGCTAGCTAAAACCTTGCGGGGCTTTTGGTTTTGATTCATGGGCAATTTGTAAAATTAAAGAAACTAAAGGGAATTAAAGAGAACATGCGTATTGCTTGTGGGGTTACATACCAAGTGATGCGCTGAGCAACACCGGGGGTCGGAGGTCAACAACGGCAACTGCCTGACTGGCGATGTTTCACAACCGTCTTGCACATAGGCGGATGGAAGTAGTAGGGAAATGCTAAAAATATGAGATCCGGCCCGTTCCAAAATTTGCATCATTCTCTAGCGCTCCAAGCTCTATTCAAGCTATTCCATAGGGAGTTTAAAAGCTGTTTGAAGCTCATAGTATGTGTGAAGCGTTGAGTAGGTCATAAGGCGGTGGGGTAAGAAGGGAGGCTTGATGACTGGGAATCAAGTGTATTCATCACTTCGGTGTTGACCCAGCAAATTCCAGACTCTCGAACCCGACCGATAACTATGAATACATTACTTGATGTATTAGGATAGGTGACTCTCTAACATCAACATGAGATTAGAGCTGCCAAGGAGACGGAAGGCTGCCGATACATGGCGATATTCAGAGTGATGATTTGATGACAGGTCGAGGAGGAGTGGCCGCTTGACCGGGCGGACATGGGATCGGTACACGTGATTCGGCATCCAGTACTTTTGGCTCCACGTTTCTGATTGGCTTCTGTTATCTCTAAAGCTCAATTCCAGAGCAATCGAGGTATCTCTTTATAATGATATTACTAGGTTTATTTGCAGTATGGCCTGAGAGTAAGCTGTAGCTTGGATGAAGACCTTAAGATTTGCCAGCAAATGGCTGCCTTGGGCTTTTTACTTCCACACGGAATGCCTAGGTATGTAAGTACGAAAACTACTAGGTAACTTGGAAGTAGGTGGTAGTTTGATACTCGCACCAAACTAGCTACCAATCAAACAAATCAAGATACAAGATGAATCCATCGGGTGCAGGTAAATGCCTTTTGTTTCTTTCTAAAAACGAAAATAAATTTATTATATATCTTGACCTAACATCCGTCTGAATTAGGACCCTCACAGCCTCTGTCTCCACATATAACCCCATCTGGGAATACCGACCTATTTAGAAAGTGTGGATAGTTGCTCTGCCTTGCCCACACTATCATCAAAAGTCCCTTCATTGCCTTCTGTGTACGCTCGCCTGATTTTCGAGGGTTTTGGCGCTGCAGAAGATATCCGTTTAGACCCAAAGTATACACTCTGCCTACCATTAACGCGCCATATCCCCAAACCACCAGGATCTTAGAAGCTGTTACAAAACTCCCTGTGTCCGAAGCATTTATGTGCCACGGACAAGATGCTGTACTGGCATATGATTCAGGTAACCTGCTCGCTATTTTTCTAGCGTCTCAAGCTATGGTAATTACCATATGCGAAATTTGTCTAACTCCATTTCCCTACTACGAAGAATGCATAATTTTTGAATATGAATGGAGATTAATCAACCCGCTCGACTTCTGCTTCCACCCATTGACAACGGCCCCGGAATTTGCACAACCTCCCCCTCCCGCCTCCCGGGCCAATACGCCCATATGGCGGTGGAAAAATTGATCAAGAGCCCATGATCGTTGACTGTTAAAAGCCTCTTCATGAACGTCTCCCCGCATCACTCGAAGTGATCCGCACCATGAAGCCGCAGAATCTAACACAAGTTCGCCTCCACATCGAGGCCCTTCACGAGGTTATCCAACGACGCCTAGAGCATTCTGCCGACTGCCGGAGGCTCGCCTCGATATACTGTTTAATGGAGACAGGGGACGGGGGATAGGGCTGCCATTGGAATCACCACCTTGCAGTACGATGCATCCGAACCCAGAAAATACATAATACATGTGAAGTGTCCACGTTTTGGATTCCATCCATCAATTAATCTTAGAGTTAATCAAACTTCGCATTCACATTGCTATCGTCTGGCTCGACATAATGTTACTGGGGTTACAGAAGGCGAATTAAATAGGGTGATAGTAGCTATGCGTACTGAAATGTAGAATTATTCAACTAAATATATTCGTAGCTGCTCTTTTTCTCTCTCTCTCTCTCTCTCTCAATTTCACTTTCGTCATCCCATCATATACGTACTATTACACCATCGAAGGAGATCGACTTCAAAAATTCCCTACACAGCTCTAAAATAGTATAGATAAACAAAGGAGGAAAAAAAATTAGGTACCATTTAACGTATGTATTCCTTT
Source organism: Aspergillus haitiensis (assembly GCA_027569155.1). Taxonomy (NCBI): domain Eukaryota; kingdom Fungi; phylum Ascomycota; class Eurotiomycetes; order Eurotiales; family Aspergillaceae; genus Aspergillus; species Aspergillus haitiensis. The sequence goes on from JAPDEO010000033.1 coordinate 163,796, forward strand.
CTTCCTAGATAGACCGAAGTAACTATCTACTTAATCCCCCATAATCACCAACCTTCACAAATCAGTCATTATTCATCCTTCAGCTTTCCTACCTACTCAGAAGAGTGAGAGAATCAATCCGAATTCTGTTACTCGATCCATAGGCATCCGCAACGAGATATATGGATATAGATAATTCATCCATCCATTTGTCCATCAATCACGCAAGTCCCGTTTGCTCGACAGTTCAGAAATTTTCGCCTCCAGTGGTAGTAAAGCAAAACCGATGATATATGATGTTAATTAAACATCATAAACAACCACAGCCCAAATTGAGTCGGGGGGGGAAAAAAAAGAAATCGAAATCGCTAGCACAGCATGACTTGACACCAATACTACAGTGTAGTATTGATAAAAGGGGGCAAATTAAAATAACAATCATGCCTCAGAAGTAATAGTGCCAACATGCGAATCACAAGTAGGGCACAACATCTGTGGTATTTATTGTTTACCATATCAGTATTCTTCCTGTTCCCATCTCCTTCGATGTAAAAGAGGGGTTCCAGACGAGTACAACAAAAGAATGAGCTGCCTCGCCAAATGAAATTGACTTGAGTTATTCATCTTGCTTGTGTTTCCCTCCATATCAGAAAAGAAAAGAAAAGGCAGAAAGAAAGCAGAGAAAACATAATGGGAAAGAAAAGGGGGGGTAGGGGAAGAGAAGCAAGAAAGACTGAAATACAAGAAAAAGAAAGAAATCAATCCAATCTGAAAGCGTTGAACAAGTCCTGAACGTTACTGTTTCCAACGGCGGCTTCGACTTCTTCGTCCCAAGCGGTTTCACCACGAGTGTGTCGCTCGTATCTGGTAAAATTCCACTGAAGAAAGACGTCCCTGTACATCTGTTGAAAGTCAATTCCCCTGCGAACGCCTTCCTTAAGGATCATCTCGTCAGGCGCGGTTAGTTTGGTAGTCAATCTTCGTCCACCAGCACGACCGCCGCCGATGCTATCGTCGTTCCTGAGCTGTCCATAGTATTCGAACTGCAACATGCCGATTTCATCGGGGGGCACTCCGAAAATGGGTACACCCTGCTCTTCGGGCGTGGGGATGTACTTCCAACGTACGATGGCATGCATGGTATCGTGATCAGTAGTCAGGATTTTGTTTTGAAGCAAGTCGCTCAAGAAGGTGAGGCTAGGTTGGGCCATGGCAAGTTTGCGCAGCTCTGTGTTCTGGATATTTTTCAGCCGCTTAATTAGGATATCAATACGAACGATAAACAGATGGGCAAAAAAGAGTTCCATATCACTCCAGATCTTACGATTCTGGATGGTCCACAGACGGCGACCAGTATCTGGAATGTCCATGAGGAACCAGATTTTTCGAATAGCAGATTCGCAAAGACGGGGTACGCCATGCCCCGCGTCGAGCATAGTTCGAGTGATCTTATTGAGTGTATCTTCGCGGTAGGCCACCATACCTAAGTAGCGGAGAGTGGGAATGGGGTTGATCTCCATCGGATCGGCAGCAGGGTTTTCATGAATGGGGTCACCATAGTTCTTGCACAAGGCTGGATAGCACAGATAAGGATAAATACGTTCGGCGTCATAATACTTATGCATTGTCTGTCCTCCAATGAACTGCATCAAATTCGCATCCACGACCTCGTGGAATGGTTTCGATATCGCATAGATCTTGATAATATCATCGACATTGAGAAATTCAGTAAGGACAATGGCGATTTCTGTATGCTGCGAGAAAGCCTGGAGAAGATCGAACCCATTATGTTGAGGCGTAGGGACAGAGCTTCTCTGTCGACTCAAACGATCGAAAGGAAAGGCAACAGGTGCAGACCCAGACATTTCGATCCCATGCGTGAAAACTCTCCCAGCGTAAGGTGGATCAGCTAGTTGTGCAGGTTGAGGCTCACGTTGGAGCCGAGATCCCAGCCGAGACCCAAGCTGAGACTTAGGCTTGGATTCAAGTCTAGGCTCAGGCTGAGGCTCAAGCTTCGGTTGAATCTCACGTCGTACTGGATGGGGGGGAGGAGGCGCGGCAGTCTGAACGAAGTTAACAGAAGGTAGCCTGTTGGAAAAATTTTCGCGCATAGGCCTTGCTGAGCGATCAAGGTAGTCGGCAGCATTCCCTCCATATCCATTCACTGCTTGGTGAGGTGGTACGCGCCTGTGATGTGGAGGGGATCTGTAAGTCACTGGCACTCGATCATCATTAACAGTGAAAGGTACCTCCCCGTAATGGGGTGGGAGGTGACTGGTGTGTCCGTAGGCGGTCCCAGCTGGAGGGGTATTCAATGACCCGTTAAACATTCCCCACATAGGTTGAGGAACATGAGGGATATTAGGTACAGCAGGGGTGACAGTCATAGTAGGCATAGCAGGTCCTGTAGGTACTCGAGGTACTATAGGAACTGCAGGCGCAAAAGCGGTACGAGCAGGAGGAGCCGTTTGGATAGTACCATTGAAAGATGCGGGGGGGATATTAGGGACCGACAACCCTTCGTCAGTGATCTGAATCAAGGTCGGTGCATGGTGGGCAGGATTGACTGTACGATTGTGCGGCATGAGAACGACATTCTCACGAGGAATGCCAGCTAGAAGTTGCTGGTGGATAAGATACTCTTGCAGCCTTCTATGACCTGGACTTAGATACTGCTCATCATTGAGCGGCCCACGAGCCTCCAAATGGTGTGGTTGATAATTAGAATTTGCTCCATGTGCCTGTGCAGATGCGCGTCTAAAGGTTGAGTTATTTCCCTCAGTCGGTGGTGCATCCTCTCTGTCACGGCGAGGACGAGTGGTAGCAAAGTTCGGGGTCCCTCCTGACAAGGATGTCATGTTGTTGGTGGTAGGTGTACCCTGATTTATATCCCCAGAGGTCTCGACAAAATCGACTACAGGCTCGATGACTCGAGTCCTGGGCTGATGAGATTTACGTCTAGGCATGATAACCAATCCAAATAGAAATCAGAATGATCCAGTAATGCAGTGTTAAGGAAAAGTTCAGAGAGCAAGAAGTGAAATGATGTTATTAAAGATGGCGATAAACAATAATAAAAGAAGACTTTCATTCTTGAGTAAGAGAGAGAGGCGCGAGGAAGAGGGTTCATATACCTTTTTTCTTTGTTTTTAAGAATTAATAGAAAAAAGGTGTGAATTATATTTCTCACTGATTTTATCTGTGAATAGAATTAAAATAAAAGTCATACTTTCTTTATGCTATAGGAATAAGGGGTCAGTGAATATAAGCCTAGCCTTAGTTTTTATCTTAGTTTTCACTGTGCACTGTGATCATTCAACATAAGTAGCTAGTTCATCTATTGTAAATGAGGTGGGAGTTAGTATATCCAAAATACATAACTTAACATGATGGATTTATTAAAATGCAGGCAGTGGTATAGGACATACAGGTATCCAAAGATCAGTGACACTTCCCTAGATATGTTGCTTTACCACTTTACTCTACTATTAATCTTGTAAGAAATTGCCAGAACATTAAAATCGAAGTAAATCATTGCATAGAGGGTCATGCTTCCACCTAGTGCTTCTTTTAGATTCTGGTTTGGTACGTTCCCCCCCCCCCCCCGATTTTTGTATGTGCTCCGGCAGTGTGGCCCGGAGAGCAATTCGGTATCTATACAGGTAATATATGTAAAAAGAACGGACAGGAGCTTTCTCGATGAAAGCAATCCAGCTGTGTGTTATTTCGTAAAGGGAAGAAAATGAAAAGCGAAACAAAATGCCAACACCCAATGACCTGTTGAGAGGTAACCCGCCATAACTCCTTGAATATCGTCCAAAATCCCAATCACTGTTAAAAGGAGGGGTAACAAGTATGTAGCGTAAAAACGTAGGTAAACATGAAGAGAAATGAATAGAAGGGATACAGAAAGAAAGCAGCGTGAACATTACTTTCTGTGAAGAAGAGTCAAAAATTCTTCTCGGGTTTTTGCGCTAGACCGCATGCACCCAAGCATACAACTCGTGGTCGTAGTGCTGCTTGTCTTTTGCACGCCCCGCATCACCATGCAGAGATGCGATGATTCCATGACAACACCAACGCCTCTTGGCTTCAGAACCTCGGAGATTGCGAGGGCCACCTGCTTGGTTAGACGCTCCTGCACCTGAAGTCTCCGAGAGAACATTTCCGCTAGACGGGCTAGCTTCGAAAGGCCGAGCACGCGGCGGTCGGGAATGTAACCAATATGCATCTATGGAAGAATGAAGCCGCATTAGATCGCTAAGTTCATTCAAGAAATTGGAGAGGTTATATCACTACCTTTCCGGTGAACGGGACCATGTGGTGTTCACACAGAGAAAAGACATCAATGTCCTTGACGATGACTAGCTCGTCATGATCTTCATGGAAGACAGCCCCGTTGACAAGGTCTCGCACATTCTCCTCATAACCCTTGGTGAAGTATAGCATGGCCTTTGCATAACGCTCAGGGGTTTCACGCAATCCCTCACGTTCCGGGTCTTCACCGACGCATTCCAGGATTGTCCTAACGGCTCCGGCTAGCTTCTTGATGCGCTCTTCATTCTCTTCAGGTGTTGACTCTAGTCTAGCTCTTGTTCCGGGACCTATTCAAGAGAAGGTGGGGGGAAAAGACATGACATTAGAGACACGGACATAGGGAAACGAGTCAATAGAGACACTTACATGGCCAACTCAGACCATCGAAATCGATTGGAGGGAAGAGGGTGTAAGGGCTTGCTGGACGGCTGACGGTCGAGGGCGGGGTTAAGGCGCCACCCTCATCTCTAGGATCGCGGGGTGGGTCGTTTAATGTAGGTCTATAGCTTCCCAGTTAATGGGGAAGTTCAGCGAATCGAGGAGTCTGGAGAACATACTTCGCAGTTCCAGCACTGCGACCACGGTTGTCATAACTGCTGGCGACATTCTCGATAGGGTGCGATGGTGTTTCCGACATATCAAATTCCACAGGGACGCGGGGAGTAAAAGAAGAGCGAATGGAGCTATTCAAGCTTTCCCGTTCACGAGCATCACGGGTGCTGACAGACAGATGAAGAGGAGAGCCACCGTTTAGAATATGAGACGGAATAGCAGACTTAGGCTTGGGGGGAGGGGCAGGAGGAGAACCAGAACCCATGACTAGGTAGTTTGCGGAGGAGACGGATGGATAATAAGCGGGATGGATGATGGAGTACCGAACGACAAAAAGAGCTCAACTGCGGATAGTGGGAGGAGGTGGTTAGTCAGAGAGCTCCTTGCATGTAATATATAATCAAGACGGCAATTCGTAAAATTTAGGACATAGCCCGGATGATTAGATTTCAAAAAAAAATTATGAACGAGCAAAAGAAAAAAAAAAGCAAAGAAAGAGTTCAACGGGGTTTGCCGTTTGGGTTCTTATTCTTTTTTCTTTTTTTTTTTTTTTCGGGACTAAAAGCGAATAGCGGAGAGACAAAACCCCTCCAAAGACCAATCTGACTTCACTGCAAGGCTGACCGCTTTCTACACCCCTCCAATCATGACCCATTATCTTGACGGGTATTGAAAGTGAATTTTACCTTAAACTCCACCATCTGTTTCGCCTGGAGTAGTGACTCATTAATACCTTAGGTATCTACTGAGGCGGATTACTGGTAACTTTTGGAGAGAGGAATAAGGTCTGAGATTCTCAGTATTCTACCTTAAAATACCTCATTATTGGAATCCACTCTTACAACTAATTGATTAATTATACTTACTATTTAGCTACTTGTGCTGCATGCCATCCTGCATGCTGCAAGTCTTGGGGTCCAAACTGATACAATGGCCAATAGATAAGGAATCAGCTCCCTGACAAGGAAAATTGAACCTGATCTAGTGGTTTAGTGGGAATATTCATGCTTTGCGGCTCAGTCAGTAATAATGAAATTCCTCTTTTATAATTATTTATTATTGAGTCTACAAGTGCGGCCTGATACCCTGAATTTCTAACAGCCCCAGAATGTAGTTGACAGGAATTATGAATTTAATCGCTTAGTTTCATTTTTTTTCATAGCATGTGAGTACAATAGTAGAAAAGGCGTCAGGTGGAGGAGGTATCAACTATCTGACGAAACACTGAGAGGTGAAAAGGTTGCATTCAGGGTTCCAACTCCTCGGTCGGTACATCTTCCATGTCCTTTCCAACGATAGCATCGGCAACCTTCCACACTTGGAGCAGGTTATCCTCAGCAGCCGAGCAGAGGACCCAGGGATCGTTAAGATTCCAACTGAAGTCGGAAATACGGTTGGTGTGGCCACCGTGCATGAAGAGACTGCAAGTAGCTTAGCGTTAGCCAACTAAACAACAGCTTGGATCAAAGAGAGAGAGAGAGAGAGAGAGAGAGAGAGAGAAAAGGCAGTAAAATTATCAGCACGTACAGCTCTGGAGGTCCATCTTGTGCATCGTCGGGAGTCTGTTCTTCGCCTGCCCGGCTCAAATCCCAGAACATGATCTTTCGATCATAGCTAGCGCTAGCAAGCACAGCCTCCTCAAATGGATGCCATGAGATCGAAGTGACGGAATCGTTATGAAAATCGAGGGAATGGAGCTTAGTCTTAAGGTTACGTAGATCCCACAAGCCAATGGACTTATCAGCTGATCCAGTGGCTAGAACAGTTTCTGCAGCAGGATTGAAAGCAATGGCGTTGATGGCGTCCCGGTGCTGGCCTTCAGCGGACGCAGCTGCGCGAGTAGTTTCGGCCTCTCGGATATCAAGAATTTGGAGTGTGATATCATCGGACACAGTTCCAATAAGCGATGAATGGAGAGGGTGATATTGAACGTCGTTAACAATTGACGAGTGGTGGGTGTAGGTCCGCATCGGTTTCAGTGCTTTATTGCCTTTGGTGTACGCCGTCAGATCCCTAACAACATATTAGTGTCATAGAGCAGGCCACGAAAGAAAGCAGTCAGGTACTACCAAAGGCGCACGGTCTTGTCCTCGCTACCTGTAGCAAGGTGTCCCGCGGTGTGAGGACTCCAGCTAAGTCCGAATCCTTCCCGTGTGTGGCCTAGAAGCTCCATCTGGGGGTTTACTGTTCCCGTCGGCAGACTCGGGTGTTTCGAGCGATCCCAGATCATGACTCGTCCGTCTGTGCACATTGTAGCAATGATATTAGGATTTTGCGGCTGGTATCGTGCCTTGTTGACCTCGCCCTTATGATCAATCTTCTGCACAATGTTGAATTTGATCTCCATGGGCGTCTTTTTAGAGCTACCACCATAACCGCCAATCTCACCACGTTCTTCATCGTAATCATCAGGGTTAGGAGCATTCGGATTAGGAAGTTGCACATGAGCAATTTGTAAATAGTTCTGGGCGTCGCTAGAAGTGTGGGTGCCTAGTAGGAGACGGTGGGTAGAATATGGCTTGTCGGGAACTCTAGGGGTGGGAATAGTCAGATTTCACTTCAAGCGCACCAACAGGCGGGGTGATTGCGCATACTCTTGTTTATCTGGCAACCATTGTGTTGTAAGGGTAGGCCATTCTAGGGCAGTGCTGAGAATCATATCGTAGAGAAAAGGTGCATTCTTCTTCCATGTCTTGTATTCTGATCCCAACCTCTCTCAGTCCCAATTACATACTATTTTGGGGGATTCCGAGCCAAATTACCTTCATTAATAATCTTCTCCTCGGTGCGTTCTTCTTCCTGTTCCTCCTGCTCCTCAATGAAACCTATATAGCAAAGGTCGAGTCAGACAAAGGATAGTGCGCAAAACGGTTGGGGAAACAAGAAACTCGCACCGTCGTCATAAGGCTCCATGGCTAATTATGTTTAGGGAAAAAAAGGCGTGGAATTTGATGTAGAAGGGATCAGAATGGTTCGAATGTTCGCAGGGTGGTGCTGAATATGTAATGGGATGCCTTTTTTTGGGGGGTGGTTGCAAGCAGACAGAGCTTTTGCGGTCGCGGATGGGGAGCTTCCTGCACTAGAAACGCGACTTTGCCGGTTGGCAGCGCGTTAATGGGTGATATCTCGCGCTAAACCTTAACAGGATACAGGCTTGGCACACAGCCTGAGGTAACTCACCCAAAAGAAATTCTTAGTCACAAGTAGGCGCCTCAGGCTCTGCTAGTTATGATTCATCTCTTCCTCCACACTGCAGACTCCAATCAATCTATTTTCTTACCTCGACACATCTGCCTACTCCCTCTTCGCGGCGCTCTTGTAGCCCGGTCTCCTATTTTCTTGCTTTCCTCCCTTCTTTTGCATTTCTCTTTTGCTTTTTGAATCATCGTTCCTTTTCTTGTATTATTCCCCCAGGTTCCATACATTCCTTCTGGTCGTTTTCTTCTTGTCTACAGCTTGGTTCTTTTATTGAGTTCTGACGACGACTACGACGATCACGACATAGGACGAGTCTTTTATTACTACCTTATTCGTTTCAATATCTCTGCTTCTCTTTTTTTATTTTCTCAGACCCTTTTCTCGCCCATTTTTACATTTGAATTCTTATATTATCTGGATTCATCATGGGTGTTCCTAAATTCTTCCGCTGGCTGAGCGAACGGTATCCCGCGATTTCTATGTTGATCGCGGAGAATCGGATACCAGAGTTTGACAACCTATACCTCGACATGAACGGCATTATACACAACTGTACACACAAAGACTCTGACTCTCCGACATTTCGCCTGACGGAAGATAAAATGTTTATTGCCATTTTCAATTATATTGAACACTTATATGGGAAGATTAAGCCCCGCAAACTCTTTTTTATGGCGGTGGACGGTGTCGCTCCCCGAGCCAAAATGAATCAACAACGCGCGCGACGTTTTCGAACCGCATTGGATGCGGAGGTGGCGAAGGACAAGGCGATCGCTCAGGGCATTGAAATGCCCAAGGAAGACCCTTTCGACAGCAACTGCATTACTCCCGGCACGGAATTCATGGCGAAGCTGACAGAACAATTAAAATACTTTATCAACAAAAAGATTTCTGAAGATAAGGACTGGCAAGGCGTCGATATTGTGCTCTCGGGCCACGAGGTGCCAGGTGAGGGTGAGCACAAAATTATGGAGTACATCCGGCACGCGAAAGCACAGCCTGGATACGACCCAAATATACGTCACTGTCTTTACGGCCTTGATGCAGATTTGATCATGTTGGGCTTACTGAGCCACGACCCTCATTTCTGCCTCCTTCGTGAGGAGGTTACCTTTGGCCGTCAGGTTCAGAAAAAGTCAAAGGAGCTCGAGCATCAGAATTTCTTTCTTCTACACCTCTGCATGGTCAGAGAATACTTGGAGCTAGAGTTTCAGGAATTGGAACAAGAGGGAGTATTGAGTTTCCCTTACGACATGGAAAGAGTGATTGACGACTTCATCTTGATGTGTTTCTTTGTTGGAAATGACTTTTTACCTAATTTACCTAATCTCCATATTAACGAAGGCGCGCTATCCTTGATGTTTAAAGTCTACAAGGAAACTCTGCCCAAAATGGGCGGCTACATAAACCAGCAAGGTGTAATCAACTTGGAGCGCCTTGGCATGCTTCTGGATGGCTTAAGTCATGTGGAATATCGGTTCTTCGAGACCGAATACTCAGACGCAGCGTGGATGCGAGCGAAGCAAAGCGATTTGGATGAGGAACCCCGAGAGAAACCCAAGGGCTTCACTATCACACCATCCCAAAAAACAATCTTGAAGACGGTTAAGAAATACGTCCAGAACAAACCGGCGAAAGTTGCAGACGCGAAACCACTTGACTTCCCACCGACTCTCCCGGCCCGCGATCGTAAATTTGTGGAACAGCTCGCCAGTGACCTCCATTTGCCATGGACCACTGTGACTACCGAGCAAGGTGATCGATTTATGAGAGTCCAGTTCCCCGAAAGTCAGGACGAAGACAGTGAAGAGGAGGAGGACGAAGAGGCTTCTATGGCCGTTCAGCGGATCATTCGAAAGTATGATAACGCAAAGGTCCAGGAGTTGTCCGCGGAGGAAGCCAAAGAGGCTGCAGAAAAAAAATATCAAGAAAAGTTCCAAGATTGGAAAGACAAGTACTACGTGGAAAAATTCGGCTGGGGATTAGATAACCACGAAGAAATGAGGAAGTTGACAGAGAACTATGTGCAAGGTCTGCAATGGGTGCTTTACTATTACTACCGGGGAATCGCATCCTGGCCATGGTTCTTTGCTTCACACTACGCCCCAATGATATCAGGTATGCTACAAGTAACGACTCGGGCACTTTTTCGCTAACTCCCTACTAACTAAATCCAGATGTCAAGAAGGGCCTAAAGGCGGATATGGACTTTAGGCTAGGCAAGCCATTTAGACCATATGAGCAGCTTATGGGGGTGCTTCCTGATCGTAGCAAGAAAACCGTGCCTGCCGCGTACCGTGAATTAATGACTTCCCCGGACTCTCCAATTATCGATTTCTACCCACGAGATTTCGAGCTTGATATGAATGGGAAAAAGATGGAATGGGAGGCTGTCGTCAAGATTCCATTTATTGACGAGCGCCGACTACTCGATGCGCTTGCGACAAAAGAACACCTCCTAACTCCAGAGGAAAAAGCACGTAATGGATTTGGGGTTAGTCTGAAGTTCACATACTCACCAGACGTACAATTCACGTACCCTACCTCCCTCCCAGGCGTTTTTCCCGATCTTCCCAATTGCCACTGTATTGAAAATGTCTTTGACTTGCCAACTATGGAAGGCCTCGAGCCTTACATTGGATTAGTTGAAGGAGTCCAGCTCGGGGAAGCAGCACTAGCGGGTTTTCCTAGTTTGAAGACTTTGCCACATTTTGGCCAACTGGGCTTTCATGGAGTTTGCGTCTTTCAACAGGAAAGTCGCAACGAAAGCATGGTCATTACCATCATCGACCCCGGGAGCAGATCTAGCACTGAACTGGCTAAGCAAAAGCTCGGGCAGCGAGTTTTTGTGGGCTATCCTTTCTTACAAGAGGCACTTGTTGTGCGCGTCTCAGATGAGTTATTTGACTATACTCTTCCGGAAGGCGAGCAACATCCTCTTGCAACCCCTCATTCAGATGTTCAGATTAGCCAGTGGAAAAAGAAGGCCGATAAGATCGAAGGAACGTACAGCAGGAGGCTTGGAACCATCATTGGACCTGTTGAGGCGATGGTGCATGTTCAACTACTCAAGGGTCTGATCAAAACCGATGAGGGAGCTACAATCAAGGAGTTCGCGGAAATTCCTGGGCAAGAGACTGATTATGCTCTCCAATTGGTTGTGGATGAAGTCATCAATCCAGATGAGCGCTTCATTGAAAGGGAGGCTCTAGCGATTGAAGAAGAATTTCCAGAAGGATCTAGAGCTTTTTTCCTGGGCGATTTTAACTATGGGCGTCCCGTGCATATCAGCGGCCATGAGGATGGCAAGGTAAACGGATTACTTGCCTCAGTGAAAGGCCGAGAGACCGAATTTGGAAGAGACTTGGCCAAAAATGCAGAAAAACTCTGCCCATATGTACCCTCATTTGCGATTGCTCGAAACCTGCGGTTGAATCCCTTAGTCTTGGCCAAGATTACTTCTTCGTTCAGTGTGGATGTTGAAGGTCAGCGCGTGAATCTGGGCCTTAACTTGAAGTTTGAGGCTAGAAAGCAGAAAGTTCTTGGATATTCTCGTCGTGGAGATTCTGGCTGGGAATTCAGCAACAAGGCTGTTGATCTTTTGCAACAGTATATGATAAAATTCCCAGAATTTATTGCAGGGATCCAACGTAATCCTCAAAATGACCGCTATAAACCTACCGATTTTTATCCGGAAGACATCGCTCTGACGAAGATCAAGGAAATCCAAGCTTGGCTTAAGGAAATCGAGGCGAAGAACTTCGAGAGGGTTCCTCTTGAAGCGGAGCAGCTAGATTCGGATGTTGTGAAGGCCATTGAGCAGGAGGCTGATCAGCTTGAGCGATCTAGGCCGCCCATGGAAGTCAAGAGGCTTGCACGCATTCCTAGAAGCGCACTTCTTCGTCCATCAGATGTTGAGCAGCGACTTGGAAATCAATCATTTAGACTCGGAGACCGTGTCGTGTACGCCCAGGACTCTGGAAAGGTTCCCATTGCTACCCGCGGAACCGTGGTTGGGCTGACGCGGACGTCACGCGCAGTCTTACTTGATGTTGTGTTCGACGTATCCTTCATGAGTGGCACAACACTTGGAGACCGTTGCTCTCCATTCCGTGGACAGACTGTTCTTGCATCATCGGTCCTAAATGTCTCGAACCGACAACTGCTTGCCAGTAGTCGTGCGGCTCTCAGCCAGCAGCAACAAAGTCAACCATCGCCGTTGACTGTTGCAGGCTATGGGGCTCCCCTTGGGGCTGGTGGATCAGGACAGCTGAAAGATGCACCAACTCCACCACCACTTCGGGGGTCATTCCGCGGTGCTGTGGCTTCGCCAAATGTTATCCGGTGTGGAACCAGGGGACGTTCGCCGCGTTATAATGGCGCTGGGCAAACAACCACCTTGCCTCATCGACCACATCCAAACGGTGGCCAACAACCGGAGATGAATGGGCCTGGGCCCACTCGTGGTCGGGGCAGAGGCCGTGGAGGGGCCACCCGCGGACGCGGCGGGTATATTCCGGTGGATAATATCCCAGACGAGGCTGGCATTGTGCAAAACAATCCAGATTTTCGTCCGCAGAACTACTCACAGGTGCCCCCACCCAAGTCTTTAGACTCGCGCGGGGGTCGTGGCCGAGGTAACGGGCGGGGATATAATCGTGGCCGTGGAGGCCGTGGAAGGGGCGTTGGGACATCTGCAAAAGATCAAAACAGCGAAAGAGTGGCTAGAGAATAGTTTGGTTGGCTTTAGATGGATCGGACAACTATGGTTTATTGATACTGAACACCTCTCACTAGAGTGAGTGGTAGACTTTGATACCATGTACAAGTATACCATTCAATTCATTCTCCACTTTTTCCCCGCATGTTAAGATCTCTTCCGGCGTAATTCCGAGATCTTGTAAAGAACAAGCATGAGATTAACGGTACGTATTAGTATTAGGCTTGGGTGGAAAATTATCCGTCGGTCAGATCTCCGAATTCGTTCACGTTCATCACTCCATCCCTCTACATTATTACTCTCCCTTTCATCCCCCGTGCATCTCTCCCCACCAGGCTAGGAACAGACAACTCCCACCCGAACACAGAACACAATGGCCCAAATCCCTTCATTCGATAATCTCACGCTGGACCCTCGTGGGCCTAGAGGAAACGCCTGGGGTCTCTGGGGACCCAATAACGAGCTTGGCATGTTGAATCTCCTCACGCCTGAGCTGGTCAAGCAGGCCGCTGCGGAGGAGATTCGCGAGGGAATTCGTTTCTCACTTGATCTACCGTTAGATTATCTTAAGAACCCAAGTTTTGGGCGCAATGCATTCCAACAGGACTTGATCAATAAGGCGCCCAGAATCGTCAACGACGATGTGTTGACATTTAATACTCAGACAAGTACCCAATGGGATGGGTTTCGACATTATGGTATTTTTCCCCCTCGTCCCTTTTTGTTTTGTTCTCGCAGATTTGATTCTATTGCCTGGCTAGATACGATATCCTGGACTGTTAATTTCGTCGTATTTGGCTTTCAGGGAATCAAACACACGGATGTTACTTTAATGGCCACTCCTTGGATGAACTACAGAATTCAAGAGTTATTGGAATTGATGGTGTGTCTCATTCTTCCTCTCCCTCTCCCTCTCTATTTTCGCCTAGTCTATTAATGGAACTACGCCTACTCTCCCAACCCCCCCTTCCTAACGAAATCTGAAAAAAACCAAAATAGCCTGGGCCAATACTGGTGGCATCACCGGTCGAGGTATCCTAATCGACTACGCCCACTGGGCCAACACCAACTCCATCCCCCTGACCCCATTCCAAACAAGTTCCATCCCCCTCTCTCACCTTCAAGAAATCCTCACTTCGACCAACCTCAAACCTCGACCGGGCGATATCCTCTTCGTACGCACGGGCTTCACAGCTGCCCACAACGCCCTAAATGACTCAGAGCGCGCGGCCCTGGCCCAACGACCCACGCCTGATTTCAGTGGCGTCGAGAACGGCGAGAAGACCCTGCGCTGGTTGTGGGAGAACCAATTTGCCGCGATCGCAAGCGACTCGCCGAGCTTTGAACCGGCTCCGTTGGTTCGGCCGGATTGTAGTGCTGAGGAAACACTGCACCAGTGGTGTTTAAGTGGGTGGGGAATGCCGATTGGGGAGTATTTTGATTTAGAGAAGGTGGCAGAGTATTGTAGAGAGAAGGGGAGGTGGTCATTTTTTATTAGTAGTGTGCCACTAAAGGTGGGGGCTGTTTTTTTATTTTACCCTTCTTGCTCTTTTATGTCTTTTTTTTCTACTTTTTTATTTATTTCTTTATTTGTGTTTAATGAGGGGCAAGTTGTGAGGCTAATGTGCATTTTCTACTTAGGTACCGGGTGGTGTTGCGAGTCCACCGAATGCTGTGGCTATTTTTTAGCAAAACAGCTTCTTTTTTTAGTATCGGATTAGGACTGTTGTATGAGAGATACAGAGAGATGAGAGAGATAGTCTTTTGAATCTTGAGTTATCTGTCAACTTCTGTTTAGGATTGCATCATGATCTGTAAAATCAGTCCCAGTATCCACGGAAACATCCCCCCATCCCCCAACATCATCCATGAAACAACAATTTTCCTAAACACCCCCTACCCTTTCCCTTCTTCCTCTACTCCATCCCTCCTTTATCCATGAAATAACATCCTCAACCAATATTCCTCCTCGAGTACAAACCTCACCAGCACCACTTCAACGCAACAGCAGGATCAGCAACAACACAAATCATTTTCCCGCGAGTTAATTAGATCTCCATCCATCTATCCACCCAAGCCAAGCTCAAACGTTTGACAAATAAGTAACTAATGTAAATTGATACACACAAGATCAAAACTAGATCCTCTCTCCACGTCTCTTAATCAAAACATTCGTCCAAACATTCGGCATGATCTGCTCTCCATTCCGAATATTGGTGGGCCTCACACCCTCCTTACCCTCCTCGAACTTGATGTCATACTCAATAAGCAGACGACTGAGAATAGCCTTGGAGGTATTGGCAGCGAAGAAGCGACCAGGGCAAGCCTGACGACCGTAACCAAAGTGAGGGTTTGAGTGGCTGATACTCACGAGACTGACATTTCTGGCCTCGGGGTCACGGCACCAGCGGAAGCCATCGAATGTTTCGGGATCATCGATGATAGATGCGTCGTGAGCCATAGGACCCGCAGGAAAGCAAATATGAGTGCCAATAGGGACGACAAAGCCATCGGAGAAAATGATTGTTTCTTTGGTGATGCGATGAATGGAGACTATTTATCTTTTCTTTAGAAGAGGGAAAGACAAAAAAACAATAATTTTGAAAATAGAGAGAAAAAGAAAGAGGGGAGAATGAGAACTTTACCTTCACCAGTTGGATTAAACCTTTGTGACTCTCTCAAAAAGCTATCCAGTCTACGTTGCTTGGCGAACGCAGCCTGCGTTGCATTCTTCCAACCAATATCTCCCAAGGTTTGACGGATCTCATCACGCAAAGGGCCAAGGTATCCGGGTCTAGTCATAAGATCAAATAGGCCGTGAGTAATAAGCATTGAGCTGGTATGAATTACCGCCAATGCGATGATAATCATCAGACCCTGCGCGATGTTTCCAGGCTCCCTATCAAACGGATTATCTGCGAGGTCAATCATCCACTGCATGAAGTCGTCAGGTTTCTGGTTGTGCCAGTTGGGATTGTTGACTTCGGCATCGCGACGGGAGATGATCATAGGAACGAAGACTTCCTCTTTGACCCAGCGGAGCTGACGATCGAGGGCTCTGACGCTTGGAAGGACCTTAGCGACCCAGGGACGAATGAATCTAGGTAGAGGACGAAGACATATGAGAGTGATTCCAATGTTATGAGTGTAGGAAACAACAGTCTCGAGCCAGTGTTCGTTCCGGCAGAGCTTATCTCCAACAACAATTCGAGATGTGGCGCGGTTGATAAGTTTCAGGATCATATTGTAGATGTTGACAGAGACCCAATCATCTGTAGATGGTTAGTTAGTTTCCTTCTTCTCCTCTAAACACTTATTATATTTCAATGCTAGAAAAACGAAAAGAAAGGGTTAAAAGGTTAAGAAGTTATTTACCAGTACAGTCAGGCACTTCAGTCCGAAAGGCATGTTCAAGTTCATCAAGCACCTGTGGGACCACACGATCTAGTTGACGTGTCAATTTCAAACGTCCCAGAGAATGAAATACATAAGGGAGCATATAATAATGAAAAGATAGACATACTCAAAGCGGGGGTAAGCCTCTTTGCAACAGTATCTCCTGGCAAATGACTTCCATTCAGGACGTTGATATATTCGCCCATAACATTCTAAATATCCATTCATATCAAATCAGTCAAGAAGAATTTAAACAAAGCTCAAGTCTGAAGACATGCTTGTGTGTATGTGTAAAAATCAAAATACCACTTACACTGAATTGAGCTTCCAATAGACTGAGTTTTGTATCAGGCAAATGACGAATCTCATCTAGATACTTGACGGGCAAGACGATCAAATCCGCATCTGGCTTGAGAATACGATATGGCTTATCCTTGTACTAATCATTCCAAAGAGAAAGTAATTGAAACAAACAAAGAAGAAAAATAAAGTTAGTTTGTGTTTCCTATATCAAGTCTCTCTCCCACAGGAGAGGAAGACAACTAAGAATATTTCAAAAAAGAGCACACAAACCTTTTTATACCCATGATGGATAAGCTCAGGAGCACAAAACACAAATAAGAGTCGATTCAGACAATCAGGTAAAAACCAAGTAGGTCTGATAGTAGGAACCTTGAGTCCTTTCGAGGGCATCCCAATCCTATACATATAGACCAGTGTTGCAAAGGCCACGATCGCAGTGATAGGGAAGGTACATATGGTGTCCATGATGTTTAACAAGGCAATACGAGTATTTCTAAAAACCGAATCCATGATTGAGACTAGGAATATGAGAACAAAGAGCCTCAAGATGTAATGTGAAGGTGGGGTGTAGGTTGTAAAAGGCATGAAGAGGTGGGTGAGATGATCGATTAGAAGAGATGAGAAAGAGAGATGGTGAGAAGAAGAGAAGGGGGGAGGAGAGAAAGAGAAAAATAATTGAAAGAGAGTTGCATTGATATTTTATATTCTTCTCATAAGATTGGGCCCGTGAATAAAATATGAATATCAGAACTGTCTGATACTTTGATTCACTATATCTGAACTTAGTATTTACAAAGTATGCAACATTAGTGGCGTTTTTCTTTACTATATCACTAACACTGTTAGTGAATGGCCTTATGAATATAATGATAGCGTCTAGGCCAAAGAAGTAATATATTATTATTTTTGATTCTTTGTTTTATTTTCCACCTACCTGAAATTCTAGAGGAAAAAACATATTGATCGCAGAAGAGTAACTGCTTTAAATCTCAACCCAACTTAATTATAAGGGGCAGTTTATGTACAGGAGGGTCTGAAACTTTTGTCCCATTTATCTTCCAGGTATAATTCATCACAAGTCAAACGCCAGGCACAAATGCGAAGTGTATAATAAGGCTAGGACACCGAATAACAGACCAAGAGGAATATAGAAATTGCAGGGGAAATAATCGTCCATAGGCAAATCATTCAAGGCCAATCCACTCACCATCTCCATCATCAGCAGCGTCACTCATTTTTTCATCACTCACAGTTGCCACAGCATCAGCGCTATCAAAATTGAGCAGTGCTGGGTTCGACTTCTTCGCGGCAACCACAGGCTTAGAAAGCAGGTAGTTAAGATCGTACACGTTCTTCTCCGAAAGTCGTTTAAAGTTCTCTCGGATATCATCTAGCGCACGCTGCACGACACGAAGCTCAGGGGCCAATGTTCCTGCATTGTCCTTGAAGTACCTTCCATGATTACTCAATAGAGCCTCGATCCATCGGAGGTTAAACTCGAGATGCGGGGTATCTTCCGCCGCGTGCGCTACAAAACGGAGGAGACGGGGTAGGTATACGGTCGGCACAGAGCGAACAACGAGGGAGATATCGGCATGAGGGATAGCTTCATAGACAGCGCGGAGAAGCTTAGCCTCATTGAGGCGGAACGCCATAATCAAGGCCTTCAAGAATGTGTTGTCATCATCCACGGTGCCCGCTGCCGCTGCCTGCTTTGCGGCTTCAAGTGTTTCGAAAATGGTAGAAGGGGTGATATCAATATCAAGATCGTATGGATCAAACACAAATTCGGTATCTAAGCTGTAGATAAGCAGCCCTTCCGTAGATGCAGCGCAAAACGAACGGCCCGTGGATGAGAAGTCGACAGAGCTGACACGGACTTCTGGTCGAGTGGTCCTTGCCCCAGCATCACCGCGCTTCGCACCAGGGAGGGAGAGATCCTTGCGTTCTTCGCGGTCAGACAGCTCTCCTGTTTCATCAATGAGGCCTCGAGCACCCGCTTCAGTCATTTTACCGCTATTCAAGAATTCCTGGGTACCATCAAGCGCCGTATTGACGGACACTGTGTATTTCTTAACTAAAGAACCAGTCCTCACATCATACAGGCAAATGTATTTGCTATTTCCTCCAGCGAGGATGCAGCTTCCATCTGCGCTGTATGTGATACACTGGAAAGACTTCGTTCCCGCAGCGTTTGCAGCAGTCTGGCGATCTGAAATCTTGCGTCCTCCAGAAATATCGCGGCGACCGTCAATTCCACCTTCCTGTACCGCATCTGCCACCGACCAAAAGCTGAGCTGTCCATCCAACGTCGATGCTGCAATTTGTTTACCATCCTGTCGGAATGCGACGCTGAGAACGTCTGAAGTTAGCTGCAAAGGCTCGCTGGTTTGTGTCCTTCCAAAAACACTCCAAATGCGGACGGTACGGTCCCAGCTACCGCTAACCAGATGGTTGCCATCTGAAGCGAATGCCAGAGCCGTGACTGGCCCCTCGTGGCCAGAGAGCTGATCAAGAAGCTGTCCTGTCTGCACAGACCAAATATGAATATCAAAGGAATCTGGAGATCCTGCACATATCACCTCGCCGCTAGGGTCAACGGCTAACGACGAGAATGATAGCCGGGATGGAGCTGTAAAGGTTCGGAAATTCCGGTAGCGGACAAGGTCCCACGCCCTAACGGAACCATCTAACGATGCTGTGAACAAGACGTTTCCTTTCTTCGAAAACTGGCACGCAGTGACTCCACTAGTATGCTCTGTAAATGTCACAATACAGAAACCGGACTTAATGTCCCACACCTTGATCTTGCCATCATCAGAAGCCGTTATTATCCTCTGCCCATCAGGGGAGTAGGCCAGCGCATTCATAGAATCTAAATGACCCTGCTGTTTCAGAATATATGACTCGGATTGCCATTCCCACACCAACAGTTGTCCGTACTTGGAGGAGCCAAAGGCCAACCATTCACCAGTTTTGTTAATGGTTACACAGTCGATGTTGCTCTGGGAGACACTAAAAACACAATCAGCAGTTGCCACAAATAGATATAGCTACAATACATACCTCAGGAGGTGAATTGTATTGAAGTCAGGTAGTTCGTAAAGGCCGAAGAGCCCATTTGAGAAGCCCACTACCAGGAGCTTCGTGGATGCATGGAAAGCAGCGCATTTGACGGTGGCGTGTTCTTGGCGGAAAAAGTCTTTCTTAACAACCCTCCAGCGAGGCTCTGCAATATCATCTAAAGTATCCGGATCCTTTTTCGAAACGAACTCCCATCGATAGAGCGCGCAGTCCCTACTCACAGTATATATCTAGCTTCAAGTTAGACGAAAATTTATTGATCCGAGGTGTCCAGTTACGTACAGATTCTTGGTCGGCAGAAAAGAATGCTGCTCTCACACCTTGTCGGTGCCCAGAGAGTGTTGTGGGCTCAAAGTTGTCTTCCCGATCTAAGCTCCATATCTTTGCTGTCAAATCTTTCGAAGCAGTAAGCAGGAAGCGCGAGTCACCAGACCACTCGATATGCTGTATTTCGTCAAAGTGTCCGGCGAGGTCACGATGTAAAATAAAAGGCGCAAACTCAATTTCTCCATCATCGCCTATACCAGGGCTGTTCGGTGTATGCCAAATCTGCAACCGGCGTCCAACTCCAACGGCAAAGTGTCGACCAACTGGTGAGAATTTAAGGGAAGAGATGCGATCTTTAAAGGAGAAGTGGTAGATCACAACCCGGCGGATAAAATTTGTTAAAATTGCGCGACCATCTTCATCCACTGTTAGGAGAAGGTTGCCTCGGGGTGTGAGGTCCAATCGCTGAATATTGCTTCGGTGCGCAAATGGCAGAGTGTAGGAAGTATTGCTTAATAGGAAGAAGAGCAATATATTAGTGCGGGAATATTAGCAAGCCGCAAGAGAGAGGTACATACTTGACCAGGTCAAACACTGTGACTCTATTGCCCACTGGGGAGAGCAGGCAGTTTCCATCGGGAGTAAAGAGCAGATTTCCCTTACCGTACACGGTACCTAGGAGGTTGGAAAACTAAAGACATTGAAGTTAGAATTGAGCTATTTACAAGGATATATATATATCTTGCAGTGTTAAAATCGGCAGCGCATTCAGAGCCTAACTTACCTTAAAATCCGTCTTCATGATCGCCAACCTAGGAGCCCCTAAACCTTCAACAATGGAACTCTTTGTCTCATCAATCTCTACCAAAAAAAAAAAAATTCGGGGCTTCCCAAATGGGCGATAAGAGCTCCGGATCAACGGAATTATCCGACCCCGCGGCCCTAGCACCGGATAGGGATAGCGTTTATGCCTCAGGAGACAAGATTTACCCCCCAAGTCACGTTGGCCGCCAAAAGTGGATTCAGGGGCAGCAGTTGCCAAACTAAACTCAACGGGGCACAAACAAGAACCACTGCTGCTGTCTCTGCTCACGGCTTGTCTCTTAACTATTCCTCCCCCGACCGGCCAATTCCTCCTCCCCCGTCATCCCTAAAGAGGTGCTTTCATTACTCTCTCCCTCTCTCACTGTCGAGTCCATACCATTTAGCTTTGGTTCGTTATTCGATCGTGACTTTCGAGCTGTTTACTTGATTCTCCTCTCCCCTATCCCGAGCAAACCCCCTTTATCACCATGGCTCCCATTAACGAGACTGCTACTCCCATTGGCATTGCCAACGTAAGTTAGACAATAAGTTTCTCAATTTATCATGGAAAGTTAAAGCTTGAGGTATTAATAAATTCACTCAAAACAGCTCCCAAATCAGCGGTGTGTATATCCATTCACCCGTCCGTCCTATACCCTCAAATCGGATATATTGGTCGAACATTGGGCGAAAAAGTTCTGACGAGAATGATTTAGACACAAGATTGTTGCTAAGCGGGGCGCAGCTTTCACTATCATGGTGGGTGGTTTCAGTTGGAATGCTCCATACCCGGCCGGACCCCATGCTAAACATTAATTACAGGTTGCTGGAGAGTCTGGATTGGGAAAGACCACGTTTATCAACACACTGTTTTCCACCACCATCAAGAACTACGCCGATCACAAGCGCCGCCACCAGAAGCAGATTGATCGTACTGTTGAAATTGAAATCACCAAGGCAGAGCTAGAGGAGAAGTTCTTCAAAGGTTAATGAGAGACAACCCAAATGCTATCAACATCCGCTAACCATGCCATTCATTCATTTGTAGTTCGCCTGACTGTTATTGATACCCCTGGCTTCGGTGACTATGTCAATAATCGTGACTCCTGGCAGCCAATTATCGAGTTCCTTGACGATCAGCATGAGTCGTATATGCTGCAGGAGCAGCAGCCCCGCCGCACTGACAAGATTGATATGCGCGTGCATGCTTGCTTGTACTTTATCCGGCCCACCGGACATACCCTGAAGCCCCTGGATATTGAAGTCATGAAGCGCCTGAGTTCCCGCGTCAACCTTATCCCGGTCATCGCCAAGGCTGATACTCTCAGCCCCAGCGATCTAGCTCGTTACAAGCAGAGAGTGCGCACAACCCACCCCACCGTTGCTATTATTCTTATCTCTTTCTCTTTTCCCCCCGGTTTGCTTTCTCTAAGGCTGATGCTAACCTTTGTATCGGATTTAGGTTAAAGCTGTTATTGAAGCCCAGGGTATCAAGATCTATACTCCCCCTATCGAAGAGGACGATGAGCATGCAGCCACCCATGCTCGTAGCCTGATGGCTGCCATGCCTTTTGCCGTGATTGGCTCTGAGAAGGATGTCAAGACCAACGATGGCCGTGTTGTCAAGGGCCGTCAATATGCTTGGGGTGTTGCTGAGGTTGAGGACGAGGAACATTGCGACTTCAAGAAGCTTCGTTCAATTCTTATCCGTACTCACATGTTAGATCTAATTCACACCACTGAGGAGCAGCACTATGAAGCCTACCGAGCACAGCAAATGGAGACCCGGAAATTTGGCGAGGCCCGGCCCCGAAAGCTCGACAACCCCAAGTTCAAGGAGGAGGAAGAGAACCTGCGCAAGCGCTTCACCGAGCAGGTCAAGGTGGAGGAGCAGCGATTCCGACAGTGGGAACAGAAGCTCATTGCAGAGAGAGATCGCCTCAACAAGGATCTCGAGGCCACCCATGCTGCGTATGTTTCGCACATATCCTCCCCCGGCTAACACCATGATGTCATAATACTAATCCGGAAAATAGGATCAAATCGCTCGAGCAAGAGATCGACGCCTTGCAGGGCTCATCTGCCCGAAGCCATGGCCGTCGTTAAAGAACTTCTTGTTCCAGTGGGAGGGGATGATGGTGGTTCTCCTTCGGACAGTGAAAAAAACAGAAAGTGTTCATTCGTCTCAACTAATCTGGTTTTGTACTCGACTACCCCTTTAAATGTTTTCATTTTTTCTTCTCTTTTTTTTATATTTTTATTTTACCGAGCCACATTCTCCTTGTTGATTTTCGGATTTTCTTTGTGTACTTTGGGAAACCAACCATGCATATCGGAGCTCTTCCCCCCCGCCCCGGCCTGGCTTGGCTTGTCTCATTGAATTTGCCTGCTGGTAGCTAGCGCTGGTTTGTTTACTTCATTGATAATAACCCCTTGTACTCCGTAACATCTCAAATACAAATTTAATTCCAGGCGGTAGAGTGCCCATGAATTGGTGTCCCACACAAAAGCTGAATAGTTGACAACTATCTTACCGATCTCTATTACAGATTGTACGATGCATTGGTGCCAAGTACTTATCACCTTTAAGTGCCCTTGCTAGCCCCATTGAGAGTTTCACTCGAGATAACCTTAGGTGTAGCCGTAGATCTTGGTTGATCTATCTTCTGATCAATTTCTAGCAGGATTAACCCTAGCGAAGTGGGTTCGCAGTCGTCAGCGTTGTCAAAGGTTAATGGATACTTCTTGCACAGATTTGGAGCACGAATGGTATAAACTACAAGTGGAAGAAAGAAGGCTTATTGGTCAGGGCTCCAGTGGCTTTTTTATATATATATAGCGAAGGATGCGATTTATTAACGACGTTATGGATTTAAGATTTGAGGAATATTAATATTTCCTACCCTCATTCTTTCCCAAATTGACATAGACTTTGCACCACCCAAAAAACCAAGAGAAAATGGATGTTGATGCTGATGAAGTGATGTTGACAGATAGTTTGGCGGTGAAGACGAAGTTCTCCGCTTTTGATGATCTTCGCAAGTAGTCATTGCCTTTTGCTCCACCAACTTTAAAAGCTGAGAATCACAACACCATGAAATACTGGGTATCCTCAAGTTTCCATTATTATCGTTGATTATCTCTGCAGCTTCTCCGTTCAATTTCCGCCAATGCCGGCAACACAACCGTTTCCCACCCAACTCATCCACACCCTTAAAACCCACAATGGTAAATTCAAGACACTGTATATTGTCCAATAACTTCAAGGATATGTTCGCTGACCAATCTATTTCAGGACCCGTGAACGCTGTAACATTCTCCAGTAACCCTGGGACGTACATCCTCACCGGCTCCTCGGATCGTGCCATCCACCTTTCCCGCGCCGTTCCAAATAACGCCAAAGCCTCTTCCGTTGTCGAAACGACTGCTCCGATCCAGAAGTATGAGGCACATGGGTATTCCGTACTAGATATCGCAGTCACATCGGACAACGCGCGATTCGCCAGCGTCGGAGGAGATCGCCAGGTGTTCCTATGGGATGTGGAGCAGGGACAAACTGTTCGACGATGGAGCGGCCACGGCGCAAGGGTAGAAGCGGTACAATTTGCCGGAGAAGGCGACGCCATCGTTGTCTCTGGTGAGCAACCTGTGTCGTCAAAAATGGTTGACATGGACATTAAAGCTGACACTCCCTACTTCCTTCCCCCCTAGGCAGTGCCGACACCACCATTAACCTGTGGGATACCCGTTCCAACTCTTACAAACCGATCCAGACTCTCACTGAGGCTGGTGATACTGTCTCATCCCTACATGTACATATGGCTACGTATTCCATCGTCAGTGGAAGCTATGATGGGCGGGTAAGGGTCTACGATGTGCGTCAGGGCCGTACCACCGTCGATGTGCTCGCCCACCCTGTAACTAGTGTGCGGTGTTCTACCGATGGAAACGCACTCCTCACATCTACCTTAGATGGGAAAATCCGGCTGTTGGATCGGGCAGATGGAAAGCTATTGAAGGCATTTGGGGGAGAGGACGGCGGGGCTGGCCCGACATCCATAATAGGGAAGAATCCTGTCGCGTATCGCAACTCCGAACTGCGGATTCGATCCGTCTTCGCCAAAGGGGATGCTGTGGTTCTTAGTGGAAGTGAGTCGGATAAAGATGACCACTTAGCGCAGGCTTATATTTTCGCTTGGGATATCTTGAGCGGAGAAGTAATTGCGGCAGTTCCAGCGGGGGAAAGAGTCAAAGCCGTCAGTTGCGTTGCCTGGAATGAGAAAGGGAAGTGTTGGGCTAGCGGATGCTCTGATGGTATGTTTTTTTCTCATTATCTCTCTTTTTTGTTTTCCCCTACTTTACTCTGTCCTTCCTTTTCGTCATCAATTTTCTTTTCCTCTCTCTTCTCTATCTATAAAAAGTTGGTGCTTACGGTGGCTGTACCAGGGACCGTCAAAGTTTATCGGTAAGAAACAAGTTGAAAAAAACAAATAAACGATACCAAAAAAGAGCGCATTATATGCCTCATTAAGGATTAAAGGAGGCGTGTCGTTCTTGGTCGATTACCAATTTACGCACCATCATCTTTAAAGTCGGCAATCATCTTCCCCGACTCTAACACATTAGGGCCAATGGACCTACACCATTAGAATCCTCGATGGCTTCGCGTTCACCGATTTAAAAAGGACAGCTGAACTCACTCATCGGCGCGAAGAGGATCAACCCTTCATTCAGATGCCTAGCTATCCACGTGCGCATATTCCAACCGGCTAACAACATTTTGTGCTTTTGACTTTCGGTCTTCTAGCAAATCAAGAGCCGTCAAGCGTTAGCACTATGTCCCCTGTCAACCCGAAGGAACCGATGTACCCGGAAAAAGCAAAAAAAAAAAAAAAAAAGGAGGAGGTGGTGTCATCGGAAACAACCTGAAGTCCAAGCACGATCTGCGGGGGTGTGGTAGTCATCCTTCCCCACCACCGATCAAGTGGTTCATCGGGATTTACGATTACGATCATGATTCCCCCCCGCTTTCTTTTCTTTTTTTGTCCTCTTATTACTATTATTTTATTTTCGAGGTGAAAAAGGACAAAAAAGAAAGAAAGTCTACATCCTTGCCCTTGCCCTTGCTCTGTCAGCTCATCTCAGCAGTACTTGGTACCTGCCTTCGTATCTACGTATACTACAGCCGATCGCCAAAAGTCGCAGATCAGATAACGTCATGATTCCCCATTCCTATACCTATCTTAAATCAGCATAAATTAAGTTCTCAGGATCCTTTACAATATTAGGCGGGCCACGCGTAGTTTTGGTTAATGGTGCGCCTCCCAAGCTGAAGATTTACCATCCTTCCAGAGGAACAGCCGTCCATGAGCCCAGCTGAAATGCCTCTATTTTATCCTGAATTTGATTAAAATACTTAAAATACTAGTAAACAAATAAATCAAACAACAAAAAAGTACAAGCTATTCTTAGCGAGCTGATTGATCTCATGATCAATCAATGTTTAGATCTGATCATCTATCTATTTACATACGTAGGTAGGTACTAACTACCACGCAAGATCTAAGACAAAGACCGAAGTGGGCGTTGCTTTGTTTCTAAACTATTTTACTGGCATTTAAAGAAAGAAAAACAAATCATTTTTGTTTCTTTTCAAAAAAAGGTATCTTAGGTATGTACTTGTACACACACGCACACATACATATGTACACCTCTCCTATGTACCTAGTAAAATATATATCAGAGATAAAAGTACATATGATCAACAAACTATTATATGTAGGTTCTAGTGACTATTACTAGGTATCTAGCGACACAGGGCTTGTTCATATATTTAGTATACCAAAGTATTGTTCCTTATCTATATGGGAAAACTGCGGATCCTCAAGTCCAAAAAAGACCACCGGCAGCAGTAATAACCCAAAAAAGAAAGATTAGGGTTAACTAAAATCTTTCATCATAACACTTCCTATCAATCAAGCTGCAAGGTTGCCCCTTATCAAAATCACAAACAGTAAATAATTGAACAGTTTCATTTTTCCTTTGGCTCCCACTAAACTCCACCAAAACCAACTTGCACGATGGAGAATGACTCCAGCTGGGTGGGCAGAGGGAGGAATGTATATATGCAGTCTGTATTTCAATAAAATCAGTTGAGTGTGCAACAGTCCCTTCTCCAGCATAGCTCTAATACCAATCTTACCCATACTTATCATGGCATGCATGGTGACACCTCTCCATGAGGCAGCAAGATGGAGATTGGAACTTGTTTATCACACTGCTTGACAAGAGTACCATACCATATGGCCATATAATGTTTTTTTTTAAAAAAAAAATGGTTCACTATCTTCATTTACATATTACATGGAACTTTACTGTATACAGTATAGTACAGTACATACCACCCACTGGACTCCTCCTCTTTCTACTTGTCTCGTCCTCGCCCTCGCTTGAGAAATCCACATACTAGAGACATCAAAGGCAAAAGCTAGCTAACTACCTTAAGTCCTTTATAGATAGCAGCAGATAACCCAATGCCGACGATGTCTCAGCCACAAAGAATTATTCAACATTACCAAGGTACCTATCTAGGTACCTACACATGTGGCTACCTGACTACTAATCCTATTTACTCTCGCATCATCTCGCCCCCTTTGTGGAACTCCTCCCTCCTTCCTAGAAAACACAACGGGGGAATAAAGATTTACCTAGGGCAATCTATAGTCCTTACGTAACTCGCACCCATGCCGAATCCAGCCTGTGGCTGCACGTTGTGTGGTTGCTTCAATGTTGGTGGAGTGCTAAACCCTAGGTACCTACTTATACTTACTTTGTCTGTAGAGTCCGGTTGGTCTTGTTCAGTGTTTTAGACAAAGTTCATGAGAAATTTTTATATTAATTATCATCATTATCATCATTATATTTATTAAGTTATTTATCGGTATAATATCGAGTGAAGAGGGGTGTGGTGTTAAGGTCGCCTGTGGCGGACCCAGTCAAGTCGGAGCTGGCTGGCTGGCTGGCTGGCTAGCTCTTACATACTTAACTACCTATCACCTACGCTTACCAAGCGAGCTGGGAAGAAGGAAAGGAAGAGGAATTCGTCATTTACATGGTCCTGTTATTACATATTATTGTTTCATCTTTTTTTTTTTATCTGCATTATCCAATCTGATCTCTACACGGGTATTTTGTCACTACGCACATACATCCCGACGTAAGGCACTGCTACCGATCCAGGTGGCAAGATATTAACTGAGCCTTGCTCTATGGTTGAGATCGTAAATAAAAAAGTAAATGCAATTTTAATATTTTCTACGCGATTTCTGGATGTGATTACCTTACTATGGTCTTTCCCTTCTTCTTTCTGAGAAAAAGAATATTAAGATAGAATTGGAATTAGAGAAGCCATTAGTCTATTACTTCGTACAATCCTCTGTGTATCCATCAGATTTTTTTTGGTCGTTTTCGTCATTTCTTTCATGTAGATACATTTATGCATCCCTTTCGCTTATTATTAATTCCCATGCTAACATACCCAAGTCGTTACCGTGTATCCTTTCCTCGAACTCCAATATGTCAAGTAAAACAAGAAAAGTGGGGATGAGCCTTGATCCATGCTAGATGAGTAGAAGCAAAAAAGAAAAAGTAAAGAATATAAAAAAACATAAAAAAATAAAATAATATCTTTACTGCGTAACCCGTAATGTGTAGTACAATGATGCATGAGTGCAAGAGTGCAACCGTAGTCTCCATGGCTTGGTATTAATCATAAAGCCGATAAAGATAAATAAAAAAGGATGCGGGGAAGGCAAATATAGGAAAGGAAGAATGGGGAAAAAATATTTTTATGCCGTTGTAACCATTGTAACTTTTATGAAAAACAAAACGTAGTCAAAAACTTTTGGGTGGGTGCGCTAAGAGTACCAACATGAGTGGATGCAAAAGGATAGGAGAGGGGTAAAAAAAAAAAAAACAGATTAGATTTCAAGAGCTTCGATGGCTTTTTCAGGCTCTTGACTTTCAGCATCAAGGGCATCCATGGCACGGTGGAGTTCATGTTCACCAACGATGATGGTTCCTGCCCGTGCAGTGCTGAGGAAACTAATTTCCACTGCGTCGGCGTATGAATCCAAGTCTGGTTGCAGGCGATGTGTTGGTGGATTGTTGGTGTTACCGTTGGTTTTGCGACCAGGGCTGTGGCTTGCAGGTTTCCGATATCCATTGGACGAATGAGATTGCTTCTTGGAGGTTTCTGAAAGAAGGCGACCATTGAGGGCTTGAGAAAAGGTGGAGGTAGTATCGAGGACCTCGTCGGCTCGGGCGTGCGTGGCGTCTGCTAGTCGACTGGCCACACCACACACTATGCCTGTCGCCTCAAGAGGAAGTTTACGCAGGTCCAGCATGATGGGAACAAGTATTTCTTCTTTTGAGCCCAGAAGAAGACTTGTGTCCTCATCTGGTTCAGCGGCTGAGCTGGGGTCACTCGAGAATCGAGGCAAAAGACGTTGTTCGAGGAGCAGGGAGGCTGCAGGATCTGCAGCTGTCAACGTCAGTGAGAGAAAGCGTGGCTTATCCACTACTAAAGCGGTAGTGAGCGCATCACGAAGAATGGCGATAGAGCTGGCTGAGCTGCTATAGCGGTGGTGAGCTGCACACTGAACGAGACGTAGGGATGTATCGACGGAGGGAACGATATGGTTTCGGCGTAATGAAGAGAAAGTGCGGGCCTGAAGTTCGTTAAGAGACGAGGGCGGAGGTGTTGCTGGTGGAGAACTCAAACTACTTCCAGAAAGCGAAGAAACAGGACTGTATCCGTTGTGGTACGAATGATGATTATTGTTGATGAAAGCTTCTGTTGACATTTCGAACTGAAAGCCACGCTTCTCCAAGGCTTCAATCACCTGTGTCTTGCTTTTGAGGGGTACAATAATGTAATCGGAAAAGTATGTGGAGATGAAGAAGATTGAGCTGTAGGTATTTTGATTAGCATGTCGTTCAATATCTCAAATGAATGGGAATTTGCACGTACATTCCTGCCATGGCCAAAGGAGTGGTTAATTCGAGCACCCTTTGTCCAGCCTCGAGCCCTTCCCCGTAAACCTGCATGGCAATAAAGTCGTCCTTGCTGATAGACAGGCGGCTCTGGGTGGACGAGCTAACTTGAACAAACCGGTCAACGAGAGGTGCAAAATACTCATTGGCTAGTTGCCTCGGACACATAATCGAGCACTCCACTGGCGTGATCGAGAGATTCAAAAAAGCAGGCTGGGCGTGATTTTGATCCTCGGGAGGGCTGTCATAACCATCTGTTTCGCCATAGCTCCGAGTGATAGGGGATACTTCATGGAAGAGCACCTGCAAAATTGGATTCAGGAAATATGGGTATAGATCCAGTGGGATGTGTACCAGGGCCAGTCGATCTTCCTGTATTTCAACAATAGTGGTTAGTGAAATGAGACGAGGTCGAATAACTTCCATACGGGATTGAGAGCTGTCGCTTGTTTTTTTTTTATGTATTTAAAAAGAAAAGAGGGTAAAACAAGATAAGAGAAGATATGGGATTCAAAGTCAAGAACAAATGAATTGAACAAAATCAAAGCAATGGACTGTTTTTGTTATAAAATGAAAAAAGAGAGAGAGACAGTCCAAATGGTGGTGAGGCATCCAATGGTGAAGAGAAGGATAGAAACCTTACCATGAACTGGACCTGGGCAGAGATGAGAGACAGTGATTGCTCCATCTTTTCTGACACTGAAGATTTATAACGATCAAGGCTAAGTCAACAGCCTTTCACACCAAGTTGAATGAATCAGGAGCGGGTCCGCTGTCGTGACGAATAATAATAATAATAATCAAAGGGAGAGAGAAGAAAAAGGATGTAGGGTGAGACAAACTGAGAAATTGTTAGGATTATATGTGGAAGAGGAGGAAAAACAACTCACAGTTTCAAAGTGTGGGGAATAAGAATAGAGGATATAGTAATGGGTTTAGTAGTAGTAGCGGGTGAGAGATGAAATTGTAGTAGTTTATTTAGCCAAGGAGGAAGTTTAGTTTCCCCAGAATTTGAAGCCAAATCAAGAGGCAAACACTACGACTGGTTAAGACCCGGGTGAACAACCCCCAAGGAAGGGAAACCCTCAGAGTGGACCGGATGTTGTTGAGGTAAAGGCAATGAATGGAGAAGTTCTTTTGTTTCCTTTCTTTTCTTTTTCCGCTTAAGTCTCCTGCATGGCACAAAGCTTTGAGCCGTCATTGTTTTCGACCGCCCGTACTTACGCCATTGCTGTATGGGATGAGATCAAGTATGAGAGCAGGAGAGTGAGCAATATCCAGTTAGCGGTTAGTCGCGGATGCGATGATGGTCTCGAGATGACAAGTAGGGTAGACAAGGGAGATGAGACGATTTCAAGGGTCAATGAGAGAATAGAAAGAATAATTAAATAAAGAAAAATAGGTGAGATGGTTTTTCGAGGATGAAAAATAAGAGGGAAAAAGCACGACCAGAGGATGACGTCCTTTTGCTTCCTAGGCAGGTGACTCAGGTATCATCCAAATTCCACTGGAGGTTTTTTTCATTTGCTTTCTTATTGTAATTTGGGGTTCCCTCTTTTCCTCGTAAAAAAAAAAAAAAATCCCCCCAAACAAAGAAAAAAAAAAAAAAAACAGTTAAAATTTCACCCCAAGTCAGTTTAGGGTCTGAATAAAATTTGTTGTTCAGCGCGAAGGAAAAAGGAAATATAGGAACAACAATTTTTTTTAAGAAAAAGGAAAAATGAGTCAAAGGAACCGCTTGGCTGTTGTCTGTTTTGTCACTCCACAAGTAATAATAGATACCTCTCTCTCTCCTGTTCTTGTCAAAGTTACAAACCCTTTAAACTCTTTCACTCTTTTTCTCTGGTTGTAGGAGAAGAACAAGAGGAAACGCCCCCAACCTTGACTCTTATCCTTCAAATAACTAGTTTAAGTACCTATAGATACAGCTTTTACCTAATCTGCTTTGCAATCTAAAATACCCCTCCCGGGACCCTTGTTTAACCGTTCATCTGGCTTTATCTCCAGCTCCAGTCCCCACCAAACCATCCAGCTTATCAGCAACTCTCCTCGGTCGCCACACCGCGCTAGGCGCCGCTACCGACCGTCTATGGTCTTTGGGTCAGCGACTGGGGGGAAGGCAGAGGGGGGGAATTGGGATTATTTTACACACAACCGACGCACGGTTCGATGGGTAAATCCGATGACACGGAGATCAGTCAATTAGGGTAGGAAGCTCACGGGCTTTCCCCGCACTTTACGAAATTAAAAAAGAAATAGAAAAAGAAAAAAAAAATACAAAACATAAAAAACGGAAAATGAAAAGGGAGGGAAAAAAATTACAAGGATGTTTTGAACCTGTGGGAGCTAGTCAGGCACCTCGCTGCAAATCAATGCCCATTGGGGCCTCCCATTTGATCTTGCGTGGCGTGGCTTATGCCACCTGAGGAGATCCAGCAGGTGTGGGTGTCTCTGTATGCGTCAGATAAGTCACTATAGCTAGGTACTATAGTTAGGTACTAGCCTTCCGGAGGCGAAGGGGGGAAGGGAAGAGAATAATAGAGAGAGGGAACCCAAAAAGAAGCAAAAAAAAAAAGAGAGAGAGAAAGAAAGGACCAAGAGGGGCTCTTTCGGGGAAAGTCGCAGCACGGGGCCGGTGGCTTTAGGAGATAACAAAGTGGATAGCCTGACGGTGGGAGTCGTACTATTTTTTCTTCCAAACACATTCTTGCCCATCAGGAGGCAATTTTAGTTGCAAAAGGAGTATTTGGGTTTGGATGAAATTTGGGGTATCAAACTTTCTTTCTCGCTGGGAGAGAATTGATTTTATTATTATTGACACGACCCGGTGAGAATTTTTCCCTCTTCTGAGTTTTTCTGCCAAAAACTTAAGTTTTTACTCCATACACCGTACATAATAATAATTGAAAATAGAAAATAAGATAAAAAAAAAAAAGCCTAAAGAGAGGGGAGTTTTTAATCTGACCCATACAACTCAAGCACTTTTATGGAACCTCCTATGTACCGTACCTAGGGTAGGTTGATATCAGATGGGACCCTCTAATCCAATCACATCCATCCGATGCGAGCAGATAACAGCTCCTACTTGCACTCCACTTAATACTGTAGTAGTGAAAACATGGATAACAATAATAATACTGAAACCTTTGAAAGAAAAAAAAAAAAAAAAATTGTGTACGCCCAAGTTAGCGACCCTTGAAAATACCTACTCTAGGATCAATTGTTATATAACGACCACAACTGCAACTTCCAACCACTACATGCCTGAATTCTATTTTAGACCAGCGAGCGCTTAGAGCGCTATATAGAAAGCCCCAGAAAAAAAAAGCCTAGGATCTCCCATGACCTGATCAAGAGGAGATCCGTGGGTTTTGGCTTGAGCTCATCCTTGTAACCGCATCGACACCACGGAAGTGGTCTCCCGTCACCCACTCAGAGCAAACGACCCAAGTTAATAATGCTGTCGCTTTAAATTACATGGTTTCTTGTCGAGTGCCTTAGTGCTGGTAGCGATCCAGGAGGAGTGGCTACCTAGGAAGTTGGAAGGGAGGTAAGGTGCTAACCTAGGTACTTTGTGCCGAGACGGTAATCCTCTAATCCAATCAACTCCATGATCTACTTGATCCTCCTGAGGTATAGACATGCATATTGTGGTAAAGGCTGTCGTTCAAGAAGTAAGAACTAATAATAAGTAATAAGGAAAAAAAAAAAAAAAAATCAATGTTCCACCAAGATCAATCCACATTGCCCAGATACTGTACACCCATCCCGATGAGGAAACCCGACGTCTCCCGTCGACTAATGTCACTACCTAGATACTAAGTAGGTACCTCAGATAGGCGACTACATACATAGAACAGACGCCAACCCAAAGTACAGTAACCATTAAGATACTAAGTCAATTAGCAGGTTCAACTAAGTAGTACCTTGCCGAGTACCTACTAAATCCTGACGCACCTCAGCAGCCCTCGGCTGTCGATCCCTCTTCCGAGTCCCTATCTCAAGATTTTTATTTTCATAATATCGTCTCTACTCTTGAGTACTCTGATTTGTAACCTTGGCGTTTCAGCATTTACTTGTCCGCTTAAGAAATTAAATACCTTTCATACAACATGGTTATTTAGGTCCTAGGTACCTAGGTAGTCTTATCATCACTAACTAGTAATATACTATTATTAAGGTATCTACCTAGTTATTGTTCCTTTTAACCCCCTGTTTCAGACTAAATCCAATCTAGAAAGGAAGCAATGCATGGAATGATTGATATGAACTAACTATCCCCAGCGAGTAAGGATCTCCAGTACGCAATCACCCCAACTACCTACTAGTAGTTTGGTACTCTCGCCTCTTCTCCAATCATCATTCTCACCGTTGCCATAGATGTTCTCGTGATACCTGCAGGCCGTGTCAAGTACTGAGTTTAATAAAAAAAGTATTATTTGAGACATATTACTAGGTACCTACTACTCTACCCGACTCACTTTCCCCAAGGTGAGTATACCTCCCTACCTACCTAGTAGTACCTAGTTTTATAGTTACATACTACATACCCCCTATCAAGTGCCGACCCCAGAAACGGTAGTCTACCTACCCGGATAATCACTCCTCCGTTGATGTATTCTCCCCAACTACCATCCTCTAATAAATAATAGTCTACCGGATTAGATAGATAGATGGATATAGTCTTATCACCCAACAACCGCTGTGGTGTTGTTGTGTTGCATCCAGTCTTGACCCCCCGCCCGTCCACCACCCCGTTTTACCCCTCCATTAGTACTAGCGGATCATCATCATCATCATCATCGCACTTAGAGCTGAAGAATTCATATGTTATTTCTATATAGATATAAATACGATAACCACACTGTATTCTTTACTCCTCTCCCTAGCTTTCGCCCACCCCTATCCATCTAAGAGAAAGTGCACTAAAAAAATGCATACAATGAATCTAATCCACTTACTCTTACTACCTACCTATATCAACCAGATAACTATCATCTTTACATTCCCACCTTTATTGATACTATCACATCGACGAAACTAACCAACTAACTTTTTAAGAGTCTCCTACTAACTTAAATATGAAACCAAACCGAAAACGTAGTTATCATATGATGAATGACATACCCAACAAAAACTTTCATCATTACCTACCTGCTTTAATACCTCATCAGAAGAATAAGAAACACACATGCCTACCTAATATGTGCTGTACTTACTTACCTAGGTATGACGAGGATGATGTAGGAGGCTGATCGTCAAAACACAGCACAAGCACCAAGCCAAGGTGAAGAAGCCTACTTACCTAGGTATGCACTAGGTATCTACCTACCTAGGTAATAAAAGATATCCGAACACGGCCTAAACTCTAGCACAAGAAAGGCACTATCCAGGTAAGTACCTGCCTGCCTACCTACCTACCTAACAGTATTTAATTGTTGCTGGATAGAAGTGCCTTTCTAGGCTGTTCTGATATCAGGGATCTGGATGTACATACATACTGTGACTGTGTACTACTAGTGATGGGCAGGCAGGTACCAAGTGAGCCTCCTCCTCCTTTGAGTAATATATTTATTTTTTTTTTTAAAAAAAAAAAAAAAATTAAGGATGAATAGCGGGAATACATATTATCCTATAAGCTATGCTATGGTCTTCAGATTTTTTTTTTTCCAAAGGGAATAACAATAATAATATTCTTATTTCTAACTTTTATTACTTCGGATGGATGGGATACAATGATGTGCATGATCTGACTGACGTAAAGAGGGGTTCATTTAGGGCAGGACTAGTAGGGCATATTTTCTTCATACTTTCCCCCCCATGTGATCACTTCTATTATTTGATTACAAGTATTCAAGATTCAAGTATTATACAAAGAAGAGACTAGGTTGGGAGGAAATTGAAGAGAGGGGAGGATATGAGATAAGAAATCAATTCATATTTTCGATTCTGGTTTTCTTTTTCTTTTCGGACATGCTTATCATTGGCATGCGTCTTAACGCATCATGAACTGCATACCTAGTGAGCCATACATACACACGGGATCAATTAAGATTAACCATGATATTAAGATATGTAATATGCCAAGCCATTTGGTTTTCGGTTTTTACCTTCCCCTGTTCAGCGAAAGTCGCAAAACATTAGATGACCCCAGAAGAGGGCAGAAAAAAAAAAAAAAAAGGGGGCGGGCAGAGCATCCCAGAACTCAAACATGTAGCCTGGTACGGACAACATACCCTGATTGGGAAAATAAATCAATGAATATAAGAGTGGAAATGATAGCAAATACAACGCCCGCAATGCATGTATGGAAATTTGGCAGACAGAAGGGGGTACAGAAGAGGGTAGGGAGAAGGAGGGGTATACACATGTTCCAAGAGATTCTTATCAGGTTGCGCCGCTACCGGTAAGATAGATAACGTACAGTCCAGACAAATTTCCAATCAGTCCTGATCATCATCCACCCTCACCCGCTTCGATCCGCGGTTCTCACGGTCGACCTCCTGAATTCCATAGCGTTTCTGGCCGGCGCCCCCCCCTCCGGTCACGTCTGCAATCATACTATCAATGCCAAACGGGTCGGTAGTGTCTTTTTCAAATTGGACGGGTCCGCTCCGAGCCTGTGAAGACAGAGTATGTTAGACAATCCCGCTGACAATGGCGTTCTGGGATAGTAAAAGAGAACCACTTTTGTGGTCTTTTTCTTTTTTGGTAGAAATGTTCTTACCTCAGCGTCTGCAGCTCCCCTGAATCCCTCTTTGGCTTTGCCCAGAACCTCAAACCGACTAGCCTTTTGAATTTTATTGATTTCTCCCTCAGCGTCTCCATCATCTTCAAGTTGGGATTGAGGACGGTAAATGCTATTGATGGCGTCCTGCGCGGCAAACAACGGCTTATCGTAAGGGTTGTCTTCGTTAAACCCAGTGCTCATTCCACTTGTCTGGTTGAAAAGACGCGAATCCCACATGCCTTCAGAGGATTGTGTTGGTTTCGCGAGCCCCAGAGCAACCTTCTCTGAAATATCACGATTTTGTTCACGAGCCATAGCCTGGATCCGTCGCTCAGTACCCATCCGTGACTGACGAAGCTGTCGCTCAGCCTCCTGCCGTCGTTCACGACGCATGCGCTCACGGTCTCGTGCGGCGCTCTCATCTTCACTAGGTGTGCCGGATCGGTATGAGGCTTCGGACGCACTGCGGGACCGAGAGCGAGATCGAGATCGTGAATCGTCACGGGCGCGACCAGTTCTTTGCTCGCGCGCCTTCTGGGCCAGAGCACGGAGGTGCTCCTCCTTCTGGGCCTTCTCCTTCTCCGCTAGCTTCTGCTGCATCTGTGCTCGTAGTCTAACCTCCTCACGGGCATGTCGATCTGCCGTAAACAAAGCCTCTGCAAATTGTGCAAATTTATCATTGATCGTAACATCCTGTAAACCCCGGCCATCTGCCGCCAGCCGCTTATCTAATGGCACAGTATAACCCTTCGGATTCTTCCAGTTCGACACGGGAGGCGGAATTTTCCAAGCCTCCTGATCCTCCGCTGTCAGTTTCCTGGGTGGGGAGTGCATGATAGGTGGTGGCGGTGAGGGCGGTCCACGGGGAATCTTCTTGTGCTTAAATTTTGGCGGTTCCATGGGATCCTGCTGGCGTTCAACAATCTTCATAATGCGATCATTCTTTTTACTATTATCACCCATCTGGTTTGCAGGTGTATAGCGAACAAACGTCGGCTCCGCACGGCTCCCACCTTTCACGTTTTTCGGTTTTTGTGCGGCAACAGCCCCCGATACTAGACTGGCGAGGGCATTTTTAGTCTTCTCCATTTGTGCTTGCACCTCTTCCTCCGAAGGTCGGTCTAGCGATATCTCTCCCATATCCACTCGTTGTCGGAGCGGGATGAGATCCTTGAAGGAAGCGTGCACGATCCGGTCATCGTTGTGGCCTCGTCGCGCGATGGCATCGTATTTGACCTTTCCCTCCGCATCAACTTGTACAGCGAGCGCATTGGACTTAGATGAGCCCCCCTTCCGGCCCATGTCGAGGGGATATTGTGCGACTAGAATCTCTGGGAAGGCGCCTCCATCGCCAAAATCCTCGGGAGCTCGTGGACGCCATCCGGCACGGTTTCCATATGGAGGGGGACCGGTTCTCTATATAGTTATATAAATAAACACGTAAATGGAATTAGTAACCTTGATTCCTGAGACATTGAACAGTTGATAAAACGAAAGGGGAAAGGAGAGGAAATGGGAACACCTACCCGTAGAACAACTTGAGTCTCATCAAGCTGGCCGGGCCCGACAATCCGCGGACCGCGAGCCTGCGCGTGTGACGGCAACTCCTCCTCCTCACCTGTATATTTCGGCTTGGGAAGAGACTTGAATAGCCCCTCCGCAATGGATGTCATTGTGGAATCGAGGAGAAGAAAGGGCGATAATCAAGGGTGATTCGGGGATGGTTGATGATAGAAGTTTGATGGAATCCCTGGTGCTCTTTTTTCCTTGGGGTTGAATTTAGCGGCGGGAGTGCGGAAATGGCGAGAACGGCGTACCGTACCTACCATACCGTCATTAGATAAGGCTGTTCACGCCTCAGGCATGATATCATCTATCCACGAGGAAAATGTCCTTAGTCTAACTGGGTGATTGATTCTAGGTATATTGTATCTTTTTTTAAAAACCAAGAAGCGATCGCTAGAACTTCCAAAAAAAAAAAAAGATTAATAGTACATGGACATCTAGATAAGGATACATTTCAACATAGACATGGTAGCATGGTAAAGATGCAACTCCTCAACTCCAAGGAGCGGAGATATAGCCAATTGGTGATTGTAGATGCGGATATATAATCGAAAAAAGGTAAAATGTAGGGGGGAAGGATATAGTAACTCAATAAATACCCAATGGTTTAATGAAAACCAACATTATCACGCATCGACTAAATGTAGTCGCATCGGGCAGGTAATGCCCTCCGCATCGTTAGCTTCTACATAGTGCTCTTTTCCGTGATATCGATACCAAATCTTTAGTGTCTTTGGGAGCAGTGGTGCGGGATCGTGGAACCCAAGAATATGGAACTGAAGGTGTAGTTAGTGGGATGAAGACTATTGTGGTAAAGGATAGTAAGGGCGTTAAGACCCAGCGTACCTTGACGGTTGCTTTAGGAATCACGAGTTGCCCACGGTCCACTAATGCAGCTACTGGGATCGTAACATTAGCGACCTCTGGATCCTTGGATCCGGAGCTGCTCTTTCGTTTCGAAGGATAATGCCCATATTCCGCCTTGATGATGACTAGACCGCCATCTCTTTCCTCTCGGCTTTGACGTCGTCGCACCTGGTCAGTCATAAGCTCAATGGCCTGTGTGCTTTCTGCTCGTTTCTGCGGAACCAATTTCTTTAGTTGCTTCTGTCGTCGAGCGATCACTCTTCGCCGGTTTCTCCTTTCTTGAGGACGGATAAATCCAAATTCAACTGCACAGTATGCTACCCAAGGGAAGAGTACCGCAAGTGCGGCTGCATCCGCATTCACAGCCTCAATGGGGCAAACAGCAATTGGCAACTTAATTCTTTGTCCAAGTCTGCTCCATGACACTGTCATGACTAGACCACGAGCCCCTTGAACACCCACTCCAACGCCCATGCGAGTTAGATCTCCCACTTGACGAGATCCCTCCACATTCCAGCCTAAGGATAGATTCATGTCAACAGTACTAGTAATCTCAACTCGAACAGACCGATGTTTCTCTGCTGGTGGTAAAGGATAATGCTTCTCCGAGCTCCATTCCGAGCGAACAGCATCGTCGACCGATTTCCCGGAAAAGATGTTACGGGAGTAAGTAAAGGATATGCCATTGCTCAGAGGAGAGGCCGAAAGACCGACCTGCCAGGCTTCTGCAGTCTTATCTTCTTCCCGTTGTTTAGCCCGAATTTTTCGATACTCTGTGCTCTCGAAATCCTCCTCCTCTTCCTCTTCCTCCCCATATGGCTCATCGTCATCGTCATTATCGAAACTAGCCGCCTGTTTCCGCCTCGGCTGTGATAGGATACCAAACTGAAACTGACTCAACTGGTTGGCTGCAGACAATGCATTTTCCACATCTAAGCCAAGATCGACAAAGGGACGTAGCAGCTCCTGCACCAAAATCGGCCATGTGATGGTGCCACTGGACCAATTGCAGAATGCATGCTTTCTTTCGGCGATCTCTTTTGTGACCTGTAGCCCAAGCATAGGAAGTGACTGAAATACTGAATGGTTAAATGTACTGCTAAACACAACCTTGAAGGGTTTTGTTCCTTCAATGGGCGTAAAAGTCTTCACTAAGTTTGTCTGTAACGAGGGAGCTGGTAGCAAAGTAGCGCTTGCCGAAACACCTGAATATCGAAGATATGTAAGAGGCCATCTATTAAGAATACCTTTAGCTGTTGATATATCGCCAAAAACTCGGCTTACGCTGGCTCCTAAGTTAATGTTCTTCGTGCTTAGGATCAAAGGTAGAGGAAGCTATAATAACATGATCAGCAATGACTGTACCTCTTTCGCAGCTCCAAACAACAAAGTTAAATAGTAATCATCCTACCTTGCGACGTTCCTTCGTCCCATCAGTATGCTGCAACTCAACATCCTGAAATAACTGTTTGAGAGGTCCCGATAGACTGCCCTGGATCGAAATCTCCGCGCCCTCACTCTCTTCGAGAGCCTGACTGGATTTTCGGAATCTATTTCTCTCTTCATCCTCCTCGTTCTCATCCTCGTCGTCATCCTTCTCAACAGCTCCAAATATAGTCTCTAGAGTCGGAAATGGCGCCTTGAAAGAGTACCCGATAGCGAAATTCGACGGTTTTGGGGCAGGAACATGAACATATACCTCCCCAAGCTCCTCATCAACAGAGATAGTATTGGAAGCATCGATTCCCAGTGTCAAAGAGCCCTGAATCCAAGACGAGGAGGGAAACACAATAATTAGTCATCATCAACAAGAAAAGAAGAAGTAAAAACTCACCCGACTCTGAACCATACTATTAACCATCTTCCTCTCCCTCCTCTTCATAGTTTCCAAAAACCACCTCCGAAACTCCTCCGGTTTCTGTGCCCGAACCCCCAACTGTTGCTTCTCCGCCTCTCCACCCCGACCCATCGCACCCCCGGGACCCCATTCATTCCGCACCCCCTCCGCACCTAGCAAATCATACACCACCCGCTTCTTCGGGTCAATGAGCGTTTCATATGCATCGCGGATCCGACCAAATTGGAGCTCCGCTGCCTCCCGTGACCCCGCGGGCTGTTTGTCCGGGTGAAAGCTCAGCGTGAGGGTTCGATACGCGGATCGGATCGCTGCGTCCGTCGGGGGAGGGTCGCGCGGTAGACCGAGGAGGGAGTAGTAGTCGGCTTCTTCTGGGTAGGACATTAGCATAGAATATGCCTCTGGGTCATCCAGGTCGGCGCTAATGCTTTGGTCGAGGAGGTTGGGATTTCCTCCCTGCGTCTCTATCTCAGTCTCTGATATCATCGTGATGTCCTCATCCGTTCCCGGGAAAGAATCACTGTCTAGGGCTGGTGCAGTTGGTAATGGCATTGGGATGGGACAGCTCAGGGTTGGGCGAAGAAAGGGATTTTAAGGGAAGGGGAAAAATTATAAGAGGGAAGAGAAGAGAGAGAAAGTTCGCTAGAAGAGTAACTTATCACAAAGTAAACTCTTTCACACTAAAGAATCACTTGGATATATGTTAATCCATCTTCATGTCTTGATAGGATGAATAAAGATCAATGAATAATATTAAGGGTTGGCTTTGGGTGCGTGCGGGGGAACAGCGGTAGTTTTATTTTTCTAATGACGTCGGAAAAAGAAAAGGTGCCTTTTCCCGCTCTTTCGGACACCGCGGTTCCGATGATCGCCAGAGTCTGGGGTAAAGAACCTCTCAAGAGCTAATTTGCGTTTCAAAATAACATTAACGTCCTTGTCTATATGACACGAATTTACATAATAGTAAGCAAGGGATTCCTGCAAAATGAAAACACCAAATCGTCTCCCTTCGTATTTACCGCCATCCATACCCCATTAAATAACACCTCAATATATGAATTACCCTCACTCACAACCCACCTGGTAAAAAGCATACAAACCCCTTAGAGAATCAACCACTCATTACCTCTGAATTTCCCGCAATATAGTCACCTACCCACCTATGCAGGTATTATATCACGTTCACCAATTAGACCCTAAGATATCCCTCTTAACAATAAATAGGTAGTATATAATACATATCACAATGCGTCGCCAGCATCTCAGTCATCAGCATCAAATCAGTCTCATGTCTAAAACATAAGAGGGGGAATAAAAGCTGGGAGAAAGTATCCAAAACAAAAGAAAACCGAAAGAGAGAAGTCCCAGATATTACCTGTTTCCTCTGGGAATAA
Organism: Aspergillus haitiensis; assembly: GCA_027569155.1. Classification (NCBI taxonomy): domain Eukaryota; kingdom Fungi; phylum Ascomycota; class Eurotiomycetes; order Eurotiales; family Aspergillaceae; genus Aspergillus; species Aspergillus haitiensis. The sequence goes on from JAPDEO010000033.1 coordinate 205,882, forward strand.
TTTCGCTTTTGGGGGGGGGGGGCATATTGCTTCGTGACGCTGAATAAAATAAGATAAAGGAAAAAAAAGAAGAGAGAAAGGAAAAAAAAAAAAAGAGAGAGGGATAAAGATGAAGTTAGACAGCTCCTAGCTCAAAGCTTTGACCCAAAGCATGTTGTCTTTGATAAATGGCATATCACCGACGCCAAAGGAACTGAACAGCTGTTCGCGAGGCAGGCCCCCATACATCAAATCCTCATTAACTGAAGGGTCTTGTCTCTGCACCGCGGTGTGTATTTGGCTGTCTATTGACGGTCCATCGAAGAAGAAGGCAATCTTCCCTTCCGTACTAACTTGGCAGAGCGCTTCCGTCATGGCTTCAAGCCGCGTTTCGATGAGTGAGGTTAGTGGGATAGAGTTATGCCAGAAATTACCCAGCTCTCGAACAACCTCCAGGCCAACTTGTATGAGACCAATACACTCTGGCATATCGATCATCAACCCGCCAGCGCTGAGAACATCAATTGCGGACAGCATGACATAGCCTAAGAACGGATTCAAGATTGTTCCCTTAAGATTTGCCGGTTCTACTGCCACCTGAGACATCTCGTACTCAGATGTACAACGTACCAGAGCTTGGGCAATCCGGAGAATTTCAACTGCATGTTTTCGAGTTGCGTTTATATACTGAGCCACCACCCCTGGCCGCAGGAGCTGGTACCGTGTGTACCTATTCAGCTTCATTAATGCCGCATGGTATAACAAATGAATTGATAAAAATGAGTCGACTTTCTTCCCTCGAACAGCTCGCTCCATGTTTACGGCAGTAAAAACGAGATGATTGGGAAGTCTGGCGATCCAATCGTCCGAACGTTGAATGATGGTATTGTGAAAGTCTTCAAATAGTTTGCTGTACGCCTCGGCAGGGATGAGTGATAACCGGAAAACATGATCGGACACATCACCCCAAATCGACATAACATTGATAAACAGGGCCATCGCACTCAGCCCTGACATTTCATTTTCTTGAGATGTAGGGAGCTGGTTCAAAAAAGTTTGAAAAAATGGTACGGTAGTATATTCTTGGGCTTCGTAAACTTCCTCACGACAAGGAAGTCGTAGGAAGGCGGTTTGCGAAGAAATTGAGGTTGTTGACGGAGCGTAAAAGCACGATAAACGCTGAAAAAGGGTTGAATTAGCCATAATCTCTGGTTATGTGAAAAAGATAAAACTCACGTCCATCAAAAATGCAACCCAGAAGGTTCTCCGACGGCACTCAATCAATGCCTGGGGGTGCAGACCATACTCGCAGGCCCGGCTTTGCTCAACAATAACCCCTCCCATTTCAACATTGTATCCTAGGCCACAAACAGTTCTAACGGCCGCCCCAGCAGCATCCCATGATTTGACAAGAGCACCTATAGCATAGTACCAGAGACTGATGATAATACGGCTCTGAGCAAGTTGGAGGGACAGGTTGTGCTGGCTATGTTCAAGGGCATACCGCGCCGTCCGGGAGTACCTTTTTAGGGCATTCATTTTACCTTGCCGGTCAGAAAACACAGATCCTAGCGCCATCATTGAGTAGAGGAGCATATTATCGTCTAGAGATTTTGTGTGGCATGACCTAAGCCATAAAAGAAATCGTCTTCGGGGGAACATATAGTACAAACGGTCATTCACAAATGTGAAGTAAGTCTCAATCAAATGAACCGCCGTCTCCGGATCAGCATCGTAAGGGTCTATTTTCCAGTCGTTCGCAAGCGGGTCTTGGGTGTCTAAATCTTTTATTTCCATCAATATTTCGGTATAGTCGGTAGAAGCAGTCCTTATGCTATCCATAGAATGCCTCTGAGGGTCTTCCTGCCCCGAAGACAAAGGCTCTGACCTCATTCCATGCTGGTACTCAGTGTCGGGTACACTCCCATGGTTGCTGTCCACGGCAGAAGGAGTAAGCATAGAACCGTCAGATAAGGGAGATTGTGAGTTTGTTCTTTGAAGGGACGTTGAGCTTTCTGAAGCTCGTGCCATAGAGTAGATTGAATTAGCTGTACCTGCGTGGTTAGAGTTTCCAGGTAGAGAATATTCCCTGTTATCATGCCTATTCGCAAACTGAGATGATTTCCACGCTGCGCGGTGGCCACGAGGTCTAGTGAAAATTTAGCTGTAAGAATTTTCTAGTAATATGAATGTCATTTGGTATCATGGGATTCAGGAGAACATACGCGCTCTCAAATCTGCACTCTCTCCCAGACTTTTGACATTGGTCACATTTCGGCAAATTTGGTTGACATTTGATTTTCTTCTCTCGGCATGTGAGGCATGCTTGTGCTAGTCGTTTCCTTGGCTTTCCCGCCTTTGTGATGCCCCAGTTTGCATTGACAGGGACCCCATCAATAATTTTAGGACAATGGGAACCGTCCGCGTAAATGTAACACAAACCTTCCCCCTCTATGTACCTTTCATCCACGACATGAGGTCGTACATGAGGTTTTGGGGCCTTGGATTTACTAGTAGATCCTGATTCGGCGGCTTCGGGTGACGCAGCCCCTACGGGTTCCTTTTCGAGTGATCTTAGACTCCGTAGTTGGTATGGCGAGTTGGTCAAGTTAGTTGGCATAGCTGGACTGTCATTTCCCTGGCTATTGGTTGAAATTTGCCCTATGGAAGGTAAATTTCGAGAGTGTGGTTGGGACAGCGTATCTGGAAGTGCCATCGACCCGCTGAAGGCACTAGGTCGTGCATCGAGGGATAAGGCGCTTGGGTCACTGTGGCGATGCTGATCCGGAATATCTCCTAACTCGTTGAGCGGGAGTATAATCCCAAACGCTCGAGGGCTATATGGTGATGGTGACCGGCTACATTGTGCTCTGGGAGTTAAAAGCTGGCTGACTGAGGGTAGTTGCTCATTTGTCTGTTGATAATTATGACTTTGAGGGGAGTTTGGAAACGGGTCTCCTTCATCCCCTCGATTCCGTGGGCGTAAAAAGGGGTCTGTCCCAAACTGTAGAGGCACTAAAGCGCGAGGTGGTGGAAGTTGATAAGGATGAGACCCAGGAACTGACAGGTTAGCTGGACGATCCGGCTCTCGCTCCGAGGGGCCATCGGTGACAGGTAACATACGCCCGAAAGGCCCCACATAGTATGTCGATGACATGGTGGCAGATAGTTGGAAACAATAGATAAGTGTATTGGGGTGAATCTAGCACTCGGTATCCAACAGCATACAGCCGATGCCCTTCCGTTGTAGAAGTGTATCTGCGAAGACTTCTACAACGAGCCCTCTAGAATAGAAAACCAATAAGGGAAATTTCTGACTCCAAGAGAAATGGCAAAGAGTGGTAGTCTAGTAGAAGATAATCATGCTAAGGTTAGCAAACAACGAATACGCCGAGTATCAAGGCCGTGAGAGAGTGATTAGAGTGCAACCACAAACCTCAATGCTACCTGAAACCCAGTTCTTTTGGGTGACGATTCAAAAATCATAGACGAGTATAATTTGGGGGGGAAGGGGGGAGGGAAGATAAAAAGAAGAGAAAAGAAAGAGGGAAAGTGACAGAGGACCAACGGAGGCCCAGTTTAAGTCCAGGATCTCACGTTAAGACCCGGTGGGAAACGATTAGAGAATGGTCCAGAAGGATAACGAAGGTTTGTAACGAGATATGAATGAGTTGAAATGAAGATTTCCCAAGGATATAGAACGATGGCAAATGTGCTCTGGGACAAGACAGCCGAGTCTACGCCACGCAGACGCAATTTGAGCTCCGTATATTGGCAATAAGACCAAAAGTTTGCGGGATTAAAAAATAAGAGAAAGAGAGAGAGAGTAAAGGTATCTAAAAGATGACAGTCATGGCGCAAACGACTTTGAAACTCTCTTTTATTCCAAGTGAGCTCCCCATGCCAGTGGTGCTGCAGGATCCCAGCTGGTCATCTAGGGCATTGAACAATAAGTGATCTGTTGGGATCGGAGATGGATTCGAGCCAGGCGACGTGCCCTGGCTCACAGCCCAGACCACAAACGGTAAGTCAAGGAGAAGCGAACTATGTAATATGTAGACAAGAAAGCGATATTTCCGACTGCAGGCTGCGACAGGGTCAGAAAGCAAGCGAAACAATTTAGGAGGGGGATTGACTAGAAAGGAAAAAGGGAAAGGTGCCCGTTTGTCAACGAGAAGCAGACTCCGCATCCAATGACAGCAGTGGACGAATAATAAACGATCAGGGGAAGAATGAAGTGGGTTATTTTTATAATTCCCTTCTTTCTCTTTTTTATTTTTTTCGCTCTTTTCTTTTTTGTATTTTTTCATTTATTTTTTTTGAATTTGTTTTTCTTTTTTTCTTCTTTTCTTTTCTTTTCTTTTCTTTTTTTTTTTTTTTTTTCATTTTTTCTTTTTTTTTTTATAATTTCCGGATTTCTTTTTCCATTTTTAATTTTTTTCCCCCTCATCTCCGTCTCTTATTCTGTCATTCTGTCTCATGCTTCTCCATATTTTTTTTATTACACCAGAAGGAGCCGCTCATACGTACCTAAAAAGGTAAAATGGCCTGACGTTGACTAGAAGATTACTGCCACTAACGGAAAGCAATGAACCTTGCAAAGGATGACATTCCGGGCGGCAAAATCTTGATGGAACGAGGTAAAAAGAAATGACGGTTAGTGGTTTGCTGTTGAATGTATTTTGGGTTCGGAGGCGGAAGGTGGAATCGAGTTGGTAGGGACTTCTAGGTAAGTAGATGCTCCTGACGCTGAGGATGAGCCCTTGTAAACCAAATCCCACCCCCCTGTAGTGGACAAGGGGAATGCGGAGGGCCGGTAAAGAGAAGGATAACCAACGGTAAGGGATCCAGGAGAAAGAAAAGCACCCAGGTTCAATGGGGATTGGTAGGTCTCGAACAAGAGAAAACGGAGGATGAGAAGAAGTCCCAGAGCGCGTGAGAAAAGAAGAGGAATAGAAGAAGAGAGGGGAGGGAAAAGGAAAAGTGATGGAGAAGAAGGAGGGGGGAAGGAATATCGTTTTTTCTGGTCGCTATGATTCTTTACAATACCAACCACAGCAGTGGCTAATCAAGGCTCGTTTGAGTGCATCATGTGTACGTACAAATTGGATTGGAGGCAGGGTTTAGGCCTTTTGTATTCAATCCTTTCTCGTTAATCCTAAGGCACTACAGAAGAAGAGGGAACAACCGAATTCCTAGAACACATTACTGATAAAATGCTCGTTTGTTTGAGGCTGGGGAAATATTTCCCTTTTTCTTTTCTTTTCTTTTCTTTCCTCTTTTGTATTTTTTCCTCTCTCCTAGGTTTCTCTCTGGCAGGTGCCAAGGTACTTCTGAACTTTGTTCCTCGGGGCAAACTGGCGATGCTCCAAGAAACCATACCAAGCACTAAATCTTCCTTGCGATTTGAGGCGGGGATGGGTGGGCAGGGTAAAAAGTAAAAAAGTAAAAATAAAATAGCTCCAAATTCTATCTAGGGACTCGAACAGACAAAGAGACTCGAAGTTATGCTATTGTGACACCAACACTCAATTAATTCACTATGCATACCATGTGTGGAGTCTCATTCTGTTCTTTGTCTTTCCCTCGACTGTTGTCTGATTGCCTATGAACCCTTTTTTTTTTTTATAATAAATCAATAATCAAAATAATTAACCTTTCAGCAAGATTTTATCTTTCTATTTTGCTAAACATTTTATTACCCATCTTCTATTTTTGCCTTGTCTTCTCCTTTCTTTCCTTTCTCATTTTCTTTTTTCTTCACTTCCCAATTTCTAATGCAACCAACTATCAAACATACCTATACCCCACAAGAAGGATGGCGTTCGCCATGACCCTTTTCATCTCCCTATGACAAACCATCCAACCATAGACATGACAAGAAGATATCTTGTATCCTCGGGACGGCATTTGGAAAATAACCTTGTTTCTTGTTTCGTCCAGGCCGGCCACCACTATTTGTTTCTGCTCTATTAGCTCCTTTCATTTCATTTTTCTCATCTCCAACGTCGTCAACCAAGTTGCCGGGTATATCACGCTACCGAGTAATGAAGACTTGTGAAAGTAAGAAAAACAAGGAGAGGGGGAGAAAAAAGGTTCCTATTGTGCTTGTTTTGACTAATTTTCATCATCCAAGAGTCATTTCTCCTTAGTCAGGAGGAAATTATTTCCACCTAATAGGAACCTCACCTAATTCTTTTGGCCCCATGATAACCAAGTACCTAGTTGCTGCTCTCTCCATGACCAAGAGCATTGGCCGAACTGGTCCCAACAAAGAAGTGATAATTAAGGGGGAAAAAGAAAATGAATGAAATAATACACATCAAGATCCTCAAGAGTTCCCACTACCTTGCGGTGGGGGGGGGTTCCCGAACAGTGCCTACTCCATGGAGTCGCTGTAATTCGGTACTCCGGAATACCTACTTTAGGGAAGCTCCCTATCATTGGGATTCAATCGGAAAATTTGCCCTTTTTCTTGATTAATATCTCTATTATTATTATTATCTCGTACAAGAGATAGACAATAAAAATACAGAGCACGCGAGTTGTCGAGGCAGGCAGAAAAAAAAAATAAAGAAATGAAGAAAAGGAAAAAGACAGACTGACAGCCAGACAGCTTGTTCAGGTGAGTTCGCACGAGTCCCTCAACCCCATCGAGGATCGTTGGCTTGTCATTCGCGGGGTTGTTGACGCTAAGTGGGCTTAGACGCCCGACAAACAGACTGGGCAAAAAGAGGGTCCTAATTCCTGAATCCACACACTCGTTTCAACCTAACCTGGTTCAACTTCCTTTTTTTTTTCCTGTTCATTAATTAATACTATTTATTATTCTTTATTATCTTTTTATCTTTTGGTTACTGCCGGCCCCCCCCAAATCTATCCCCTACCCTCCCCTTTCTCCTTTAACGGTTGTTGCAGCTCCTGCGGACACGACCCGTTTCGTCAGTCAGACTTGGATGTGTCTCAAGTATGGCGATCCGATCTGCAAGCCTTCAGGGTCGTTGATGTTCATCACAAGAATAGTTATTATAATTATTATTATTATTATCATTATTATAATTATAATAATAACAAAATGATCTTGATTGAAACTAAGAAAGATGTTAACCAATTTATTTATTTCCCTTTTTTATTTCTACTTTTACTTTTTTTTCTATCTTATTTTTCTTGATGATTGCTCCGAAGCCTGTAAGTAAATGGGTAGCTACTCGGAGTGTTAACACATCCCTCAGGTAAAAGAAAAATTTTTCTTGCCTATCTGGCTTCTTCTTCTACGTTCCCGGACCCTGCCAAGTACATGGGTACCTCGCTAGATCCCTATTTTGCTTGCTTACTTTCTGATTTTTAGCTTGCTTGCTTGCTTGCCTGATTCGGCCGGTGCAAGGTGTGTTTCTGCTGGTACCCAGAGCAGAAAGGTCGTTATCGGGTTATATAACAATACCAATCAATTTGTTCACTCTCAAACATGAAATTATTCCTTTTTAAGAAAAAGAAAAAGAATACATCTTAATGTTGTTTCAGATAATAATTATTCACAAGGGAATAATAACATAAAACATAATGATAACAACAACACCAGGGCAACACAAAACTAGTCACTAACTACATGAATAATGATTTTCACGTGCCAAAAAAATTGAAACTTAGTAATAAGCCAGTTTTTGGTAGTAAGTAGGTAAAATAACCAAAAAAGCAAAAAAAAATCTCCGTCCGACACATCATTGGCGCGATTGAGTTTAGATCCAATTTACCCGAGTGAATACCGAGATTAGTTTGCTTGTAAAACTATCCGCTTACTGCCTACCTACTTACCTACCTAACCAGCTAGTTGGCCAACTCTACACACATACACACACAGAGGTAAATTGTATTAATAGATTAGTTATAGTAATACTAATTTGATTATCATATCCTATTAATCCCTCCTCTTCCTCCTCCTTCAATGCCTTCCCACCTGCTAGCAAAAGCTTTATCGGAAATTTTCATTAAACCTAACCTACCTAACCTATTACCTAGGTGGCCCCCCCAGTCCCCAGTCCCGAGTTCCCTGTCCCCTGTCCCCTGCTAGGCACCTAGCTAGTCCATCCTCAATTCAGTCAATGGAAGGTGCGGACTACGGAGTACATAGGTACTAGGTAGGTACCTGGTACTTACTTAGTGGATACTTACCTACCTAGGATCCGGGGGGGTTAGGAGGGTAAAGGGGGGGTTGTGGGGAACACCAATCCAATCAAACAATCGAACATCCATAGGTATCCACCAATGAGTGGGAGTGAGTGACATCCACTTGCCTAGTACTTATTTCCCCTTTCCATTTGGGTACCGCCGCTCGGACCTAGGTACGGTACGGGCTACCAACGGAGCCTTTTTATTGAAACAAATACAATAATAATAATAAAATATCAAAGGAAAAAAAAAAAAAAAAAAAAAGAAGAGGTAGAATAATGGATCACTAAGATTAGCTAGTGGTAACAGGAGGGAAGTGAGGATTTGCCGCCGCTGCTGCTACTACTAATGCTGTCATTGCTACCTATCTGTCTATCTCCATACCTTGTAGGTATTCCGTCTACGTACCCTACCTACTAATTTCCATCGCTGCTCCGGAGTCCAGACGGCTTCCGTTAGTCAAGCACTACCCGGACCTAGAATCCTTCGACGAGGAGGAGAGAGGGAGGGGGTGGGGTGAGGGGGAGGAAGGATGGAGAAGGATCATTGGAGGGGGACCAATGGCTACCTTGGTGAGTATCTCAGTATTGTGAGGTAGTTAAGTAGAAAAGTAGATATACTAAGGTCCTAAAAATGGAAGATGTGGAAGTAATAAAGGTTTCTTATGTTGTCTATCAAGAGTACAGTTAGAGTGTCAAGTGGTGTTGGGAGTAAGTGGGTTAGGCTCGGTAGCTGTCCTCCACTCAAGTTATTGTTTACTAAAACTCGGCAAGAGTGACTCAAATCTAAGTCCGTCTGCACTTGCCTTATTTAGTTCGCATCCTAGGATCAACGGTGGCCCGTCGTTGTCTCTGAAGCTGGGGGAGGGGAGGGAAGGAATTGAAGGGAGGGGGGGCTCCTGTCATGGGCAATCATATGGCTGGACTCCGATAGGACTGGATCAGCTGTGGGACGGTAACTCTCCCTAGGCATGGGCACTGCGGGTGGAAACTAAAAAAGGAGACTAGTTACTGAGAGCAGGAAGCAAAGCCAAAAGAAACTAAAAATTAAATAAAAATAAAGAGAAAGGAAAAGAACCTAGGAAACTAGTTCCTCTTTGGCAGTCTCAGACTTCGCAGTAGCTCGCTGCAAGGACTGGGGTGGGTGGAGGAGGAGGAGAAGGCAAGAAGAAACAAACAAGCGAGACTAAATACCATCCTATTCCTTCTGCGAAGTTCAGACCATCTGTTTACCGAGCAACTCAACCGGGATCTGAGGATTTAGAACGTAGATCACTGGCCATATTTGGCTTACCATCGAGGAAATCGGAAATTCTCAATGAAGGGTAAATTAAACGACTTCATCAATTTCAAACACATTGGGCTGGAACACATGCAAATAGTGTTGATATCCTATCCTACCGGAAGAGAAACTCTTTTTTCATTTTATTATTATGATTTTCTCTTTCTCTTCCGTTTTTCTGGGTTTCAGTTTCAGTCTTCGTTTTTGATGTATTTTTATTTATTTTTTTTTTTCTATGATATCTCCGCGCAGCCACAATCAACGGAAAGAGAGAAAAATGATCGGATGCACGTTGAGGTATAAACCTGCATCCTGCATCAGGAAGTAATGTTATTCTACTCTCGAGTCAAGGACTGTTTTGCCTCTGCTTATGTTTTTTAGAGTATGATCAATAATCCTATTAAGGTACTGTTCTCTCTCTTTTTAGGAAAAAAAGAAAAAAAAAAATTCATCACTAATTTAATTTTATATATTTATTCATTTATGATCATGCCCTCTTGGAAATGTCCAACCAACAACCCGTCAGCCAGCCATACATCCGTTGGTGCTTAGACTCTATACTATTATTGCCTACTAGAGCAACGAGATCCGTTCTATTCCCTCGGGGCGCCGGAACACACAAGATATCATATTTACCGCCTCGTAAGATTAGCATACGTAAATATTCGTCTATCGTCTGATGGGCTAGAGTTTGATTTCGGCTTCATCTTCGCCTATCCATTGCAAGCTACCTCCTAGCTACATCATAACATAACGAGCAGCCACCTGGCAGCTAGTACCTACCGAAGACTAAGTAGCTATGTCCTATTAGATACCCAGATAATACCTCTCCCACCACCTGCATATGTTTGTAGGTAGGTAGGCAGGTAGAATGTAGTCTCGCGTGCCACCGTGTAACAGTTATTTTCCCTGCCTACTTTGCGCTCCCTACCTATCTACTAATTTTACTTGTTTCTACATTCTCGGTCGGTGGTCCCCTCTAGATCCATCCATTTCTTCCCACTAGATGCTGGCTTTTACCCCTTACCATGGACGTGGATGATTCGCCTCCACGGACCCGTGGACATGCATACGAGTTGCATGCATCGTGGGTGTATACCTTGCATACACTAAGCATCACTAAGCAGTACGAGATAGGTAGTAGTTATGGTATGTACCTCTGTAGCTCCCCTCCTAAGCCCCCGGAGAGGACATCTATCCTAGCTGGTCGCTAGTAAGTACCAGCTAGCCATGCGTTGGGCCAATGCACTGGTCGTTTGTGTCGTAGCGGGAACTCAATTTCAGGGAAAGAAAAAAAAAAAATTAAAAAAAGATTCATGGGTAGTAATAATGGTGGTCGGCGGTGCATGACTAGCATGGCAGGTAAGTAGGTATACACGAGGTATATGCAAGTGTATTGCTTCAGATAAATAGATGCACCAATACGATCTATTCCATCTCCGTGGCTGTCTTTGTATCCCGGATGAGAGCGAGCGTGCTTTATTATTATTATTATAGCTATTAATGCTAGGTATTATTATTGTTATTACTATTATGAAGAGAACCCATCGGCGCGGCATTCTGAGGCAATGGCAGAGAAGGTGGGTACTGTAGGTAAAAGCATGCTCTTCTGTTCTATCCAGACTTGCCGAGAAGCGAACGGAAATTAGGTAGTACGTACCAATGGATGTATGTATTCATTGTTCGCGTGGTTAATTACTTTTTCCTATTTTATTTTTATTTTTTTTTTTTTTTCCAAAGAACAAAAAAAAAAAACGAAATGAATAGGAAGACCAGGGTTGAGTCATACACAGCCTCAAAGGAGGATGGATGGCAATATGATAGAGAAACCGAACCTAACATGAGATACTCTGGATATGGCTATAATACTTGGCAAAGGAAGGCCAAAGGTGTGCTCAGTTGGTGGCGTAGATTTACTTTCTGGAAGAACCTAGGTAGCTAAGGAGTGAAAGTACCTCTTTTCTGGGTTCTTTTGTATGATAGACTCCGACTACACGATATCTCGTCATCGATGCCTCAACATCCAAGAGGATAGAGGGATTGTGTCGGCCTAACTGTTTCAACCATACCTTTTTGATACCTTAGTAAGTAGGTTGACCCGATTGCTTACCGTAGCTCTCTACACACACACACACACACACACACACACACACACACACACACATATATTCTTTATGAACTCATCTCACTCGGGCGAGGGATCGGCTCCGAAACTAATCCATATGCTCCACCCCTTCATTTTGTCTCAAAGACAATATACTCTACTGCGCTTCATGGCAATAGCGTAACACACCATAAAAAAAGCCTTGCGTACTATCCAACCTAGTGCCGTGCTTATGTCGTAGCGGCGAAGAGGCCGCCCGCTGGGCACCGGCATCGTTCACAACTAGCTTCGGATAATTTGGTTGATGTCGTTCTTTTTTTCCCCTTGGCTTAGAATTTTTTTTAAACACAGTTTCAGAAAATGCAAATGCAAGGCTGAGGCAAGTTAGTTCGAATTCGCTCATGTTGTGGAAGTTTAGAAATGGTGGGGGGGAATATCGATGATTCTCTTTTGGTCTCAAGTCACTAATGAATGATTAATCAACTAGCAACCATTATTTATGGTTCAACGTCTGTCGGACCAAGTACCGAGCAGAAGAAGTCTCAAGTGGATCTTTCATTATTGCTGTTTATTATTTTTTTTCCTTTTCTTATACTTTCTTGGTATTATAGAGGGTGGTCAGACAATAATGGCCCCTTTTGCTCGATTCGATCGGCATTCACATTCAATCTCACGGCAGTGGTCTAAACCCGGTGTCCATCAGTGAAGTTAAATGTTAAAACATACTAAACTTGAGACACGGTTGGCAGAGATAAGCAGAGGGACCTCATCGCCATTTTGGAACAGTTGATGCGCCTCCCGAGGTGCGGTGCGGTCTCATTTGTTTAATGTGCAGATTCCGACTGACGGCACGGGTTGATTCTCTTTTGAGCATCATAATTATTCTTATGATCATCATCATCGCCATCGCCACCATCATTATTATGATCATTATTACAGCTATTATTATTATTTTGACTTTGGAGCTACGGAATCATATGAAAAATTCGGAAAGTAAAATATCCATAAATCGATGCATGCCGGGGAGTTTGTTACATGCAGTTATGCAAGTAATAATGGTCCCCTACCATAGGTAGTCCGTCTCGTCCTATATTCAAGAAGGAAACGGGGCCCAAAAATTTCGCATTAATACTAATCGAGAAACAAAACACGGAGACGGACAGAGGGAGAGAAAATCCTCTTTTAGCCAAGTGTCATCGGCAGGTTGCCGTTAATAACAAAGTTCGGATCGAGATAGAGTGTTGGATTCAACACCGTCCGAGGCCCATTTCCAACAACGGCGAGAACCATCACTGGAGCTGATCCCCTCCTACCTAGGTTCAAGGAAAGACCCGACTCCGGAATGTCGATCCGATGCGTTTCCTTTCCTTTGTTTCTTGGATTAATTTGCATCAGAACTCAGTCCCAGTTATGGTGTTCAAAGCCGAGGATGCGGCGACGGAGCAAGATCTGACGTGCCGAACTTGGAAGCCTGACAGCTGGTGACTTGCCTTTTTTTTTTATTATTATTATCTTTTATTTTATTTATTTATTTTTATTTTTATTTTTTGCCTTTCTTTTTCATTTTTTGTTTAATTAGTTTTCTCCTTGGAGATGGAATTCCTCAGAAATCAATTCACCTCATGTCAAATCTATAATCTACACGGGGAAGACAAGAAAAATAATACCTCATTCCTTCTCACATCCGACCTAATCCAACGGAATCCTCGGGATGCCAGATGATATCCTCTCTTTCCACGGGAAGGAATCTGTCCTACCTAGGTACGTACCGATATTAATCTATCTTATATTGCGTCGAATCTATATTTATCGCCCTGGGACTCGGTTATGGATACACACTAGCTGGATGAGCTCCAATTACCTATTTTTGAACAGTGACAGCTAACAGCTTACTCTCACCACCTTCACTAACGAATCACAACTAACCCTAGAGAAGAAGGCCGGTCAAATAGGCGGAAAAACTAAACCTAAACCCTTTTTCTCTCGCAGGGGAGGTTCCGCTAACTCGTTCAAAAAAATAAAAACAAAATCCATTATCACACATAGTTTCCTTTCTTCTCTGCATGAGAAATTCGGGATTCAATCGAATCATGCAGAAGAGATTATCTACGGAGAGTTTAGCCTTGTATCCCCCCCACCCCCTTCTCTTCACTCCGAAGAAGGACAGGACGTGTCCTACTACCAACTAGCCAGCCGGCCTCTCACATCCTAATCCCACTCCCGATCCTTCCCGTGTTGTAAGCTGAGCCCGATTTTAGAGTGAATGGAGAGTGACAGAGAGAGTTTACGGCTAAAACGACTTGCAAGCAATATGCACTACGCCTACTCGACTTTACTCCTTAACTCAATTTCTACTTGTGCATAGCAACAAGCGAAGTAACATTCGGAGCTCTCCCCGTCACAAACTGAACTCAATTCGTCTTGTTTTTTTTTCCCCTGACTTAATAGCTTCTTCGCAAAAGCCGCCAACCAAGTAACCCCCTACCGACAATCACACACGGAGCAACATCAACAACAACCATCGTCCTAACAATGAAATGTACTTTTCGGAATCCACGGACTACATGCCGACGGGGGGCATCGGGTAGTAAAGAACCTATGATGTTTCTCAGAATACATCGATTATTTTACTCGTTTTTTTTTAACCTCTACCTAACGTAACCGAACCGAACCTTGTCCACTGCTAAATTCTAATGCTTACCGGGCTGAGTCAGTGTCACTACGTAACCTGTCGCAAAACCTGGCAGTTAACGGGCGAAATGCTACCTATACTTACTCTATTTTCTAGATACTCTAGATTCTATTCGCCTTCCTTACTTGCCCTACCGGACTCAATACTCCGTTACCGATTTAAGGAATTCTCTTGCTTACCTATACCTGCCTAGTCTCACCGATTCAAGATCCTCCGTGGTCCTTAGGGATTAGATTAGGTAGGTAAGGTATGTAGCTCCCTCCCCCTAAACCGAAATGAGACATGATTGCGAAAAAAGAACTACACGACACACACACATACACACATAAACAAATCCACTCCTACACACACTGATAAAAAAAAAAAAAGAAAAAAAAAGGTTCTTTCTCACATACGTACACACACATTTTAATCTATTGAGTGATTTCTCTCTTATACTTACCTACTTACTCTTCTTCCTACCCTTTTTTGTCCTCTTCCTCTTCCAAAACGGTTAGTAGGTAGCAATTAAATTGGATTCATATCTCCTAACCGGGCGAGAAGAGGTTTAAAAAATAAAATAAAATAAATGAAACTAAATCATCCAGATCCATTCACACCCACTCGCACGCATTTACCCTCTCTCTCGCTCTCTTCGTATCGTATCTATATCTATTCATTGAACAAACAATAAATGGTTTATTTTGTTCAATTGGAGGGATTTTCAATGCGGCGTTTCGTTCCGGTTAGGTCAAGTCGGGTCAGGCAACCGACTCAATTGCATGATTATCGTGAACTAGGCTACCTGTTAGCTGTTGGTTAGGACGGAGAAGACAGGAGGTAGACAGGTACCTAGGTCCCGTACCGAAGAGGGTATACACTGTGCATTGCAAGAGGAATCTCTGTCCGGGGGTCTAGGTGTACTGTACTCCGTACTCCGGAGTCCGAGGTTACTTACTTACTTACTTACTTACTTACAAGGAACTACTACCTTGTCAAGAGGGTCGTGGGCGGGTAGGTGGGTGGGTATGTATGTATGTAGGTAGGCGGGTAGGTAGGTAGGTAGGTAGGTAGGTCTGTACCTAAGTATGTACGTATGTACATGTAGTACGTGCATGCATGCGTACCTATCTAGCGAGAGAGGAGCGGGTACCTAGTAGGTGCTAGTTGGCCTCCGTGACGAGGTAGTGTAGTATACTTACTATCTCGTTGGGATACTATGGTGACAGACAGACATCTAGAGTGTTGCAGTGTTGCTCTGAGAAAGAGAAGGAGAGTGCACACAGAGAGAGATGAGGAGAGGCATCGTAGCAGTTACATCTACAGAGAATAACTCTCAATCGTCCTTTGAAGTGATCATGAATGCTTGATTGATTCGTCATCAAAAGAGCGGAGGAGCACTCTTCGAGAAAGAAAAAAAGAAAAATATTAAGTAAGAAAAAATATACTGGGTATTGCAAATCCTGTTCATTTGCTGTAACTACCATTTTAACCGAATTGAAAACAAACTCATCATTGTCCCACCATTTCACCCAAGGAAAACCCTAAAGAAAAGAGAGGAAAACTTTTTACTCATCCTTGAGGGTGTTGATGAAAGCAGCAGAAACGCCCTCAGGCTTGCCACCGTCAATGGCAGTGTGGGCGATCTTCTCCTTGGAGAAAGCACCGGCGTAAGGGTTAAGGCGGAGCATAACCTGCTTGTTGCGCAGAGGGTTCTTCTTCTGGACGTTGACGCGCTTGGTGCGGGCCTCACCCTTGGGGGCACGGAGAACGGACTGGATTTCAGAAGAGTTGATGAGGCGGGCCAAGTCGGAGTTAGCGACGAGGTTGGAGGGGAGGAGGAAGTCCTTCTTGAGGGCGGAAGGAGAGGTGGTGGTGCCGTAGACCTGGTCAAGGGCCTGGAAGGCAGCGGAGGACCAGACGATGAAACGGCCGAGGTGACCACCAGGAGCGAGCTGGAGGAGGTTGAGAGAGAAGACGGAAGAGGTCTCGACACCGGGGATGTTGCGGAAAGCACGGACGAGCTCCTTGCCATCAACCTCGGGGTTGTAGACAACGAGAGGTCCGCGGCGCTGGCGGAAGCGACGGCTCCTGAGCTTACCCTTACCGGCGCGCATCTTCTTAGACTTCTGGACCTTCACGAGGTCAGCACCAGCACCGAGGGCCTGGAGGAGAGAAACGGCAGCCTTGGTCTTGGTGACGGCAGCGTTCTCAAAGGTCTTGGAGTCAACGACGAGGGGAACCTCAGGAACGTTGGCGACACGGTGACCACGGGCGAAGAGGAGGGAGGGGACGGAAGAAGCGGCCAAAGCAGAGGCGGTAGCGAAACGTCTGGAGAAATTTTCGACAATCCCATGTTAGTTTTCATTCCTTGTTCCTTCGTTGCGCAGCCGATTGATGCGTTCCCAATCTTCCAGATCCAACCACAACCCAAAAATCACAGATCATATCGTACCTCTGACCAACGTTGACCTTCTGGTGCCACTTCCTCCACACCTTGGTGGGAGCGAACATGCGACCGCTACGGCACTGGTTACCGAAAGCAGCCTGACCAGCACGGTGAGTACCGCCACCAGAAACACGGGGAATACGAGCGACAGCACGGCCTTAATATCGTAGAAATCATCCTGGTCAGTAATCTTGATTCCTCTGACTCGTTTCCCATTCCAATTGAAGCTGGATGTGAAATGAAAATTTTTCGTTGCGATTCCACACATACCGGTACCCCAGGACTCAGCGGAGGTCTGTTCACCAGCCTTCTCGCTCACGGCATAAGGCTGTCTCTTGTTCTTGGCCATACCGGTGTGAACCTGCCTATAGTGAAACCGTCAGCCATTGTGTCCTTCCTCTCTCTTGACTATCCAAAACCCCTTCGCGGTGTTGAATATGGAATATTTGTTCGCAACATACTGAACGATATCAGGACGGATGGGCGAGGAGAAAACAGCCGGCAGGGGGGTGGTAGCCCCGCTGGGCTTGCCATCGGCCGAGGCGATAGTGACGGTAGGACGAGACGCCATTGTTGTCGACGGTGAGGTTTGTCGTTGTCGTCGTTCGAAGTTGGAGATCGAAGTTTCTCACGATGGGCTGGTGGAAATTTTCGCTTAGTTTGCACGCTCGGGGGTGGTGGGCTGCGGGAAAGCCCTAAGCCCTGTACTTGCCTTTTTGGGATTGATAGGGGCTTGGCAGACACCTGAGGCATAAAAGCTATCAATCTCGGCAAAGTTAAGCTTAAAAGATGTCTATTCCTTATTATAATGATATTCCCGTTTTGTTGGACTACCTCTCTTCTTATTATCCCTATATCTCTTAGACTAAGGTACTCTGACGTATAAATGCGAAATCAAAGCCTAATCATCAACTCCAATTCTCATTGTAGAACCAATTACCAACCGCCTTACCTTTGCTCTCACCATCTCTTATTGGAAAGTTGGCAGTAGATACGGATAATGGGAAATCCCTCTAATTTTTTTCAAGTTAAGTTTTACTTCATATATTGGGAATAAATTTCATTTCTATTGTTACTATTCTTCTTCTTCCCTTTCTTTTCCCATAGCTAAAAAAATGTTTTTTGGTACGAGGGTTGCCTGGAGAGAGAGTAAACCCAAAATATATATAATCGCATTCCCGCTGGATGCAGCCACCATAGCTACTCGCATAAGTTTGTAAAGGAAAAGTTCTCCCTCATGCTAGCCTTCAATTTACAACAGAAAGTATATACATGGCTCAATTGCGCATACTAGGTGGAGGCACAAGAGAGTTACATGAATAATATTTGTAGGGTAAGGCTTTAATAGTCGAACAGAAAGACTACAATCAAGAGACATGAAGATTTTTGAAAATAAATTCAAGACGATGTAAGCGCTTATCGAATGACCCTAAAAAATTCTACTTGGCTGACTTGTTCAATGTAGCGATTTTGTATATAGACGGAACTGAAATGATATCAATGATATGCTCGAGATAATAATTTAACTGAAAGAAAATAAACATCCAACTGGATAGTTGGAAGCACCAAAGCGTTGGGGCATATGTGGTCTGGTTCCTTGAAAAATTTACAATACAAAAACCAAAAATCCTTGAAAAGCCGATAATACAAGCAGAGATCAAGTCAATCTACTACCTGAGACTGTGTCCTTGAGATCTTTCCAAAATGTACTCCATCGCTGGAATTGTAAATACGGGAAGAAACAATTGTACAAAAAAAAGGTCCATCACAAGGCGCTATGAGAAGCTCATGTAAGGAAACGAAAGCCAAAAAAAAGGACAAGAAAGAACGGCCATACGACAAATGGGCTCTGCATTCTGAGCCAGCAGGTTTCAGAGCCACGTCTATGCATGAGTGTGGGCACGTCTATGGCGACGCATATCCTTCAACATGCGAGGCTTCAAGGAGGCAAGCTTGATGGTGAAGTCAGCGCTAATGCCGGCAACGCACTCAGTACCAGCAGCCACAGGCTGAGTGGGTGTCCAGGCTCCACTGGCACAGCGCTGGAAGGAGGTTCCATCGATGCAGTTCCAAAGACTATCATCGGTGCAAGGGCCGGAGAGGACGCCGGAGCTGGAGGTCTCGGGGGCAGACGAAGTCTCCGCAGGAGCGATAGAGGCCGTAGTAGTGGTCGTTGTGACGAAAGCTGTAGTTGTGGTAGTAGTGGTGGTCGTGGCGGTGAACTCGGGGACGGCTACTGTTAGGCCTAAAGAGGGCTTCGCTGAAGTAGTGGCAGCAGCGGTAGCAGTGGGAGCGGCAATAGCACCGCCACTTCCACCTGTGATACCGGCGCCTCCCCATTGGGGAGTACCAGTGCAGGCAGCCTTACCCACGGGCGCAAGATTGCTGGGCTCTCCAGCAAACTCGACATCATCACCTGGGTATGGGAAGCGAATATCTTCTCCCTCCGAAGTCATACAACCGTTAATATTTGCAATGAACATATCTGGGAAGCTTTCAAGAGCGCGCTTCTGTGCTGTGACAGGCTCTGACCTTTTAGAGGAGCTAGAGGGCACAGTGACAGGGGCACAGTTCATATACATTTCACGAGCACCGACGTGGTTGAACCAGGTCCATGCCAGAGTATACTGACCAGGAGCAACGCTGTCGGGAATAGTGAAGTTGAATGTGTAAGGGTTAGGCAATGTTGCATCACCATTAAGGTTGCCATCGACATTAGCCACGCAACCACCCTCATATGACTTGATGACACTCCATTTCGAGTCTTTGGTAGGCTCACGGTCAGTGGTCAAACTGACCTGGCAAGAGCCGCCTCCATGGGTAGCACTGCCGATGAATGCTAACTCTTGTGACTCGCCAGGGACCATGATATTTTCTGTTGTGACCGAGAAGGTGTTGGTGCCCAACTTGCAGGGGAAGTCACTGCCATCGGCCATGAGTGGAGAGTTGTTTAGGTCAGCACTATTGTACGGAACAGGCTGGACCATCTTCTGATGGGCGTTGACGACAGAGGCGCCAATAATAGCCCCTAAGGCGAGAGTAACCTTGGAAATCATGGCGAAAGAAGATTTGAACTTTTGATTTTGGACTTGAAGAACTGTTCGGCAATTGAAGGAGTGGTCAATATTTCTGATCGTACCCGACGATTCAGAAACAAAGGATGTAGATGTTGATAATGAAGGCTAAGATTGGATTGTAGGTGGTCAGCTAAAGAAAATAATAATAGAAAATATACAAAACAACTGCAGGGAAAGGAGAGCCTTATCCCGAAGTTGCATCTTTTTCTAGCGAGGAAAGGATATGAAAAAAAGGGTAGATATTATAGAAGTTATGATACCTTTATCTAGCAGAACAGTGAAGGAAGTCTGCTGTTATAAAATGGAGCTACTTTGCCAAAAGAAAAAAGAATGAGGGTGTCTGCCACAGGCAATATCACCAAGAATCTGTAAAGAGTGAAGAAAAGAAACAGGAACTAGCCTGAAGAATTGTCGAACAGGTTCACTTGAAGGATTGAAACACACCAGCGTGGTATGGCGAAGAAGACCCAAAAGCCCAGCATTGGCATGAAAGGGGCCTTTTATATGGCATCCCTCGAAGGGCACAGATCTTGGTCCATAGCCGATGAAGGAGAGGGTGGTGGGGGGACAAGAGTGAATCATGTTCAAAAGAGTCCCTTGTAGGTCTCTGTATGGATCCTCCCAGGTGGAGGTGAAACAACCAGCAGCTGGCCCACTGTGATGCATCTACTCCATACAAGTAGAACAAAAGGTTTAGAAATTTCAATTCGACTAAAAAAGAGCGAGGGCTAGTCCGTAAGCAGTTTGGGGACAAGTTTAAAGGGTTGCTCCTGATGACGAAAGTTGACAGGGGTAGTGCAGTATGGTTATGTACATACCATGTATTTTTAGTCTTTTGTGTATGATTTTGGCTGTTGGGGTAAATAATGTCTTTTTTTTGGTTTGTATTTTACCGAAGAATGTTTATCACGTTAAGCGACCGGGGCTCGGCAGGGGGGAGGAACTCGGGATTGTCGCACCATCTGCCCAAGTGTCCGGTACCTCAGCCTCTCTTGGGGTTGTATTGGTTGACGGGTCAGACCTTCTATCACCAATCAGCATTTTTAAATGCATATATTTCAGGTGGTGGTACCTCCTGCCAAGAGGCGAACACAGGAGAATTTCAACCACTTACTTTCCGTTCGTCTCTCAGGGTCAGCTAAAGAGTTCCAGGTGATCCGTAGTCATCAAATTCGAGCGGGATTATATTACCTTATATTAAGTATCGCCCCTGGCCCGACGCATAATAATCTTGAACATCTCTAAGACAGAAGGTAGCAACAATCCTGGGGCTGCTAGAGAACAGCGATCTGTTACGTGTATCCACCCATTTCCCAACCGGAAATGTTAATGATAGCTGTGAAATGAAGGGATGAATACGTTACGTAGGCGGTTGTTCAAACTCAAGGCCAAAAAGTCTTCCTAATTGATCGACCCTCATGGCTCACTTAGACCCATGGGCATCTAGCCACTTTGTAAATATCGACCATACTCATCTCACCGCCAGACGTGGGGCGGTAGACGCCAGACCATAAGCCAGTGACAGTCAACGGGATTTAGGGCATCACAATTTTCAGGGTGAAAGGATTCATTCCTGTTTCATGCTGGATCTTGTATGCGGACGACACGAATTAAATCTGCTAAAAAGGGTCCATTGCACGTCGGTGACATGCTGACCTTGGCCGAGTAAATAAAGAAATATATGTAGATTATCTAGAATGTATGTACTGTATGTATCACCCCCTTAGCTATGAAAATGGTCATAGAGAAAAGTTACTGTTTAGTAGTATACCTTTTTGATGGCTCATTAGGAAGTAAGATAAAAGCAGGACCCCAACACTAGGCCTATTGATTAACTGGCTTCGACCGGCCTCAACTTCCGTCGCCACATCTAGGATTTTATATCTTACGAGTATACCTATCTAATAAATCATTCTTCATATGTCTGAAATGTAGTTTACCATTTACACTTTAAAAAAAAAAAACCCTTGATGCAGCCATGAATACTGGAGAGGGAAAATAAAGGTTAAGGTAGTCAATGATCAAGCAAGGAAGGCCTTGTTTCAGATATATGGCTCCCCGCCCCTTGGAAAAAAACAAGTACATGATCAAGGGTTTGGGTCTTAGGCTACTGCACTAAACGTAGATTAGATAAAAGAGTACAAACAATACCAATAAAATATAGAGAAAGAGCAAACCCGGCCTTTTTGTACTTTTTGTGTTGCGAACATCTACTGCCCACTTCTTGGATTCCCGCTTGACTCCATAACTGAAAAAAGTCGCTGAAAATAGACGACACTTCAACCAATATATTATTACTGCTTTAGAGTGAAAGGGTCTTTTAGTTACCTCGTAATGATTCTTCAATACCTAGGTATTACCCAGAGCTATTTGTTGACCATTTTGTGTCATCTGCGGTCAGGCCATCCCGTTTTGCCCTCCCAAGGCCTTCAAGCATAGGAAGAGCAATAACCGAATCCTATTTGTCACCTCTAGCGCCTTGTGTCAAAATATTTGTGTCAGAAGCCACCACATGGCAGTGGGTTTAAGGCAAACACACCGATGCTATTCATGTAGGTACATGCACTTCGAGTGACGATTTTCAAATTAAGATCCAAAATAACCCAGCGGTTAAATTGAAACGTGGCAAGCTTTAGTATTCCCTCATGGGTTACCAAGCCTTCCATCTATACTTGGAGTGATAGGCTGAGGCTTAAAGCGACCGTGTTTGTACGACGATGGTAAACGGTGATGGCTGTTACGATGTTCTTACCGAAGTTCCCATAATTGGTACCCTAAGATCCCGTTGATAGACTGAGTCAACAGATATCCTCTGCTCGCCTTTCGTTCTTGAAATATTTTTTCAAGTAATGTTGTTTGCCCTCCTAGCGTCATATGGGTCCCTTGACTTGCCACCATTTACTTTGCTCCTCGGGGAATTTTTCTTTCTTTTCTTTTTCTTACTTGCTCTTCTTATCTTACCTTAAAATAAGCGTCGAAGTGGGCTATTTAACCAATTTTATATTTTCCAAGATAATCTATGTAAGTTCAGCTCAACTTATCACATTCAGCTCCTAGATCAAGAAAGCAGTTCAGGTAATCCCTGCGGTGGCTGGTGTGATAAATGTGTAAACGTGTGGCTGTGCAAATGATCGAGGATCCCTTGCTCATGGTTCTATTCTAAGTAGGCCCATGGAAGAACGTTGAGACCGGGCAGGTAGCCCTTTTGCCTTTTAGAAATTACGGCCCTAGATCAAATACTAAGATTTTTTTTCTTAACGAAGGTCGCTCAAAGTAATCTTCCATAGTTCTATAGCTAATAAAAATGAACACCACCAGTCACTCATCCCCCACACATATACATAGCCCCCTACCTAATTAAAGAAAAAAGGATAAGGAGTCTCGTTATTAGTTTGATAGTGTTGTCAATGGAGAGCGATCTATATTTGCCATTGTAAACCTTTTTTTTAACATTGAATTAGATTGCTGAGATGTATAGGTAGAGAGCTAGAGCTTTATTTGAGATAGTCTCCCATCAATCATTTAACTAAAAGTTTTACATCATTTTGTCTGCATGGCTTTCTTCCATTTTTAAAAAGCTGCTATCACAATATAGCCTGAGTGAAGAGTGATTCTTGACCGATGGATGAGAATAATTAATAAATTGTATACGAAAGGTATGTGAGACATTATCTGAGGAAAAAAGGGGAGAGAAGACAATATTTCATAAAGAATTAGGAGGGGAAAATAATAGAGTAAAATAAAGTGATGACTGAATTCTTTACAATATGATGCTGTGAGAAGTTTAGCCTCACATCTGGATAACCATCTTTTCCATATAGACAGAACCTAGAGATATCCTAGTAGAAATGCATTGATGAAGTAATTATTGCATTAAGAGTGATAATTTTAGAATAAAGCTGCAAAGACCAAGTTAGCAGCGGTAAACCCCGGATCGCGCCCTAAACCCAACTCAAAATAGATCGCACGACCCCTTTTGGCTCATAGAGTTTGACAGTGCTTGGGGAACTATCTAAAGCGGCTATGATTGATTTCCATTAGTGAGAATAGTAAATAAACAATGCAGTAGCTTTTACCTTTACCTTTACTGCCTCTACTCCGATTTCGACCGATTTTGTGTTACCAACCTGGTAGGCGCCGTCCGGGATGATCATTAATTTATCCACCTCTCCAAACGTTACAATTGGGTATTTCTAGACCCTAAGCTGCTTGTAACCGCTGCCGAGAGTCACCTAAACTAGATGGGGGCTAAACGTGCGATCTCCCCTCAATGTTCGAACATGAGGCGCTTCTTTAAAAGAGTGGGAGTCGCCTCACCATTGTGGTGGTTGTCCATTTAGTCTACAAACAACCATGATCCAATACTCCCAAGACAGGCAAGCGAGGCCATATGTGGCGGTTTCTCAAAACCTTTGGCATGATGGCAGACGATCACACAGTACTCCACGGTCAGACTCCCCGGCGAAGATGGCTTTTCGTCACGAGCTGCCAGCCCCAAAGGATGACCCAGGTAGAATGTTGAAAAAACCAGCTGGATCGATTATTGCATTGATTTTCGAAACCCTCCTCTGTGTTGTCGCGCTATGTTTTGTTGGTGCGATTTATCTACCTTATTAAAGATATACCGTAACTAATACCCCATAGCTCTCGGACTCATCGCACTATGTATAAGGAATCGACCGACGGGCGATAGTCTGGGATCAGCCATGGAGCAAGCAATGAAATTGGTATGCGCATGTAGTTGCTTTATCTAGTTTAACTACTCATGAGATGTTCTAATGGAGTATAGGGACCAACGGTGTATCCAATTCTCTTCGCTGCTTTGCTATCTCGTTCCTTGAAAAGTGTCGGCCGATATCTTTCCCAGAGATCTGTCCGTTTGTCGGTGAGTCTTACTGGTCGTGGGCATGAAGAGGTGATTGGCCCAGCCTAACAATATGTAGACTCTGTGGGCATTTATGAATACCAACGCGACCGCAGATCCTCTTCTCCACCTTGTCAGCATGCCCAGTTCATTGCTCGTTTGGGGCCTTCTGGTTCTATGGGTCATGTCACCACTGGGAGGCCAGAGCACGATCCGACTATTATATAAGACAAACCTAACTGAAACCAACATCCCAGAGTTGCGATATTGGGATAATGGTCCGTTGGGTGCTATGTTTACATACGTGGGTATAGTAATGGGTAACGATGGAGCTTACCCTCTCTCAATGCGGGATATCTACTTCGCAAGCCTGATGCAAAGCATCAATACGAAAGCTGGCCCGCTTGACCAGTGGGGTAATATAAAAATCCCTCGTCTTGACGCCGGAAACACCTCGGCTGCTAGTGCAGACGGATGGATGCCTCTCATGGATTCGACTAGGGTCGAGTCATTTACCTCCTTGTTTGGGATGCCTATCGTGAACCTGCCGGAAGTTAAAAAGCAAGGCGATCTTCATTTCACTATCGAGTCAACATATCTGGACCTTTCTTGTTCCCCAGTGCGACATAGGGAGAGTTTCTACTCCGAAGAATCGGGCCTATCTATAGGATGTGAGGACTGCTACCAGACTAGCACCTCGGGTTTATTTTTCCGCTCTCAAAGATATATGGGACTTCCAACAGAGGGCGCCGCATATAATTCGAATATCGACATGAAAAGCCCAAATTACACAGCACCGCGGTCTATACAATTCAATTCTACCTATAACCGTATAACTTCACTTACAACCTGCAAGGTTACTCAGAATATGGTTGAAAGCTTTATTGAGTGCGTAGATGGTAAGTGCGCGACTACGAAGGTTCGCCCTTCAGTCACAGACCACCGCCCCAAGAACTACACCATCATCGATTATTGGGCCACAGACGTTTTGAGAATGATCACCAGTGCAAGCCAGCGGATGACTGAAGAAGATGTTATCTGGGGCTCAAGTACATCTGAGCTCTTCCTCAACGACCCCACTATCCTTCCCCTCCAGACGGGTATAAATGAGGTCACAACTGCCCCTGGTGGAGTGAATTTGTATAAGGTGGATGCAGACCTCATCGCAATCAGAGCGTCTATTTTATTGAACACTGGTGTCCAGGCCTTTATGGCCCCCACAGCATTTGCTGGTGGTCTGTCAACTAACCTGAGCTTGTATGGGCCGTCTCATATCCCCGCAAATGGACTGTTGGCGGTTGCAAACCAATCTGCCTGGAACAACTTCAGCCTAAATGCGCTGGTGCCCCCAGGTGGCCTTCCGCAGGCGGGCAGGCCTTTTATCGGCGCATCAACTAACGCTACTTTGACGCGGTACACTGAAGTCTACCGGCCCGACTACGTATGGGTTATTATCCTTATCGTCTCCTCTGCTATGTTATTCGCAGCCGGAGTATCAGGAATCACAGTGCGCATGATGACGATGGCACCGAATATCTTCGATCCCGTTATAGGTCTTACTTACAACAACCCTTACATGGCGATAACGAGCCAGACAGACAGCCCATTGGATGCAGATGAACGGGCGCGAGTGCTCCGATCTACGAAAGTTCAATTCGGTTCAGTTGACGACGACGGAACTGCTAAAGCAGTGTTTGGCGAAGCAACCAACGTGGAGCCTCTGAAGTTGGGGGTTCCATATCACTAAAATTATAAATGTCGCAGGCGATTCTTTTTTGGGTATCCATATATAAATGATATATGGTGAGACGTTGTATTTAGCAAGCGAGCGTGCATGTTTGGCGCCTGTGGTATGTATGTATGTATGTGTATGTGTGTATGTGTCCTTGTACATATATGTATGTGGAACTCCACACATTATTGATTGAATATTATTCTTTTATTTATATGAAGCGAGGACCCATAAAAAGCCAAGCCACAGAAACCAAGAACCTCCACATTGAATACATAACCGAAGCGAATCTCGAATAATTTGCCAAGATAGGTAAAATACCATCTTAAAATACCATCTTAAAATACCATCTTAAAATACCATCTTAAAATACCATTACTCAGTAAGTTTCTCTTTTCGCATGTATGGAGTTAGAGGTAACACTTGAAGAACAACCTAATTCCTGCCTACTAATAAAAATGCTTCCCCTCTAGCTCATGATCATAATGAACGGGATGCAACTCTTGAGTGAGTGAGTCGCTCGCGATTATTTCCTAAGATAGAGTGAAAGTACAACCAGCCTCCACCAAATATTTGACTATAATGACAGCTCACCTTGGCACACCCCTTCTCTAAGACGATTGTTTCCGATAAACCACCACTGCCTTGCCATGACTACTATGGGACTAATTACTATGTCTTAGGCATTCCTTTTCCTTTTTTTTTTTTTTTCTTTGGTAATAAGGTTTGGATTTATTTATTTCGTTTCTCTTTTTTCACCTAATATTTTTCACACATGGTTAGCACCAAGCATTCAGCGGGGTTACTCTCAGCTGATCTGTGGATGTGGGCGAGATCATGTTTCATGTTTCAAATGAAATATGGCCGAACAGAGATACACCTAATAATTATATGAACCCTACTCCTTTGATCTTATCTACCAATTGTTGGAATTATTATTACATTATAGTATTAATTAATTCAGAGAGAAAAGAAATGAGAGTCACAAGTCCAAGTTGGAATGGGATCTGCCGAGGAAATAAGGTTCCAGAACCGAATACTTTTTGAGGGGAAGACAGGGAGGGAGGACGTAGTGACCCGTCTACTCAACTTATTGGATGATTTGGATCGGAAAAAGAGAAGCGAAGCGTGTTCTCTGATCCCTCTCTGTCTGTTCTCTTTTAAGTTTTAGATCCTTAGCCTTCAAGATTTGACAAGGTTCTGAAAAAAAAACTCTGAAGTTTAGTTGGACCCTGTCAGTGCGGTGCCTGTTATAAGTAATTATCTCTCACCTTTTTTTTTTTTTTTTTTAAGAAGCGGGAGGAATGATGGTCTTCGGTTGCACGGATTTAATATGGATCTGTTTCAGGATGTGTGAGGCGGATTTGTGATGCGGTAAGGGGAGAGAGGGGGAGTACAGAGTACAGAAAAGAAGCCTGTCGCACTGTCTTACTATCCTAGCACCGGACCGGTCCCTTACTAGAGGAATTTCAAAATTACCAGTATTTATATAATATCTCACTTGTCAAACCTCATCAGGTCGATATTTCTATATTTTTTTAACCTCACCAGGTGGTAACAATTATTTTTCAGGGCTATAAGATTGCTGTTATTAGCACAGAAAGAGTGTACCTTTAGGGGCTGGAGTTGCCCAAAATGGCTGCCGAAGTCGCCAGATTGGGAAACTTGGGCCCCAGGAACTAAACCTAAATGGGCGATCAGCGCAGGCCGCTTTACCTTGGAAAAATTACAACAGTGCTGTAACAGCGTTACAGTCCCAGCCAGACCCATCCGGCACGGGCTAGGTACTCCTGAGTGGGCTCGCTGGGCTCTACAAGCTACCTTTTTTTTATATCCACTGGGGAAATGCTGTAGGAACTCTAAGCAAGTCAGAAAAAGAATGGCAAACAAAAGCATTATAATCTCAACTCTTTGTAAGGAAACCATAGATAACACCATAAGTTCCCACACCCTTTCTATTGTCCCCTGGAAAATCTATTTGTCCTCAGCTTTACCTCTCTCCCGCCTCTTTTCATACCATGTCTTTTCATACCATGGCATATCTGGGCCTGCCTCGAAAGAAAAGAGCGCGACAGAGGAAACCCCATGCTTGAAAGTTTTAGTTCTACTACGCTAAACGGCGAGAGTTGTATCTTGCAAATGGGCCGACACTACTGTATTATGCACCTAACACTAATATATCAACTACTTCATTGCACGGCAAATGGAATAGATATCATTTATTCTTGAATGCAACTACTCTTCAGATTTACCGCATGCTTAAGATACACAGATTCTGCTCAGAGGCTTTGTTGGAATCTAACATACGGAGGGATTGCATATATATAAGTAATCCTTTCTCTAGTATATTTGACTCTTATACTAAATTAGAGTGGCATTATATAAACCAGATCAGTAGGGAGATGGGCTTGCAACATCTGAGCCTTATATATCTTGTTTACACCTCCCTGTTTGTTTCTTGTTTGGCTTGGCTTGT
This sequence comes from Aspergillus haitiensis, assembly GCA_027569155.1. NCBI lineage: Eukaryota > Fungi > Ascomycota > Eurotiomycetes > Eurotiales > Aspergillaceae > Aspergillus > Aspergillus haitiensis. Next base: position 234,681 of record JAPDEO010000033.1, read on the forward strand.
TTCCTCCAGGCATTCAAGTCTTCTTCACTGACAACAAGCCTAACTGTAGGATAAGTACACTGCTTTTCTATATCAATATGTATCAGGTTATGTTCACATGCCACTTATTTTCCAGGAGAAAGTCAAGAACAGAACAGCCCTCGAAGAGATACGTGTGAAACGAAACAATTGTAGATGGATTCCTCTAAACAGACCTTGTCTTACCCCCACTAATGTTGACAATAACACTTGCTGGTAAATCCCATCATCATTGACCTGCACTCACATGCTAGCTTCTGTGGGCAAGGCCAAGTTCAACTTCTGCCCTATCTTTAGCTTCTCCTTAATAGTGCGTCTCCATCTGAGCAAGCAAAATACTGGCCAAAAGGAAGCTAGTCAAGATGTGAAAATGCAGCTTCAAGCCGTCAGACCTGATCCAGGTGCCCACCAAGTCTTACGTATAAAAGTAGGTCTGAATATACTAGATGATATGGGGGAAGAGGCTTATCCACAATCTCCTTGCCCTGTTGGAAAGGTTTAAATGTGGAGGGGATTGGGAATAAGCTCATTGTGCAGATTTTTGCCCCATTAGAAATTATAATATGCTATGGGTTGGTGCTCTGGCAATAATGTGGTCAGCCCTAGTGGATCCTTTCATTAACTAAGGTAACTTGAGACAGGAGAGGTTGATTTAGTGGGGAGGCTAGGAAGGATGATTGCAGAACTGCCTGTGCTATAACTAGTTGTCCTCATGGACCAAGATTATCTCACTGCATATAGTGCCCTTATATACTCTATCTGGCTTATACAGATCCCTGTAGTTGCAATCAACCAGAGCTTCCTATTCCTAATCACACAAGACACATAGACAAGGTGTTGTCATGATAAATAGAATCTAGTCATATCAGCTAGCCCCCCTGATGCCAAGATTTATACTAGATAGTGTTAAGTAGTAGTTGAATAGGTGGATGTACTATGGCAAGTAAAGAATTCACCTTAATAAGCAGTCCTAGGAGAGGATGCAAGGGGATATATCACCAAGATATCGAAAAAGGAGGTACTACTTCCAGGATCTGGCTATGAATTGTATAAAATGAAAAGGTCATGTTTCAAATAACTCAGTAGCGTTGAACCCGCGTAGCCCATCCTCCCCATCAATTTCCCATCCCTCACCGGCCAGAAACGTAACCAGATCCCTCTTCAGATCCGCTGTATCCCCATATTGGTATTCCCAGCACTTATGCACAATCCGTCCTAAATGCTCTCTTTCAAGAACCGGCCATTGACGGTTGTCCAACCTGTTCTTGGCCTCTACCTTCCACGTCCTCCAGTCACTGTCAGGCTCAATCTCAGACCAGGAATAAGGCCAGTGACCTGTCATAAGCTCGTAGACCAGGCATCCCCAGAGAAACAAGTCCGTTTTTATGTTGGCAATACCGGAATCCCCCCGGGAGAGACTACGGCCTGGACGTGCGACATTACAGGGATGAAAGCCTTCAGATCCACGATAGTCATTGTCATGTTGTATGAAAGCAACTCTATCATAGTAAACAGCATCGATGAAGCCAAGTAACGAGAGAGAAAGAGAGGGTGAGAGCCAGCATACGTCTACATTAAGGTCGCCAAACACAACTTGGTGGGAGTGCGCAAAGGACAGGCCCGAGACAAGATGCAGTGCCCATTGGTAGATGAGTGGGCGATAGCGCGGTTCAATGCGTGATAGCCTCGTACTACCTGTAGCGGGCGTTGGAGTACTACTATCGGTTGTAGCAGTAGTTGTAGCTGGAGTTACAGTAGTATTATTCGGGTACATGGTCGCTCTGTGCTGCCGCAGGAAAGCCCTCAACGTTAGCCCCAATGGCTTCTCGAAGATAGGGAATCCAGTCCACGGGTCCCGGTGATCGAAGCGGACAAGACGAGGGTGTGACTCGGCAATCTGCTCATACACGCATGTTGTTTTCCACACACGACGGATCTCACCACTAACTGATTGACGATAGAGCGGGCTGCTTTCATCAATGAAGTCCTCAAAATAATCAAGATCGGGGATCCAATCAGGGTCGTAAAGGACCACAAATTTTTCATCAATCTCTGATGCCCTCAGACTGCCTATCTGAGCGTCGAATTTACCCTCATAGTTGTTCTCGACGCTGCCATCGTCGTCCCGTTGGACGCGGTAAAACCCAGAGGCCAGACGCCTGGCTAGATCAGGACGAGAACCAGGCTGGGGCTTGAGGATGCGATGAGGTGGGACAGTGCGTGCCATCCTAGCAATTATTCTTAAAAAAAGAAGAAGAAAAAGACCGAAAGGAAAAAAGGAGACAAAAAGGAAGATAGAATGACAAGGGAGAGAGGTGGTGGGTAGGTATTGGATATTCAATTTACCAATGAGGAATCCAGTGCATGCGGCTAATTAGCACGGCACACAATTCAACATACAGAAATTGCTGGTCCAGCTTCAATTTGGGATTAATACTTTATTTATGCAGTATTATTTCTTCATATTCTACTTTGACTGGTTGTTTAGCCTGTCATATGATGCACGTGACCGTTTGCCTCTCCCTACTGCTGCCTCCATCTTTACACAGACCACAATCTAAACCAACACCAGGTGTCATTCATGTTCCTGTTTCAATTCTATCTGTCAACTTATTCCGTATACATGCTAACGGTGCTGGCTGGTAAGTTAATGCACTTGTCGGTCCACTCCAGCATGACTTTCTGAATCTCTTCACCATTGGCTGCTATGATTGTGTTCTAGCATATGAGATGTAAGGTACTCCCGTTGCTTTATAGTTGCTATGCATCATCTTCAAGTTGTTTCATGCTCTTATAGCAACCATATCCAGCTCTTCTCAATTATACTTTGGCCACTCATCAGCTAGATTGCTGACCGCGCCCGTCCGCGCCTCATATCAAGCACCAAATTGCTGCAATATGTCCAGCATGCCATTGTAAACATCACAGAATGACTCCCACATCGTATCTAGATTCATGTAGGTAAAGATCATACCTACCTCACGCACCTCCAGGAGTTGCTCAGCACCTGCCTCTCGCTTGACAAACGTGTCCTTTGAGATGGCCGATGCACCCTTGAAGAGTGCTTGAAGAGTGATCCATTCTTGCCGTTGGGGCGTGAGAGGAAGACCATTAGCCAATCCAGCTTGTCATTCAAGCCCAGATCCGTCGATGATATGCTGATTCGACGACTTTGGACCCCAACCAACATACACACCGTCCGCGAAGATGGCGTACTGGCAGTAGGCAGAGTAGTTAAAAAATAAAAAGTAAAAAAAATGGATATAACATAGTTACGAACCTAGATTGCCATGGTGACACGGATATGGAATCCCTTACTGGGATAATGACACATCATGGTCTTCTCACACTCAAATATCACGACGAAAGCCAAGATATAAAGACCACATATATAGATATTCCCGACATTACATACAAAACAACTACCTTTTTACTGACTACATACACGGACCGACCTTCAAAGAGGAAATCCCCCAAAGCTACAACCCAACAAAAGAAAACCCCAGACACGAACACTAAGTAAGTACCTAGAAAGACATATATATCCTCAACAGGATCCAGCCTCCATGCCCCTCTCGCACCTTCTCAACTAAAAGCATCAATGCCAACCTGCAGGTGAACAGTACATGGTCCCATCAGATCGACGGCAGGAATAAGAGCAGGTGGGATTTTTGTATAAAGCTGAGCCTCGCATTCTGGAAAGACTTCTGCAAGTTCTACCAGAATCTCGAGGATTATATAGGAAACCCCTTCGGCATCAAAGTTTGGCTTAGCCATGATATAGGCAAAGACCATGTCATTCAAATCTTCACAAAGGTCCCCCAAGGCAGCGTACAGCGCAAGCGCGTCTAATGTAGTCAGGGGGGCCAAGACACTGTATGCGTCGACGGATGAGGTGACGAGGTCGACCAGTTCACTACTCTCCTGGAGCGGGACGCTCACTGGTACAACGCCGGCCACGTACTCATTGACGGTAGTGGTCACTAGGAGGACTTGGTCGTCAATGTCGTTGACAATGTTTATATAGTCGGCTAGTGTGCGCTTTTGCTCCACGACTGGGTTTGAAAGGACGAGGGAGGTGAAGAGGGTAGTTATAAATGTGGTGATGAGTTTCATGGTGGGCTCTTTTTTTTTTTTTTTTTCTCTCTCTCTTAGAGATATAGAAACAAGAATAAGAATATAAATGGATTGGGATATGTTCAAGAAGAATCTTATGTTTTTTATTCAAAGCTGGCTTTTACTTGGATTATGTGAGGAGCTTGTTGAATCGACAGCATAACAGATTCGTCCTGTCTACTAACTACTACATATCTATACATATTTATGTCTATGCCCCCTCCTCCACCTGAGTAAGCCAGCCTCGGTCAACATCTTCATATCGGCTCCGTGAAAGAGGGAAAAAAAAAGAAAAAAAAAAGAAAAAGAGAACCCTGAGCATGTGCTAACCACCTAAACAGTATTTTCTCTCTCAAGCCACTGGCCCTTTCTAACATAAAAAGCAATGGATATTGAACTCACTCTCTTAAAGGACATTTTCGCGCTTGAGCGGGAGGATCCCCCTTCCCCATTCCCCACTCCCCCACCATCAGGTTAGTAGGTAAGTAGTAAGTAAGTAGGTAGGCGAGAATAACTAGCTACAGAAGTTAAAGGCGAGATATTAAGACACGGCACTAAGCAAGCTTCCTTCCTTACTTCCTTCCTTAGCAGCAAATCTGCAGGATCGGTTTCCGTAGGATGAACTCGGGTCCTACCGCACCCTGGGGACGAATAGCCAGGCACCTCTTTTGCGTCCTTGGCTTTTTTCGTAGATGGTCCGACCACACCTACCTCGTTTATTCTTCATTTGAGAGCAAAAGGTTGGGTTCTGGATGCCAAGACGAAGTGATGTGATTGAGTGAGTGAGCTGAAGAGTTGAGGGACTGGGACTTGAGGTGGTGGCGCATGCATTCATACATCACGCACCTCGTATAATTAATATACAAGACATCCTTCTCTTTATATCGGGCACACCTGAAAGGCGGGGAAAGAGGAACCACTTATGCGTGAAGGATTTTCTCTGGCTTTGCTGGGGAGGGCTTTGGTGAGGGTTTGTGGGTACGTAGTGATGGTATTGGAATCTATATCTGGCTGAAATTGGTCAAGTTATTGTTTGTTGGTTTTTAGAAGGGAGGGGAGTTGATATCACTTGGGTAGGTAGGTGTATCTACTGATGATAACGGGGAGGTGAGAAATGGGATGTTATGTCTAGTGTTATATTTCTATGGGATTTCTTTCTGGGATGTATGTTTGCTAGTGTAGACGAGATAGTATTGTTTTACCCTTCTTCTCTTGTCCTCGACAATCTTTACAGACTTGAGTAGTGCATTCGTTATGATAACGAACTTGTAACGAGGCTTTTGTGGGGTGCAAAACCGACACATCTCCTATAATACAAAGCCAAGATATGGGTGTCATGACCCTGTATCAAGAACGAATTTCAGATCCTGCAATAGTTGTTAGTGCCTATCAATTGAAATTAAGATAGCTTCACGAACGTCGAGCTTCCCCGTCGTATTATTGCCCGTGCCACCCTCCAGCGCGAATTTAGCCAGGCTACTCTTCTTTTTTTGGAGGTCAAGGATGTTCTAGAAGTTTGCACAAAGTGAGTAATCGGCTTACAAAGGCAAAGATTGGCAGCTGACGTACTTGCTCTATAGTCTTCTCTGTGATATACTTGATGATAGTGACAGGCCGCGTTTGTCCCATGCGGAGGACCCTGGCAATGGCCTGTTCTTCCACTGTCGGGTTCCATTGAGGTTCAATTATGTGGACGCGATTGGCTACGGTCAAAGTGAGCCTAACTCTCAATTAGTCAATAAAATAATTGCAGGCGAGAGAATGGGGTAACCGCTATTACCCAACCGCGCCAGTCTGAAAAGTCATGAGCAAAACAGGAATATTGGGATCTTGGCGAAATTTCGAGAGAATCTCTGCTCGGTCAGAGAAACTGACTCGTCCGTCGATCTGGAGCCATGGTATGCGCCTTTCCGTAAGCATACTGGCGAGTATATCCAGAGTTGCTACCCATGATGTGAACACGAGGCTGCGATTCCTTAGTCTTAGCGACTATGATCATGTTAGTAGAGGAAATCTTACCTTTTTGAGTCATTATTTGGGTCTTGGAGCGATTTTTGTATATTATCGGCGACGGCCACCAGTTTGGATGAATGTCCGGATTTGAGCTGGAATGAGAAGCCCGGAGACACTGGTGAAAGAAGTTGTGGAGTGGGACTTCTGCTCATAGGTGTAGATGGCGCTAGGAAGCCTGATGGAGAGTTTAGGGAAAGCCTGTCCATAGAAGGTTGAGACAAAGGGGTTTCCTGGCCCTCTAGGTAGCGAGAGCATTCGGGACATATATCCAGTCCACCAGTTAACAAGCCAGCGGCATCCCCATCTGTTCCGCTACAGAACTCGCAGAATAACTCTTCAACCGGAGAGATATCCCGATTCTCTATTTTTCGTCTTTTCCGGGATATTTTGGAGGATACCGCACTGGTAGTCTGAAATGACCCCTGATTGCAAACTCGCCGTAATTTGCTAATTGTTGAAAAAAGAATGCAACACTTCTTGGCCTCTGACGCGGTGTTAACAAGGTTGTCAAGCTCTGCTTGGCAATCTGCAAGGACCCTCTCATAGGCAGCCTTCTCCTCCGATGCGAGGGCAATGGTAATCTCTTCTGTGTCTGCTGGAGGAAGATGAAGGTAGCCCGCGTTTCGTCGCAGGCAGAGGGTCTGAAGGAGGAGCTTAAGGTTTCGAAATGAATCATAGTAACTCATCTGAAGAGGCTCGATAATATGCTTGTCGAAAAACTTCTGACTCGCAAATGGTTGGAAGTGGAGAAATCTCAGAAGCGATCGCAAATCGTCAAGGGAGTTCTGAATGGGTGTTCCCGTCAGACACCATCTCCTCTCGGCCTGGAGACCCTCGGCGGCCTTGAATTGCTCGGTTGCTTGATTGCGGATCCAGTGTGCTGTATCGCTTTGTTAGTGACTGGCAAGTGCGGTCATATTCGGTAAACCTGGTAAGCTTGCCTTCATCTAATGCTACCCGGAACCACCCAATATCCTGCAGGACTCGGCGTCCCTTCCAGTCAGACGCAAGGGTGCGATAAGTTGTTAATACAACATCGTGGTCTACTAGCCCGTCGGTCGTTTTAACGCGATTTTCACCATGAAAAATAGCGATTTTTAAAGTGTTTGGCTTCAGGTGTCTATAAGACGGCAAGTCAGATGCAAGGCCCTTGAGAATTTCCCATGGGAACTTACTTTTCAATCTCGGATGTCCAGACATCCAAGACTTCTACAAGGATACTTAGCTCGCATGACCATTTAGATATCTTAGATGAGATAAGAAAGTAAGGTAGAGCTTACGCCGAGACGTGACAACAATCAGTGTTGCCCGTGTAAGTCGCAGTGTTGTTCGACTGGTGTTAGTTTCGGTGAACTGTGTCGCTGCGCTCTTTGAACAAACCATTGCACTCAACATTGTCAAGGTCTTACCCAAGCCCATAACGTCGGCCACCACCCCACCAAGGCACAATGGCGGATTCTCGGAGAAGAATCTAGTAGTTTCTTGTTAGTGGCTCGCCTGGAGTAATGGTTTGCTATTCACTAACCGGGAGCCGACAAGAGCTTTTAGATCAGACATGACAGAGTCACAGAAAGTTGGATCTTCTCTGTTCAAGATGAAACTGACGCCGTCTTCTTGATGTCTATAAGAGGCAAGGTTGAAATTAGATGAATGGAGGAAATAAACTTAACTCTAAATAGACGGAACGCTCGAACCTTTTAAGGGGAGTCAGTATCAGCCCGTCTTGCATCGCAGCGGAAATAGCCTGCAATCCTGTGACGGCGGCAGGATGCGACAAGTCATCAAGAGACTGCAAAAGTTTCTCAACTCCTTCAGAAATATGTACGGATCTTGGGTTCGTTATTGCTGGGCCGATCAAATGTCTCAAGTCCGTTTTATTATTGCCCGGATAAAAGTATTGTGGGTTTATATATCCGATCCCAGTTTGCAAGAAGATGGGGTGCTGAAGATATGCCGAAGCCTGCGCCAGCGTTTCACCAACAGTGTCGCAAATTCGCTCTGGCCCGATGATATTGATAGATATATCGAGGATAATGTCTTTACGCGTTGGCTTTTTGAGGATGCGGTTGAGACTTGATGAATCAATGACAGCAATGAAGGACAACTCTGAGAACCTTCGTACGGAGTGCAAATATTTCGTCGTAATAAGGTCAAGCATGCCAATTTCATCCGTCGCCAACTCGTTTATCTGGACTAAGTAATAATACTCTTCTCGTCCGACAAGTTTGAAACTGTGGAAGCGACTCCACGGCCGTGACGAGATGGTCAATCTTTCTCTGAAATTGAATTGTGCCTTAGCATCACACAACTGTCAAGTCACCCAATCAGCATAAAGGGCCAAAAAAAAAAGAAAGAAATATCTTAAGAGCAACACAGCCCCCCAGACATAGTAGCGGTAGCACAACTCCTGAAAAGCAGCATTGTAGTCTACCTGCTCTATTGCAAAGGAGAACCTGAAGTCATTTTCAAATCATATAGAATGAAGAGTAGTAACATACTGCCCCATAGCATATATTTTGGTAAGCATCTAGCAATGGCATAGCATCTTCCATTTCAACATCAATAAGAGGCCTGAGCTAAGTTATTAGCGCGGGCGATTATGGGCACTGCATAACGAGCCAAATTTGCTTTTCGTCGACACTTACGGATAACCTGAAAGGCCATTTCTCTCGCTCCTGTAACCCTGCATACCTATTCCAACCTGGAAGCGCTCTGTAACTGTCACGTCACCCGAAATTTGGACCTCATTTTGTCTTCGTTTCCGGGTAGCCATAGCCTTAATCAATTGAAGCAATATGAGGAGTCGGGCAGGACTTAGAGATCATGCGTCGAGATTCCTGGAGAAATTACAATCACTTGAAGTATTTAGACCAGATTGCTTGGCACATTGAGCGAGGCTGAACCCCAATTCGCCTAATCTTAGACGAAAGGCTGGTTGGTGTTGGTGCAAGGCTGTGACGTGGCGGGGTATATGCGCACATATACGGTTCAGCCTCACAACCTGTGGAAATCTGACTCGCTTTCCTCTCTCAAAAAATGCTAACTCCCACATCAGAACAAAGTATCCTCTTACATCTACATCTTTATATCACTATTCCGCCAGGGTGAGTTGCATCCGTTTATCGACCTTGCCAATACTCATCACTTCATTACAGAAAGCGAAGGGGCTTTCCTAGCAGGCAACATGGCTAGTGGACCCCAGAGTAGCTTTGACAAAGCTTTAAACAGATTTCAAGATAGTCTCACAAAAGAGCAGAGGAATCAGTTTTCGATAACCAGTTTAAAAGATGTGCATTCGGAAATTAAAAGAATCCAGAACCGCTTCGGTCCAGAGAAAAAGCTGCGAAATGCGAATAAATTATCGAAGTTTCTTGAAGCAATGGATCAATTAGAGAAAGTTATCACTGTTTTTCTTAATGTCAACGAAGTTGTGGCATTCGTATGGGTAAGTATTTAAGTCTTTCTCGAGCGGACAAGAAAACCACCGGATCTCTAATATTTTAAATACTTAGGGACCCATAAAATTTGCTCTTGTGGTACGAACATCTCTACACTAAGTGAAAGATTCAAGATGAGAGAAACTGACAGGCCGTTTAAGGTGGCGAGCACAAGAATGGACATGCTTGAACGTTTACTTGACACTTATGTTGAGATCGGTGAAGTCGTACCTGGGCTTCGACAGTATGATCAGCTTTTCAAAAATTTCCCTGACGTGAGAAAGGTACTTGAGTGGTACTTTCTCGACATCCTCCAATTTCATAGAAAGTCCCTTGACGTGTTTGGAAGACCAGGTTAGCCGTCCTTTAGAAGCCCGCAGCTATAACACTGGGAAGTCATTAACGCTAACAACACAATACGTAGCATGGGAGACCGTAATGAGATCTGTCTGGAAGACATTTGAAACCAACTTTAAGCCAATTCTGGATAGCCTCAGGCGCCATAGGGATTTGTTATCAGACCGGAAATTGACGGCAGCCATTGTAGAGATCCAGGACTTCCGAAAACTTGCTGAGACGAAATTTGACGAGCAATCAGCACAGTCAAATGCTACATTTGAGGAGCTTTCAAGACGCCTGCAGGACAGATTCCAAGAGCTTTCAAAGCAATTGTATGAAAGCAGAAAGATTTCAACTGAAAAAGAGGCGCGAGAGGAGAGAGAGGCACTACAACAACAAAGGAGCTTCATAGCGGAGAAGCTAGGACATCCAAACTATGAAGCAGATCAGCAGAGTGCCTCAGAACATCGATTTTCTGGCACTGGAGACTGGATGCTAGAGAACTCCACATTCTTAAACTGGCTCGACCCAAAAAACTTGTCATATAGTACTTTGTATCTTCATGGCATGCCAGGTGCTGGTGAGTACATGCCCTCAAAAATCTCGTTTCGCTCAGTTATATAACAAACCGCTAGGCAAAACAACTTTAATATCAAGGATAATCGATCACCTTAAGGCTAAAGGGACAGCTTCTAATCCACCTCTTCTCTTTTTCTATTTCAAACATGGCGAGGAGTCCAAAAGATGCATGGCTGGAATGCTCCGTGCCATTCTAGTCCAGTTAATCTACCAAGATGAAGCTTTGATCGAATACCTCTATAAGAAATGCTGCTCTGCTACCAAGTCAGAGCTCGGCACACTTCCAGTACTTAAGGAATTAGCCTATGAAAGCTTGGAAACGCAGCGCCATTGTCGAATTATCCTAGATGGCCTGGACGAATGCGGGAGTGGAAAGAATATGAAGTATGAAGAGTTGATTAGTATTATCGACTGGTTTCAGAATTCTTTGATACCAAATTCGCATTCCAGAGGGGGATGTATCAGGTTGTTGCTGTCTGGACAGAGGGATGGCGTTCTTGAACAACATCTCTCTACATTACCAAGCATTAAATTAGACACTGTTGCTGCTCACCTCCATGATATTCATGGTTACACGGAGTCTAAAGCATCCGATATACGGGAGAGGTTCTCTCTTGACCATGAGAGTGAAGTTGAGATAACGAACAAAGTCACGGAAGCCTCAAAAGGTTAATATGTTATGCTGCCTCAAATTCTCACTCCACTTACGCTGATACTGCCACACAGGGATGTTTCTCTATGCTAAAGTGGTGCTAGATAATCTGCTGGAGCAAGGCTCAGAAGCTGAGCTTGAAGATGAATTGAAAACGGAAAATTTTCCAAAGGGGCTAGACTCAGCGTATGGCTTCTATTCCCGTAATGAGTAGACATTGGAAAGCTAAATCAAGTGTACAGATACGAGCGTGTGGTCGTCCGAGTTCTTGATCGCCCAAATAAACAGAAAAAGGAAGCTGCTGCCAGAATACTGGGTTGGCTGATTTGTGCTGCCAGACCTCTCTGGTGGAGGGAAATTCAATCCAGATTCTGCATCGATATCGAGCAAGGCTATTGCAATTTTAAAAAACGCCGGGTTGACAGCTGCAAGATCCTTTGTGGATCACTTGTTGAAGCCGAGCAGTGCAACTGGGGAGGGGCATCCGGTGGTGAAATGCTTATTAGTCTTGTTCACGAGACTGCCGGAAAGTAAGCTCTCATATAGCTATTAATTCTTAAAAGCGAGCTTACAATTTACGCAGATATCTCACTACTACCAAAAGAATTTCATTGCTCGAGGAGCACACCAATATGGCTCTCTTTTGCGCTCAATACTTGACTTCTAGGCCTTTTCGGAAAGGTATTCAGGAGGGTCATGCCCGAGATTTTGCCCTGTCAGGGTATTACGGCTTCCAAGACTATGCAGCTGCTTTTTGGAATCACCATGTTGAATTTATTTTAAATGGCACCACTGGCCCTTCTGTAACCGTTTCTATCCTTCAACTCATCACAGAATATGAGGTGACACAAAAAGCCCAGTCACCTCATTCGGACTCTCAATGTGATCCAACCGCAGAACAGATCCAGAAAATTCTCCAGGAATGGCATAATAACGGCCGGAGGGACTCTTTTGTACAAAGAACATCCACGATCCGCAGGGTGATTGAATCAATCGACCATGCTGAGCTAGACGACAGAGAAAAACAAATTTCGCTCGAACTCAATGGGATTCTGCGTTTCAAGTGCCCTAGGCCACGATGTCAAAAGTTTGCTGTCGGCCTTATTGATCGTGGAGCTCGTGATTCTCACGTTCGAGAGCACGACCGGCCGTTCAGGTGCCCAACCGAAGAGTGCTTTGCTCGCAGCACAGGATATCCGTCTCAATCCGAGTTGGACAAACATATCAAGCGCTGGCATTCCGAGAGCGGTGGCCCTAAACTCTTCCCTTCAAGAGAAAAGAGTTCCGATATTTTTAATGCTTGTATCAAAGGCGATCTGGATACAGTCAAGGCCTTTGTCGATCAAGGTGTTAATGTGAATGTTACTACACGTAATAGGGGACAAATAACACCATTGATTTTAGCCACGAGAAATGGCCATCCCCTAGTTTGTCAATATTTGATTCAAAAGGGGGCTGAGGTCTATCCTTCCATCCCTACAAGACCTCGAGGAGCAATAACAGCGCTCGAGGAGGCAATTAAGCTTCGGGATTATGATCTCTTCCGGACTCTGGTTGAAACAGCAGGGGACCAGGCAAGACTAATGTTTTTAAACCGCCCCTTGAATACATATCTCTGGCACTTCATCAATGTTGCGGTAGAATGCAAAGTGGCGGAGATACTGAGCGATCTACTGTCCTGGAAAGTACAAGTATTTGATTTGAATTCGGAGGATATCGCCCAAGTATACACCACAATGCGATGTGCAGTCGACGGAGGAAATGAGTCAATAGTTCAGATTCTACTTGCTACTGACCAAGTTGATCGAGTTTTAAAACATAAAGAGGGTCAAACCATATTACATATTGCCACCCGCAATCGACATGTAGAAGTGGTGAAAATGCTTTTAGCTACTGGCCAAGTGGATCCGGATTCAAGAGATAATATTGGTCAAGCCCCATTACACATTGCAGCCCAGGGAGGACATGAGGCAGTGGTGCAGATGCTGCTTGCTACTGGCCAAGTTGACCCTAATTTGAAAGATGCAAGTGGTCAAACCCCACTACTCATTGCCACCAACAACCGACATGAAGAAGTGGTGAAAATTCTTTTAGCTACTGGCCAAGTGGATCTAGATTTAAGAGATATAATTGGTCAAACCACATTACATAATGCTCAGGAATGGTGCATAACAGTGGTGCAGATGTTGCTTGCTACTGGCCAAGTGGATCCAGATTCAAGAGATAAAGATTATCAAACCATATTAAATCATGCAGTCCAGGGAGGATATGAGGCAGTGATGCAGATCTTGCTTGCTACTGGCCAAGTGGATCTAGATTCAAGAAATAATTTTGGTCAAACCTCATTGAACATTGCAGTCAAGAGAGGATATGGGGCAGTGGTGCAGATGCTGCTTACTACAGGCAAAGTAGATCCAGGTTTAAGAGATATGGATGGTCAAACCCCATTACACCATGCAGCCTGGAGAGGACATGAGGCAGTAATGCAGATGTTGCTTGCTACTGGCCAAGTGGATCCAGATTCAAGAAATATTTTTGATCAAACCCCATTAAATATTGCAGTTCAGGGAGGACATAAGGCAGTAGTACAGATACTACTTGCTACTGGTCAAGTGGATCCAAATTCAAGGGATGCAAGTGATCAAACCCCATTATTTATTGCTGCTAGCAAAGGATATGAGGCAGTGATGCAGGTGTTGCTTGCTACTGATCAGGTGGATCCAGTTTCAGCAACTGAACTTGATCAAACCTTATTACACAATGCAGCCTAGGGAGGAACTGAGGCAGTGGTGCAGATGTTGCTTGCTACTGGCCAAGTAAATCCAACTTTAAGAGATAAAGATGGTCAAACCCTGTAACACATTACAACCCTAGGGGATACGGGGCCGTGGTGGAGACACTGCTTAGTACAAGCAAAGCTGACCTAGATTCAATCCTTCCAGTTTTGCGTGCTGCTAGTAATAGACTTTCTATGGTAAATATTAAGCACCTTCCCCACACCTTACAAAGTTAGAATGAACGCTCTATTATTTCCAACCGAGAGTTTGGGATATCTTGAGCCAAGATATTCCAAAAGCCTTCCGTACTCGCGAAGATGATCATGTAAATTGTTTTGACATCTCCCGAAATGGTCGAACGAGAGCAGCTGGTGACGGAAGGACTTTTCACATATGGGATTTCGACTTACTTTAAGGGCTGGGGGTCGGAGAATAAGAACTATTGCCATCTCCCCCGATTCAAAATTTGCTGCAGCCGGCTCTACCTTAGTGAGGAGAGAATTTATGTCTGGGACATTCAAACCGGATACCGAGCACACAAGGGTAGATGTGCCAAAACCTTTCTTACTCATACTAGGTTTTTTTTTAATTCAACGGTGAATCCGATATTCAAATGGACCATGTTGCCTCCGCTGCAGTCTTTCCCAACGGTCCTTGGGTCATGTCTGTCTCGGGAGACGGTGGGGTCTAGTTTTTTATCCTCGCACGGGTTTGCCGCCTTAAAATAGTGTGGCTTTAGCTGTTCCTATATGCCTATTACACCTCCTTTTGCCTTTTCTGACCTTTGCTGTATGGACAAGTCCAGTTTTAAGTGTTAGTAAGAAACTTCTGGGCATCTAGGAACTTATACGATGGTTACAGCAAAAATATTTTGACCTCCTCAAGAAAATTGTTGTCCTTGAAGTTGTACCGCTAATAAAAGTAGTAATTTAAGGGTTAATAGTCATTTGTGTGGGAATTAAGGGTCGATTCAACACTAGAATGTACAAATAAAATGAAGAAAATAAATCAATACATTGGAAAGGAGAAAAGAAAAGAAAAGAAAAGAAAAGAAGAGAGGGGAGAGAGAGAGAAGAAAAATCTATAATTGAAAGAAGAGAGGCAGTAGAATATCATCTATGCATAGCTTTTCACTATAAACTAGATCTACCTCCACATCGAACCCTCCTGCACCTCAGCACCAAAATACGCCCTCGACACCTACCAAAATTGCAACAAATAGAGTCCACTGCATCTATGAGCAAAAGTTTTTCTTGTCTAGTCTCTCACCCCAGAGGTAGCAGCCACGTGGTCCACAACATATAGAAGATAATTTGAGTTGCAGCTTTAGTTTTGACTATCATCAACAATACAACACCTATCATACTATCTAATACCAAGTCACAGATCTAGGTAGGATTTCTTAATATGATTGATTGCTATTTTACTGACCAGGTATTGGTCAAGACAGGTCTCACGGCTTGGCCCTGACGTCTTGATAGACTAAGCTATGATGTCGATATCCGACGCCTGCTCTCAGCACTCTAATCCGCCCTTAAATTTGGCGTATGTTGACATTTTGGTGATGAACTTGGCGTTGATCATAAAACTACGATGGTTGCTTGTCAAATAATCTGTCGAGCAGACTAAAGGTCTGTTCTAGTCAATAAAGGTCTCAAATCCCATGATGCTTTTTAGCTCAACTTGAAACTTCTGCCAAACCGATAATGTCCCCAATGCCTTCAATGGGTATATATTTAGCATGTTATGCAAGGGGTGCCACGGGAGCCTCTTAAATGAGCTTACTTAAACCTGAGTATTATTCTATGGTTCTAGACTCGATCTAGCAGCACATCAGTACGATCTACCATATCCCCCGAGAGAGGAACGTTTTCCTAACATGACTTCTTTGTTAGACACAACCCTTCACCAGTACTGCATAACGCCAAGTTTATGACTAGTGTTTGCTAGAACTCACAAACAAATGTCTTTGTTCTGGCCCAACCCCAGCAAGTTATTATCTCAAACCATGGCGTCATCACAATCTCTTCTCCTAGTGCTGGTTCTGCTGCCCTTCTACTACAAAAACCCACTATCTCGAGTGATATGAAGCGCTATGGGAATACAACCAGTGATATACCCAATTAAAGAAAATTGTGCAAACTCAGACTAGGCTTTAACAGACACCTTCACAGTTTGACAACTAATAGCTTGATATATTGTCAAAGGTCGCCAGAGAAAGAGACAGAGACACTAGGGGACTTTATGCTACCCTATATGAATATATTTTCTTACAGCACTACTACTTTATGAGCTATTTTGCAGATTCCCCAGGTTCCAAAATATCCTGCGATTGAGAAATTCGATTGATTTTGCCAACAATTTTCTATAGATTTTGCAACATAAGATAAAATTAATGTATTACTAAATCCCATCATTTAGCTGAGGCCTTTATTACACAATAAAAGAGCCAGTTGCTAAAATTATGCAATTTGAGTTTTACTGGAACTTAATCTTAAAAAAGGGGCTACAGATCGTCGCTGGATCATGTTCTACAACTTGAGCCAGGGACTAATTAATTCTATAAGCAGTAGCAGTAGTGAGATGAGCTGCCCCAGGCAACAATCTAGCTCTCTCATTTCCACTCGCCTGGTCATTAGAAAGACAATCATGCTTTTTTTTTTTTTTTGTCTTCATTTTCCTCCTTCGAGCGCCGCTTACCTATGTAACACATCCGTCCGTCCTCGTGTTGAGCCATCCCCGACACAGTGTCCCAACAATAGTCGTGACCTCACTTACCCCCCAAATGGCTGAGGCTTCTGCTTACAACAAACAAATAAATTAGTGGTAGTTTTAAAAAAGACAACTTCTCCTTCCTGCCAGATATGTGTCATACCGAGTGAATTCCCCATTTGCGGTTATCTAGAGAATAGGCAAGTGGGTATAATGTGGTGTTTTGGGCAAAGTTATAAATGATAAATGATAGGTATTAGGTATAATTATACTTTATGGAGTACTTAAATAAAGGATGTATTTAGTACCTCCCTACCTTTTATGTGGAAGTAGCGAAAAAAAAAATTTTTATACCACATTCGGCATAATCTAAATACAAGGCCTTGCAGCAAGTTTACCATTTCACTCGTTGACTCTTTCTCTTCTTCTTCGTATGACCTATGCGGCGAATGTAGAAGTGAAGATGGGAAGGAAATCAATGTTGCTACGCTCACCAAGCAATCGCCTGACAGTTATTAAACCATGGGTGAAGCGCAGGTTTGGAATTTCCGGCCCAAGACCTTCTTATCCTGCTTACCCTGTGCTTCCTCCCCGCAAAAGGTTCGGAATTTTAGAAGGCCCTTCAAGTATAGAAAATAATGTTTAATTTGATATAATGGCATACTTGATCTATGGTTATCAGGCTTATTGTTTTTATAAAGTTCGGGCTAATGCAACTATCCCCTTGTTACCCAAACCACGCACTGAGTAAAATAGACTCAAAACACATAAACACCCTATTATATAGAGAAGACGGAAGGAGCGAAGCAAAAAGTACTGGTATATATCATTTTAATTAAGAATAGAAAAGATATTGAGATGTTACCCTGACAAAACACCTCGAATCAAGCAATAAATAGACTCATCATGCAATTTCTATGCTTGATCTGTATATGTCATTATGTCCCCCAACCTTCCTTTCTCTAGGTAATAGTAAAATATGATAACCCCCTTGCGCAAGACTGCAAGTCACATATTAGATATTGGTAAATAAGCGTCGAAATTAGGATTAAAATGTAATAGGAAAAGGGATTCCATTGTCTATGTTCCCACTCTGTACCGAGAAGATTATGGCGAGAGTCGCTGATAGGGACTGGTTCTTCTTCTCTCGTCAGCGTTTTAAAAGACGAGCAAACTCTTCAGAATCTTAGTGGCGCCCGACTTGCTCGGGTGTATCTCACCAGTCTCGATCGAATATGAAAATTGAAAAAATAGGTGTTTGCCCGAGAACTCTTGGATAATGTTCGGCGACCCTCCTACAGAAAAGAGGTATTCACCTAGTTCAGGAGACACAGTTTGGCAAAGTTATCCTAGAGTATGAGTGAATGTATGTACGAATGAGGGTTTTGGTAAGTAATTTCTGCTTCCTTTTTTTATATCCTCTGGCTTAGTTATGCAAGAGTTTTCTATAAGAGCTATTTGGTTGGGGACTTGCTCCAATGATATCTGTCCGTATTCGCAGGTGAGTGTTCCATACTCTCTCTACTCAGGAAACATGTGCACCCAAGGAATAGGTAAAAACCAGAGCAACCTAGGAAAGTTATAGAGCTGATCAAATCAAAAAGTATTACCGTACTTGGTAGTTAGCAAAGAGGGCACGTTGGTAACATCACACCCTCCTGGCGGCTCCTATTTGGTTATGATAAATGCCACAGGCTAAATTCCAGAAACCAGTTGTGTCGCTTGTGCTAATTACTACTTAGAATCTATGTATCTCAACTGTCTCTTATCATTTTCACATTTTTAAATCCACCAATTCCCGTCGAACGATAAGCAGGAAGCACTGGACTAAAAATCTGCGACATCCTTGAGAGGAGAGAGTTATCCTGGTTTCTTTCATAATTGTTGCCTACGCTAGAGTAGCAGGTCATAATGCATGCTAACACCTTGGAAGTGACATTTCTCCCTATGACAGGCCATAAACAATCCCACGATCAGAATAGCCTTCTCAGAGCAATAAAATAAAGTAAGTGAAGTGAAGTGAGGCTGCTACTCAACAATAGTCATGATATTGATATGGCAAGCATTCCACTGAATCACTGTCCTCCCACATACCATTCCTACTTAATCATGCCTGTTCCTGAATGAACAACACGTCAATCAAGGAGTTAACCCTAATTTCAAGTCTACAAGTAATAATCCAATCCTAACTGTAGCTACAAGTTCGCAATGCTAGAATGTGGTGTAGCTACTTGTCAAGCATTTTGCCGACAAGAATACTGAAAAAAATGTAGAAGATAGAGCATTAGACTGGGTATTTGCTCAAATGCGAAAACCCATGTTGGTAAATAGAATCAAAAACGCAGCCCCTTATATTCAAGGAAGATAGCCAGTTGTGTGCAAAGAGGCTAAAGACTATTTCCCCAAATCCTGATGTCTGGCAGACAAGGCTGGAGACCTGCACAACGGCAGATATGTTGTTCGAATTGCTAGGCAGAGTAGATTCATGTCTTAAGCATAAATTCAAGCTAGAGCCTCGGACAACTACCTTGACCACTCCGTAAGTTTATTCCTATCGCATCATTCTAGACGGACCGTTTACTTTGTGCATAAGTAATTCTATGCACCAGTCCATCCTCGCGTTTATTTTCCTACACCACCGAGAGGTAGTGTTCTTGTCCGTCCGCCCGAATTATTTATAGAACTTTGCGTGCCTTGTGATCTAGTTCCTCCCCTAGCAAAACCGACCTCGACCGAATATAGGAATATAGATGAATAGGCCCATAACAAACTCAAGATCCAGCTATCTTACCAAATAAATAGTTTTATTTCACGTTATTGAGTTCGCCGCGCCAGCTTCTCCGTTTATGTGTCTTCTATTTCCTCAGCCTCGCACTACCCCTCATTCCTCACGTGTTGCAGGTCTGTCCAGTCGCTGTACCAAACCTTTCACGAAATCTTCCTCTACGACAATACGCGTCTCGATAATCCATAAAGTTACGGCTTGACTCCTTTCAAAGACAGTATTATGCCCCGGCCTACACGTGTCGCAAACAATGTTAACACATGAAGATTACCGAATTGGATGGATATGTGCCTTACCCCTCGAGCTTGCAGCCGCGGAGGCTATGCTTGACTCCTTACATCCAGTGCTACCTAACCGTACAGATGACGAAAATACCTACGTCCTCGGCAGCATCTGCCAACATAATATCGTGATCGCATGTCTCCCCGATGGAGTTTACGGGACTACGTCCGCCACAGCGGTAGCGCTCCGGATGGGGACAAGCTTTCCAGCAGTGCGCTTTTGCTTGATGGTTGGAATTGCAGGTGGTGCTCCCAGCCCACAAGCTGACATTCGTCTCGGAGATATAGTAGTGAGCAAGCCTACACCAAGATCTGGTGGGGTTATACAGTACGATTATGGCCAAGCCATGGAAGGGGCGCAATTTATAGCAACAGGGATGGTGAACAAGCCTCCCGTAGTGTTGCTGACAGCGATCTCTAGACTCCAGGCGCGCCATCACCTGCATGGGAATAATATCAAGATGTTTTATCTTCAAGCCCTAGAAAAATACAACCAATCACGGGATGCCTTTTCATATCCCGGACAACACAATGATTTACTTTTCAAAGCTGAATATAAACACGTCGAGACCGGGCAGAATACATGTGACAGGTGTAGTAGGGCGATGCTACAGCCTCGAACCACCCCTCGACCGGACACACAACCTCATGTTTTTTATGGGCTCATTGCCTCTGCGAACCAGGTGCTGCGGGATGCTGCTAAACGCGATGCACTTTCGCGCGAACACAAGATGCTGTGCTTTGAGATGGAGGCAGCTGGACTAATGGATGTGCTTCCTTGCTTGGTTATAAGAGGCATATGTGACTATTCAGATTCGCATAAAAACAAGCAATGGCAGGGGTATGCTGCTATCACCGCAGCGGCTTATGGAAAAGAGCTACTATCAGTCATTCCATTCAGCGAAATCAGTCATACCCCGACTCTCCCCGAATCCGTGGATGACAGTTTTAGTTGCTTGACACGCGATGAAATATTACCCTTAAACAGGGAGTTGCAGGAAGAAACGTTAGGCGTGCATACCAGTGCAATTTCATCTAGATCGACATGGGCTGGTTTGATAGATCAATGCACCCTAGTGGTCGGAATTGAATTTGCTAATACGTGAGTGCCTATCGAAGAAAGCCGATGTTCCACATTATTTGCTGACTTGGTTATTGATTAGATCTTGCAAAGTGGCATGGGCGACGGCGAGCAACTTTGCGGAACATAGGGACAAAATCATTACTACATGGCCGGGGACCGGCAGAGAAGCGATCGATGTACCTGCTGAGTTAATATATATGGACGGACAACCCGTATGGGGATACCAGATTCCTCCGGATCTATATCCCATTTGCTGGCTGAGCCTCCTTCTCCTAAGAGACGAAGATTTAAACGAAATAGAGAGGTTGTGTGTGTCTGAGAACATACATCGCGCAAAGCAGTTGCTAGGAGGGAGTCACTTTCGTAGGCGCCGGAATCAAGTGGGTGTAGTCGCTGACTATCTGCGACTTCTATGGTTGCATACCATCCAAATAATTACTCAATATTTAGGAGAGTCAGCCACTGAGATTTATACATTCCGTGTGGTTATCACAGTCCCAGATTCTTGGAAAGAATACTCTCGAAAAGCTATGGAAGAGTCTGCAAAGAGGGCTGGCCTCATAAATTATCGAAGTGCAGGCTCGACTACGCTAAATGTTGTTTCAACACTTGAGGCAGCTACCCTTGCAATCCTATGTGAACCGGAGTGCTCAGTTAACCCTCAGGATGCATATGTGATTTGCCATGCAGGAAGCAGAAGGGTTGTATGCTAAGCCATTGGATCACCATCTTTCAAACATACACAATCTGACCTTACACACAGGCGCTCGCTACCTACGAGGTTACGTCCGTTAACCCTCTGGTAACGTCAGAAATCGTCGAAGAGACAAGTAAGTTCTCATTTCCTTTAATTTTGAGTGAAATGGGCACAGAGTCTGTTTTGACGTAGGTGGGAAAACAGGGGGCTCCTGTGGAAGTATCCAGATTACCAAAGCTTTCGAACAAATGTGGAAAGCTAGATTGGGCTTGTTACGTCTTAGTCATCTCTCCAAGGCCAACGTTGACGAAGTTACAAAAGAATGGGAACACACTCTATCGCACAGTTTTACACAACGGAACCTTGAGAGGGAGTATATCGTCCCGATTCCAGTTGAGGCATTTGGACAGGCGGATCTGGATGACTACTCCCCTAAACCATACATAAAGAAGGGGCGAATACATTTTAAAGGGTAAGCTATATTTTGCACATGAATGAGACTTATACTAATTTTATATGTCTTAGTTATCACATCCAGCAAGTCTTTTCGGATACCTTTCAGAGTATCAAAGACCTTATTGATGATCAAATTAAGAAAGCTTCTTCGAAACACCATTTAGTCAAGGTATATTGTTTATTTTGGTATAAATATTTAGGCTCACGGTATTTAGGGGGTCATTCTTGTTGGGAGCCTGGGTTCAAACAGGTACCTTTATGAGTACCTGCATCACATGTATGAATCCCCAAGGATTAGTATTATCCAATCTGTGGGCATAAAGTCGTAAGTAACCAGTCGATTCTGTTGTCATACCATGCGCACTATTCTTATTAAGTAATAGACGAACTGCTGCCTGCCGAGGGGCTTTATACAAAGAATTTGTTGAGTCTGTGGATCCCAAATATATATGACACATGCGAGATATTTAGTCACAATTTTAAAGTCTTTCTACTACCTACTAGAGAGGATTTTTCCCTATGGCAATTGAATTTAACTACTCCAGCCCAATTCAAGCCTATCAAAAACACCAATGACTACCTACCTACCCATGTTGATTTATATGCATTTCAATTCCACCAAACAAAAGGAAAATCGTAACCTCGACCATTTATTTACCATCCTTAACTCTCAACATTGCATGAAAATCTAATCTCATCAAGACTCAAGATTGATCCGGGCCCCTCCTGCAACTAGCCCGCGAGGTCTGCAACACGCTTCTCAAATCGTTATTTTCAAGCACGTAATTCATGTAAAAAAACCCCCGGCAAAAAAAGAGAGAAGCTGAAAGTTTCAGGCAGGTCTCCTATGGCTGTTGCTGTTCTACGTGCATTGAGACTCTTCCTGCTGTTGCATTATTCCGCTACCTGAGCACTGCAGCGTTGCCTTAAAACTTCTATTCGGAATAGACTTCCTAGATACTCCTTTCTTGAAAGGCCAGCACTTGGCTCCCCGAAGAGGGTGAGATCAGCATTGCTTGTAATGGTGCTTTAGAGTGTGGGGGTTGAGGGAGAGAATTTCTTATGTTTGTAAGTATATATATTCGCAGAATAGTTTTATCATACTTCATATATCTCCTAATATGACCAAGTAATGCTCAATTCAGTTCTATAGAAACCTCTTATCGCGAGGTCCTGTTGAGGATGTAGATATCAGCTCAGCTCAGCTATCATTACAGATGCAGTGAGCTTCTTCTCTTACTTAGTGACGTAGATGTGTCTTACAAGGGCAAGTAAGTATTCCTGCCTTCAATAAGAGCGATACTGTCAGTCTTAAGGTCCTTCCCTCCCTCCCTTGAAGTAGGCGCTTGCCCAGGAGGCTAGGAGGGTACCACACAAGCTAAGGTATTTAAGTCTAACGCAGAATGCAGTCGAACAAGCTGCGTCGGTCACTTTACTTTTTGCCCTTCTTCTTCCCCTTCTCACTTCCCCCCATCGATGAGTCCTTGACAAACCCACCCTTGATTAACGCATCCTTCCCAGCAGCATTGATAAGCCGAAACCTGTCCGGCCCTAGCAAGACGCCTCCATACCACCGCGTAACCACCACCAGCACGTTCCAGACGTCCATCATCTGCATCAAATGCAGCAATCGACCCCCAGCGGCCGTTTCCCCATCATCATCGCAATCCTGTACAATCATCTCCGTGGGCTCACCTCCGCTACTGCCCCCTCTCGTGGCCCCTCCATTCGGCACCATCTTCTTCTCCTTGATGCGCCACGCACTAATATTATGCGTTGCAGCAGCAACTTTCTTATCTACTGCTAGTAGATAGTCCAGGAACGCCTGCGCCTGGGCCAAACTCGTGACATGCGCCGCCCGTCCCACAAACACAGACTTCTTCTCCGTTATCACATCACTAAGAATCCAATCTGGCGGAGAGTCAAGTCCAAATGTATCCCGAAGCGACAGCGAGGCTATATCTTCAGCGGTTAAACCCGCTGACTTCGTAGCATCCCCGTCCTCCTCATGCTTTGTTCCTGTGGCGGTAGTGGAGATGTTTTCGTGATCATTTTTGGCTGTCGTTCCCCCGATACTAAGTTCCTCAAATGTTTCCACGGCCTCATTGATCACATCAAAGAGACACACTGCCCCGGGTTGGTGGTTTCGCCGTAGGATATCTTCCAACACGTCCACCGCGATCTTGCCCTCGCCGCGCGACGCTGTAGACGCAGTACCGAGAATCTTCGGCGGCGTGTCTGGGTAGGATGCTTCGAAGCTGAGAAGGAACGAGAGGTGGGGGTGGTTGGGAATTTGTAGTTTCACGGTCGTGGCATCTTTTGTAGAGGGTGGGGAGGAGGTAGTGGTGCTGGAGTCGGTGGTGGGTGTCTTCGTTATGGTGACCGTCTCGGTTTCGTAAATGGCATTGATGGCTTCAATTTCTTCAGCCAGGTCATTATTCTGAAGGTCATCGAGGTGAGATGACATAGTCGGCCATTGATAGGGTATTGTGGGTAGACTATTGAAATGATGTGAGAATTGGAATCGTGATTTTCCCCGCAGATGGCATAATTGTTGCGCTCGTATATGGATGACTAATGCATAAAAATGTCCAGTACCAAAAAAGAAACTACTATATTTACTTTTTTGAGCTGAATTTCAAACTTATATGCTGATAGCACTTACATCCTGTTTCTTATAACTTCTTATCCGATTATGAGATTGAACCAGGCATAAATACGACATGCCAAAAAAGTGGAAACAATGAATGACTAAATCAAATAGAGATCTCTCTTAGTATCGTTCGTTCCACTTTGCATTTCGCAACAAAGCCAAAGGTATACTCAAGACAGAAATTAGGAGAAAAAAAGATTAACACCCGATTCCTAGAAAGTTACCAGAGCCCTCTGCCTGAGATCGGGCTAATGCGTTAGCCATATCCTCATCATCGTTTCCAAGGCCATCCAAGTCCTTCCTCTGCCAGAAAGCCCGGAAACCTTCAGTCAATCGTTGGGTAATTTCCACTACTTCATCAGCGGGCAAAGCTGCAAAGCATAACCGGAAATACTGCCAGGCACGGCTCTTGGCTTCATCTGTAGGAGCAAACATTGATCCAGGGCCGATAAGGCACAGGTATGGCTTCTGTGTCAGGAGAATCCACAAAGCTTGAGCAAGTCTCTCCGGCGGATAACTCTGACGCAAGGGATGTGTCTCGAAGCAGATCTTTACCCAAACGAACATACCAGCGGTGGGCCATGTGAACTCATACATTGGGACTTTGTCTAAGATCTCCCATGCATCATCATCGTCACCGCTGGCTGCTGCTGTTGCTTCACCTAGCCCCTCCTCTACCTTGACAGTAGTGTATTTGCCTTCTTCCAAAGCGTGGCACATTTGCTGCATGCGACGTTCGTATCCTGCTCGTAATCCCTCAAGCCAACGAACCCAGCCATCCATCTGCCACCCTTGCTCACCAGTCTTTCCCACCTTCCTCGAC
Organism: Aspergillus haitiensis; assembly: GCA_027569155.1. Taxonomy (NCBI): domain Eukaryota; kingdom Fungi; phylum Ascomycota; class Eurotiomycetes; order Eurotiales; family Aspergillaceae; genus Aspergillus; species Aspergillus haitiensis. The sequence goes on from JAPDEO010000033.1 coordinate 260,103, forward strand.
GTGGTTGATTTGTTCTCCACCTGCTGGCCCATGATAAGTTCCGCAACCATAGCCTGAACGAATCCTGATGGCTGCTGTGTCGAAGTTTCCGTGATGCGCGCCACCCTCTCAATCACGGCAGGTTGTGCTGTGAGCCAGCCTAGGCGACAACCAGGTGCAATGGTCTTGGAGAATGTGTCAAGACGAGCAACTCGTCCGTCGGTATCGATGGATAGATATGACGGGACTAGCGAGTCAAGAAACTCGTACCCAGATGATTTTCCATGCGCATTATAATCCCTCCCCGAGAGCACTTCAGTGTTTACGGGTGTGTTTCGGTATTTGGCTTGCAGTTCCTGAGCGGAGGGATACTGCAGATTCCAGTACGGTTCGTCTTCCACGATTATCACGTCGTATTGCTGACAGATGGCGTAGATCTCTTTCCTGCGCTCAACAGAGATGGTACCGCCAGAAGGGTTCTGACCGATTCTACATTTCACAAAGCGAGAAGGGATAAAAAAGGTCATTAGCTGATACTGGCGATTTTAAATCTTAAAGAGATTGGTTAGTATTGGTCCTTACGTTATTGTATACATCAGGTGTGGTCGACGGCCTTTTCGATAATCCCAATTTCGGAGAACGTCGAGCAGTCCACCAGGCCCAGATGGCAGCATTCCCTGCGCATCCATGGCGACGGAGACTATATTGAGACCCCTTGGGGTGGCCGTTTGGATCGCATTCATATATACAAACTCTTCGCAGAGAACACCTTGACGGATATGGACCAAGTCTCGGTCGGGATTCCACGCATTCGTGAAACATTCAATGGCCTTGCAAAATCCATCGGTAGCTCCACAAGTGAGAATTGTATCCGGCCCACAGGCATAGGGAACATTCGGATGAAGATGGTTGCGGGCGAAGTTCTTGACAAACGCGGCCAAGGGCGCGAGGCCATCTGTTGTGCCATACTGCAAGGCGGTGGTAATGTCGATTTTCTTCTGTACGTTGGGGGTCTGACTTTCTTTGGGAATTATCACTCGTTCCGACTGCTGGGGGCCCTTATTTTGGTCCTTATCGGGTGTGTTTGGAAACCGATTGGGGTAAGCGACCGTGGCTTCCAAAGTGTCGTATGGGAAATACGAAGGATGCGGCAAGCCTAAATCGAGGTCAAGGCAAAGGGATTAGAAGGGAGCTTCTGTTGTTATTCCCCACAGGGATGCACAAAGACATATCGGCCACGATCGAGAAAGACGGGGAGGGTCATACCGCCAGCTAGGTTGGCGATGCCTGGGATGGTAAAATACTTATAGAAGCCTTTGATGGCACTAGCACCTCGTGCTTTGGTTGTGAAGCTAAAATGGTGGGAGAGATCCACAGGAGGAGTGAGCGAAGACGAAGCCATGATGTTCTTTCTTTCCTCTCTTGTCAAACGCGCAACCACATCCACGGAAAAGCTGAAGTCAATTCCTGCCTCTTCGGCCAGCCTCTATTATAAAAACTGTTATCGATCCCGCATCGGTTCCTCCATCTCTTGCTTGATAAGCAACATCCATTAAATTGGAACTAAACGCCGCCGCTCTTCTCCACAGCCAATAATGAAGGACCCGGAGGAACCTCTTATCCAACACTTCCAACTGGTTTCTTGGAAAGAAGTTTTAAGGATTATTAATCATTTCTCTAGCATACTAACCCGAATGAGGGTTCTCACTGTAAACTGGGGTAAAATTAAAAAGAAGAATAATAATAAGCTGGGTTAATCATCCTAACGTCTGGGCGATGATCCATAATATTAAATCCCCCCACAATTGTTGCCATGTCAAGGGGCAGGGCTCTGATCGCCCTTCGACCGCTCTCCTGCATGTGTCAAAAACAGGGGTACCAGTATTTCTCCGGATTTTAATATTAAATGTTAAAGTGCTTTCGCCTCATCTTGCCACCCAGGAAGAGGTTTTTTTGTGCAGCATGAGCATAGATGACATAATCACAAATGATTGGTGTCAGCCGCCATCATCCGGAGGCTGACACTTCTCGTCCTTCGGCGTCTCTATTCTCTTTTTCCTCTCTCCTCCCCACTCAGTTTTATCCTATATTGTTATTCACTCCATCCAGTATATCCATTTCCTTTTGCTTCTTTTTCATTCGGTTAATCTCCTTGTGTACCTTCTTGGAGACGTGTCTACGATAGACCCTTCCGCTGGTTGTGAAGGTCTACTTCGGCTTCCCGCTCATTCCAGCCATCCCTCGTTAACGTTTCTATCCCATCGCCAGCTCTTCTAAATTCCGGGGTTTTATCTCGGAAATGCTCGGTGAAGGGGCCGAGAATAATTCTCGCATTTATGTCGCTCCCGTAATGGACGATGAAGATCGCTACGACGATCCTGATGCGGCCGATGAGCTGCTCGTTCCTCGTGATGAGGAGAGCGGCTTCGCTTACCTCCCCGTCTGGTTACGGGAGTCTTCCCAATCTTTTCGCTGGGGATGGGTGCCTCTACCCATCCGGAAGGCTGGCCGAGCAATAGCGCAATGGGTGAAAGGCCCGAACCCCCCACACTCTATGCTGCTACGGCCGCTATTTCCCGAGGCTCAAGGGCTCCCCGCTCGATGCTTAGATACGTTGTTTCCAAAGCGAAAACAGAAAATCGCCTTGCTTTTAGTGCTATACCTCGCCTGGCTCCTACCATTTTCTATTCTATTATTGGAGTCACGCTCTGGGGGTTATATCGAGGGGTTTGGACAGCCCTTAACTCTCTCATGCACCGCAAGCCTCTGGTAAGATGATTTTGAGTGGTGATCCTTGACCGTTCTAACTAGAAATTTTGCAGGGAACATGGAAACGAATGTGGACTGAACGGGAACGACTGTCGCCCTTTTTCCGCCTCAGCTATCGCTTTCCGCTGCCCCGCAAACTGTCAAGATGCGAAGATGCTCCAGCCCCATACAGTTGGCAATCACACCTACAGTTACCAGGGGTTGGTCGTTGGAGGCCCAGAACCGGGAGCTGATGGATTAGGGGTATATCGAGCCGATAGTTTTATTTGCCAGGCCGCTATTCATGCAGGAGTGGTGACCAATGGTGTTGGAGGTTGCGGGGTAGCGCGGTTGGAAGGAGCAGCACACTCATTCCATGCATCAAAGCGTAACGGCATTAGCTCGATTGGGTTTCCATCAACCTTCCCGAAATCATTCACTTTTGTTGACCTTTCTTCGTCGGATGCGACTTGCCCTCAGGATCCTCGATGGCCTCTGCTTGGTGTCACCATTGGCGCACTCTGTCTGCTCTGGCTCTTCTGCTCATCCCCGCCAGTACTATTCTTCAGCACCTTCTTTATGCTTTTCAGCCAGGTGGGCTTGGTTTCAGACCCTCCACCAATTCCCCAACTTGCTGATCTAATGTCCACTTTCCTTTCTCGCCTTTTGCCGGCTTCATTCGTCGCATACGTGCTTTTCAAGTACTGCGCACGGCCTTTGCTAAGCCCACTGTCTCCGCCAATGTATCAACTCACCAAAACCTTTCTTTTCCTACCGTTTGCGTTCATTGGTGGACTAAATAACTACACATTCGCAAGGCTGATTCCCCTTGAACGTCTGACGCCCAATGATATTCAAAAGCAGCCTGGAGCGAAGTTAGCTCTATGTTTGGTGGTTCCGACTGTGATTTGCATTATTCTGAGCCAGGCTTGGCAAATTCGCCAAGGCGGGTTAATGCCGCGTTATCTAAAGATATATTGCACGATGGCCCTTTTCCTATTGATTCTACTCCCGCTTCCAGGTCTTCGCCTTCGCATTCATCATTACATTCTTGCCATCCTTCTCATGCCCGGTACAGCCTTCCCAACTCGGCCTTCTTTGATATACCAGGGATTACTACTGGGTCTCTTTATCAATGGTGTCGCTCGATGGGGTTTTGCGTCAATTATCGAAACTCCAGCTGCGCTCGGTGAGCAGGCTCCTGGACCAGGTGGGGCAGGTGGATGGTGGGGAGGAACCTACCCCAACATCAATACTTCAAACGTCATAATTTCACTCCCCGATACGAATTCTGGTGAATTGTTCCGCGGTAATGGTAATATTACCTTCACATTGTGGGAGCGCGAACGGATGACAAGACTTGGTGTTGATGGGGTGTCGGTGCTCGTCAACGATGTGGAGCGCTGGCGAGGCTATTTGGACGAGGATCCGCGAGGGGAGTTCACTTGGCATCGGCACGGACACAGTGGGCTAGAACTAGTGCACACATCAACGATTGAGGATGATTCCGAAGAGATCGAATGGTTGAATCCGGAGGATGATAACAGCAAGCCTGAGGACCTCTTTTTCCGGTTTGCATACCTGAAAGGCTCTGAAGCGGGCAAGTACGGCGGTGCCGGAGTTTGGCTAGAAGATGGAGATTGGATATCTCCTCCCCGGCCAAAGAAATAGATTTCCCCTTCTTTATGTTGTTGTTCCTCTTTTTTTTTCTATTTTTTTTTTCTGGTTGGTTTTATGCGTGTACAGAATTAGACCAAAGTTATATTACACTGGGCCCTGCGACGACTGGGATTGGATCGGATATGGCGTGTTGGAATAACGAGGATGATTTACGATATTAAGCTATGTGGACAACCTTTTCTTGGCACATTGCCCTATTCGAAATGAACATTCATTCATAGTAAATAAACCCCTAGACCATATTCATAACTGTTGCATAACCATAACCCTAAAACCAGAACCATCCGAACTAATCCAACGCAGAAAGAAAAAAACCAAAAAATGAAAGAAAGAAAGAAAGAAAGTATGATCCACCAAACCCCACACCCTCAACAATTCCCTTGCCCTCTAAAGCCTAAATAAAGCTCCCTCTCCAATCCCCATTTCAAAATTCCACACATCCCATATCTAATCCACGGTGACAGCATAACACCTCGTCACAGTAACACAATGACCTGGCTCCCACACACCAGGGGTTGAGCCGGGAGCGCACTGAACCGGCGGATCAGGACTATAACAATATGACACGGGTGTCCCCCTAGTACAATCTGTTGTATGTAGAATTGTAGAATTGTTACTGCAACTGAGAAGGGAGGAGGAGGAAGAACTCAAGTCAGGGAGGTCGGTGATTGTAGGCGTAGACGTAGCTGATGTCATGCTTGTACCTGTCATCGACGTTGTCTCGGGAAGGGTTATGGTTATGGAGGCAGGGTTAGCTGCTACTGGTGCTGCTGCTGCTGCTGGTATGGGTGGTGGTGGTGGTAGTAATCCGGCGAGTGAAGTAGTTGAGAAGAGGAGGAAGAGGGAGAGGAAAAGGGAGAAGGAAAAAGAAAATGTTAGGTGAATAGTTTTCATGTTGGTTTTTCTTTTTTTTTTTTTTTTTCTCTCTCTCTCTCGATGTTTTCTTTTTTCGGGCAGTTTGGGTTTGGTGAGCAGGTCGTGTTGGTAGGTACCTAGGTGCTTAGGGAAACCCTTAATATATATATATGTGGATAAATGGAGATCTGTAGGTAGATAGCTAGATAATTTGGGTTATGGAATGATGTTAAAATCTAGAGTCAAGTTATAATCACTAGATAGATAGATAGACAGACACTTATATATATATAAAAGTAAAACTATCTATTTAGTATCAATATTAAATGTCGATCGTCTCCCTCCCTCTTCCCATCTTTATCCTTGTTTTTTTCTCATCTCTTCGGCCTGCATGTACAGTACAGGACAGGACAAACTTACATACATACAGATGCATGTACGTAGATCTCTCTCCCACACACACACACACACACACATACACACACACTCTCTCTCTCACTCTCGGCGTCTCTCGCCTCTCTAGGTAGGTCTAATTAACCTGGCATGAACTTAACAGGAACAGCAATTATGGCTGTGGCACAGTGCAGAATGCACCGCCTCATCTAATACTAGCTCTATCTTTCTATGCATCGATCTACAAATCCATATTCGCCATCTCAAGCTTTTATCAAAACAAGGCTATGCGGAAAAGCTACCTATGTACTGTCTACGGGCAACAGCTACCATATTCATTGTGTGCAATATAGGCCCGTCAAAGATGGAAGAACACAAACAGGCAGGCAAATACGCAGGCAGGAAAGAAAGACAGGCTCTGTTCCTTGCATATCAGATCAGATCTGGTTTACTTGGGCTTTTCCGTTCATCTTTTTATAGAAATACATGTGGAGCACTCTGCAGGTCCGTAGCGAACTCACACATGAACTACGTAGCTGTTGAATCTCAAGGGTGTAGGGGTAGGATGTGCTACTAGCAGGGCGCGCATTGGACATGTCAGATGTGGCTGGTGATGCAAGTAAGGGAGGTCTTGTTTTGCATCGGCATGTCCGTATCAGGTATCAGCACTGTTGACCCAGTAAGGTTTCAGGTTTCAGCACCATATAGTGTCCATTTTGCCCCTCGGGTCTTTTGGATGTTATAATTCTTAGTCGGAGTACCCCGAATAACGAGGTTAAATAGAGAATTTTTGAGCGTTCTGCTGTTGGTGTCGATTTCGTATTTGAAGGTCGCTTATGAAGTATACTGCATCTGCTTCTCTTGTTGATATATGCAACGCGCGCAAGTCTGCATGCGAGGGGTGTGGCGTTGTGACTACAGCACAGAAAGACGGCACGGCATTACCAGGCACATGTCAATTAAAATCAACTTTCCCAACCGTTACTCCCTGTATCAAACCTAGGTGAGACAAATACGACCATACACCACAACCCAGAACGAACTAGAAATCAAGAAGAATAAAGGAGCCAGACCGTGCTGAGGAGGTTAGATTACAAGAATCGCCTTATCTCAGTGCGCATCCATTGGCTGTATTTAACTGGACCTATCCGATTCTCGTCAAGAGCAAAAGGACTAGACAATGTCTGAGGCTTCACCTGTTCCCTCAAGGACAAGAAGCAGACAAGCGCGAACATGTACATGAGAATGAAATCTGGGTGGAGACATTGGTAGGAGAAGAAGTGAATAAAAAACAGAAAAAAATAAAGGATAGAAAGAAAAAAAAAAAAAAAGGTCAAGAATGATGAAATAAACGAATCAAAGTTCGGACCCAGCTGGGAGGGATTCCGCTAGTCAATCGAAAGGAAGACTGTGGAAGGTGAGCCCAAGTGTTGGAAAGTAACGGTGGTACTAGGAAGGGAGGATTCCTGTTCTCAGATCCTGCCTCACAGGGGAGAAATTTTTCAACGCCAGTTCAATCGAGCTATATTCTCATTTGGCAATTAATGAGCGTGACCGTGGTGGTGCCGTTTATGGGCTTCCAAGTGAGCGTGAGTATGCTCATCGCGTTTTGCAGGAGGCTCCGTTGGGATAGTAACAACAGTGGATGTTCGGGTCACAGTCCTATAGTCAGTAGAGAGAGTCTCCAAGCCACCGATTTCGGTCTTAATCGGAACATCATTCTCATCAACCATGATGACGACTTCTTGCTCAACCCACACAATCTCTCGGGTAATAGTTTTGGCAATATAGTCCGTGACAGGTACAGGCACCCATGTCGTTGTAGTGGTGGTAGTTGTTGTGGTAGTGGTAGTAGGCGGCTGAGTCGTAGTCGTCGTGGTGGTCGTCGTAGTAGTAGAGGTCTGCTCCTCAGCAGCGATATTAATGTTAGCAGAGACGGCACCAAGATCAACACTGATGCTTAGACTAGCGTCATCATCCTCAGTAGCGGCATTGGTGTCGCTGTCGGTGGTATACGTGATGGGGAATGCATATCCAGGGCCCCATGAGACGGCTATATTGTTGGGAAGACCACCCTTATGCAACTCGAGAGTTTCTCCTTTAAGAATGTCTGGAATATCGAACGTACAAGAGGTAGCGGCAGCGTCATCTTGCAGTTCGAAAACGGGGCAATCTTCGACTCGACCAGATGGGTTGGTACACTGTGCTACAGCTTGCTCCAAAACGCCAGATTCCCAGCCATGCATGAAATCGCCATGGTATCCGTATCCAGTTGGGTCACCGGTAGAGAGGGCGAAATATCCTTCCCGATCCTTAAAGGCATAGGTGTTCCAGATAGTTTCGAAAAAAAGTGAAACAATACGATGTTCAAATCCTTCTGGGCATTCACCATCCATGACCAACGACGGATAAGCCACATGTGACATGTGGTCATCGCTATCAACGTCTTTACCATTCCAGCATGATGGGAACATAAGCTCAAATCGGACACCATCCGTGCAGTGTTCATCCAGATAAGTCTTATTGGGCAAGAAGTGGCGACCAAGGGACGGCTCAGGAGCGAGAGCGTAGTTCAAACAATTGAAACCAAGAGCCTTCTGGCTAAGCGCCTTTTGGCTGAGTTGGTCTCCGGTCCACTCTGACTTGGGGGGATCGGGCACAGGCCATGGAAAATCGCGCAGGAATGGGTCACCGGCAATCATGCGGAAATTCTCCGGGAAAGCCTGTACATTATCCCCATATAAAAGATAGTATCTAGCCATAGAGACTCATTAGCAAATGAATACATCGCGAGCCTCTTTCTACACATAGCCGACCACTCACGCAAGTAAACCCCCAACCTCATCAACGATCTCGGCATCGCCATTTTCATCGATAAAGTACAGGGCTGGAGCCCAGTAGGCGGACTTATCCTGCTTAACCGCACACGATGTACAACTTCCGGCGAGCAAGTTTGACATATCAGAAGTCATAGAAAACCCTTTCATAGATTCAGTTGAGTTTTCTCAAACAGATAAATTGGGGAGTCAAACTGACCATTTGATCCATGAACGGTGTGTACATGGTATGAGGGCTCTCCCGGAGTGACTAGTGGATCCATGCGCGCAAGACCACTTCGTCCACGGCAGGGAAGGCGCCAGAAAGCATCAGCTACGCCCGAGAGGGCAGCGATACCAGCCACCAGGCTGGCATTGAGTCGTATGTTTCTAGGCATGTCGAAGATACCTATATCAACATGAAAGGAGCGACGGGAGTGGGACAATTTCTCTTTGCGACGCGACTAAAATCGTCACCAGGAGCGATAAATTAGAATTCCAGATTGAACCACACCATAAAAAGCGGATAGCAAACAAAAAATGACAATAATGAGAAATAAAAAGCGAAAGAAGAGAGGAAGGGTCGAGGAGGGAGGGTCTGTGTTGCCGACTTCGCAATGTGGTGCAGCCAAATACCAGCGTGGGATTGCTCATAGTATAAAAAACAGAAACAAGAAATCACAACAAACACTACAAGGACGACAACAGAGGCGCACGTCCACCCAAAACAATCCCGGGGATTTCTCCACCAGCAGAGACAGCCCAGTATTCAGGGACCCAGTGCAAAGGGGAAGCCCCCCGCTTCTGGTCCATCCAAGTGGCTGCTGAGCTCCAGCAAGGGAGAGCTCCCTTGCGTAGGGAATGGTAATAAGAATGTACCCGCCACACGAGGGTCCTCTCACAATATCAGGGGAAGAAATAGCTATGGGGATGTAGACATAGACCGTTTAATGCGATTTGTATCTCGCATTGAATAGAGGGGACGTAACGTCATAGGGATCATGATGGACATGTGTTTTGGGTGGTGGCTGGGGTTGGTTGTATGGGAGAAATGGGAGAAGTGGGCATGAACGCTCATCGAGTCCTTGTATAATACATACTTCTTGATTTCTGGATCACCCTGCTTATTGGAATGAATCCAGTCCGGTAGAATCCTAAGTTGAGAGAATCCAGGATCGATAGAAGTTATTTAGATCAAGGATGTTTCAAACTTCACCCGATAACGAACGACTAGCAAACGAGGGACTTGAGAAAGAAAATATGAAAACAAAGCGCAGATGCCAGGGGAAAATCAATAGAAAGAAGAGGAGGGATCGGAAACAAAACTTAAGGAGTGGAAAGACGTAAAACAACGTCCTATAACCAGCTATAGGAAGGAGAGAGCGAACGAAGGGGGGGAAAGGGAACGGGAAAGGCGAGAAGAGTGTAAGAGAGAGTGTGAGCGAAATAATAAGAACTAAAAAGTTCGCGTGCCTCTGACCATCTCCTTCTATGTCGACCTTTATCCACTTGGTCAATCTCCAAGAACTACTCTAATAATGAGAGCCATAACTCAAGAATTGATTCACGGGCCGGAATCCAATCATTAACAAGGATTTAATTCAACTGGCCTATTTAGTTCCCGTCATTAATATGCCCCTTTCTGAATCTTCACATTCACATCTCCTGACAATGATCTGACTTAGTATGTTTTATGAGGCTGTCCATAAAGAAACTAATTTTTTTTTCTAACGCTCTACGGCTTGGCTTCGGTTACGAGAACTTGACGATTGAACTCGTGGAATAGAAATCTTCTTTCTTGCAATGCCAACAAGCGTCTTACCGACCAGAGAATTAGTACTTAAACTACCACATCGTGACACAGTCATCTTTAATTTAATCTAAAGTCGCAGAAAGATACGCCCAATCGACATCTGACATGAAAAGAAAGCCGCTTGGGGCCCAATAACGATGCGCCACTGAGCTCATTGCGCGGGGACAGGAGGCGCCAACCTTCAGGGCCCCTTTTATGCTCTCCCTATCACAAGCCCCGAATAATTTCCGTTAAATCACAGGATCATCAACATGGCGCCTCGTGCAACAGAAAGGGGCCAACTAACAAAACCACTAAAGAAAGGTGCTCTGGAGGTTCTGTTGCTCCCTCATTTCCCAAGGGTAGCCAAGAGAGGCGGTGTTTAACAGGCTCTCCTTTTCAATGGGGACTTCCCCACCCGGATCCATTCAAGGGCATGAAATTGGAATGATGGATGTTTATCGAGTTTGTGGTTTAAATGTCTTATTATTATTTTTTATTTACTTAATTTTTTTTTTCTGGGTGGCTGTCCGATGAGGGGCAATGAAAGATCGGTGTAAGATATGAAACGGAATACGATCAAATCAGATCGACAAGGTGAGACAGAGTTTTTCAATCTCTGACGGTAGAGAAAAAAGCAAAAAACAGAAAAAGGCGAGGGAGCAAAGCGAGGTGGATGTGACACTGCTGGAACGACGCCAAATCATCGGTTGTGCCTGACTAGGAGGACGCTAAGAAATGTTGGTGGCTGTGTGGCCGGTCGCAAGTGGGCCAACAAGTTGGCGAAGATATGGAGTCATCTCTCTGCGAATATTGTCCTAATGGGCCATGACTCCAGTAGTATGTATGTTCATGAATCTCTCTGTATGTCTTGCAGGATTTGTTCTCATTTCCAACCCAGCACGGCAGATCTACGAGAAAGAACTCTTCTCTTGTCTCAAAGATCGAGGTTTCAGAATTGAACAAGGGAGCTGGCACGAACTGTGGACCATCAAGGCTCAGTTATTTTTATTGGCAGTACACTCTCCTGCTCCACGTATGGACCACCATCCCAAAATTAATTAATATGACGACAGGGTTCTCATGGTGACTAGTAAGTTAGCAACCGTCTATTTCATTAAACTATCAACGACGATCTTTGAGGGTTTCCATGCCTTTTCTGTGCTTCGAGATTGACATCCAGTTGCAACCCCATTCGCCCAGAAATCGAGTCAAATATTTTCAAGGGGACTAGTCTACCTACCTAGGGAGGTAGGTTTGACTAGCTGTGAGATCTTCCGGCATAGCATTTTGCAAATCAACAATAAAACGAAACTCGAATGAGAAAGTAAAGAAATAACAAGTAGGACTCACTAAATGGTTTTTCACCCATCTCCTCTTGTCCTCTCAGAGCCTTAGATTTTATAATAACCCTCTGCCCCGGGAAGAAAAGTAAAGAGACATTCTCCTCGATCTTTAATCACATTTTGGGAGCAGTGGAACTTTTTTAATCTTTTCCTTTTCTTGTTATTTCTTTTACTTGTTCTCCGTATAAAATTAATAGCGAACGAAGATAGTAAATAGCGCTTGTTTGAGATTGATTCATTTAAGGCTAATTGTAATTCAAGGTGCTATATATTATTGCTATAAATAAATGATAATTAATTAGGCAGTGAGGTACGGAAGTATATACAAACTAAGGCACATATATGGATATGTGGTAGGTATGTAGGCACTACTACCCAATCTTGGAACACACATCCTTTCGATGTCTCTAAAACTTTTATCCCCCCACACCTACTATCTACTGTGCTCCTTATTCAACCCCCTCCCTTAGCTGCTATAATCCCATTCTCCAAACAAACACATCAACTTGGACCCGAGATATAAAGCAAACAGGAGAACTGGTTCTTCGCCGCTTAAATATCCACACGACTTTCCTTGGATATAAACCTAAGCTAAAGGGAAAGGAATACAATCATATAAAAAGTAAGGTGTGGGAAGCAATGTAACTATAAGATCCACTCACATTTGAAGAATAATAGATGGTGGAATCAACATCCTCAGACTTGGTAAACTAAATTACTCGAATAGTACATCAAAGGGGGGAAAGGTTGAGCAAAGTTGAGCAAAGCTGGATAATCATAGTGTCAAGCAAGGGTAAAGGGCGATAGAAACAAAAGAAAATCATTCTCAATTAGGGTGGTTTGTGTATTCAATCTCATCGGATTCTTCCTCAATTTCCTCCTCGTATTCTTCATCATCTCTTGGTCTCACTAAATACGCACAGCCATGGGTAGAGATGATATCATAATACCGTATTCCCCGATTTTCAAGGATCGCAAATGTATCCTCTGGACCAAATTGAAACCCTTCTCTAAGAAAATGGTCGTATGCCTTCAAACTGTTATTTTTGTTTTTGACAGGCGTTGTATGCGGGGAAGCATGAATGGCATTTGCGAGGACACTGTCAATCTATTGGATTACTCCGACTGGCTCAGCGTGCCAGGAAAGAGGACGTGAGACGAAAAGTTTGCGGTTGGAATCTAGGTGAGCAAAAATATACCACGCAGAGTCGGATAGAATCCCAAAAGCAGAGTGATTCTCCAATAATGCTGCTTTACGTCGATCTTGTATCGCGGCAAGATAAATAATGAGCTGTGGTAAGCCAGAGGCTACTTGGCCTACCTTCTTGGCCTCACTAGGCGCAAGTGTTAGCGAAGACCAGATTTATAGAGGACAAGGCATGACTATACAGAACAATCAACACAGTATCCACCTCAGTCTTCTCATCCCCATGAGCGAGACACCAATCAACCTTGCCCCGGATAATCTTTCCAAGTTTTGTGCTCCGCGTTGAAACAGCCATTTCGGGGAGCCAGTTTAAATGCCTGTCTGCATTCTTATCGTCGAGATAATTGAGGCGGTCGTAAAATATCACATCAATAATAGTTCGACTAGATGACTCTGAATCCACTCGTTGAAAATATTTAGACCTTATCAAGTTTTTGATACAATCATCTGATTATACACATATGTTAGTTTATTTTAAGAAGTAATAATCAGAAAGTCTTACCTGCCCATAGCGATAATTTGCCGTCACCGACGATGGACTCTTCTCTGAGCTTCCAAGAATACAGCTCGTCGAGGGGATTGAATATAACCCCGACAGCATCCTTCGCGGAAATGATAGAGGTAAAAAATGTAGCGGGAAGTGCAGAATTAGCATCTCTATGTTCATAGGCACTAAGAAGTGATCGAAGTAACGGCTCAAAATGGAGTAGCTTCTCAAGGCCATTTGGATCATCACGAATGGTCTCAAGAGATCGTAGAGTTTCGACCTGCTGAGGCTGAAGATCGGCGGGGTCGAAAACGATGGTGTTTCGTCCGTCACGCAAGCGCTTCTTACCCTTCTGTCCTTGGGATTCCATTTCGGGCTGCAGGTGATTCCAATCATATGAGAAGTAACCTCACATATAACTAGGTTCCCACCGTGCAAGGAGATTCTTGTCAAGATGATGGGATGGGTATGGTAGTTGAGCAGTTCTAATAATCAGACATCAGGAGGCATCTTGTTATTTCGTGACGAACGTCGGCTGCAGCTTCCATAGTTTGGAGAAAGACAACTTTTGTCATATTCTCATCGTCAGTGCTTCCATCGATCTTTCCTCATTGAGCTCTGCTGCTAAGTAACAAAGTTTTGATAACTCTCTCGATTCACGTCAGCTTTTATCATGTCTTATATTCTATGTTCGCACGAACACTTGACCTATATACATCCAGGCAGAGGGGGGATAGTGAACCATAGAAGCTTCTTAAGTGTGGGCTGACCCTAGGTGATAGTTTGCTTCAAAGATATGGGTCGCTATCTAGAAGCATGGAAGTTATACTTCAGTAAGTATTTTTATTTCAGCGTATATATACACAAAATATGTACCTAAAATACAATTATTGACATTGGGCTTGCATCCAAGTATCTTGCCAACCCCAGATAAAATCTCTTTAGCTGGAGTTCTATAAGCAATGTAGAAGTCTGAAAGTCTTTTTGAGCCGAGGGCGCCTACCTCGCACATGTAGGATGGAGATTACACCTAAGTAGATAGTCCCATACCCTCATACAACCGAATCAGTCTCGTCTATCTAAGCCCACCTCCTCCCTCCTCTGAAGCAACCGATGAACATTAATTACTTCTATGAGATGAGATATTAATCATTAGATAGCAAGGATACTATACCTACTAATCTAGTCTCGGATAGAGTCAGATATTCCCCTCATACATCTCCTAGGTAGGCAGTATTCCCTCGTTGGGATTCTCATCTTGATACTCATATCAACGACCTTGAACTATGGAGACGTATTGATTCGTGGCACACTTGCATGTATATACATACTGTACATATGCACTCCTTGCGATAGCTGAATCAAAAATCTAGGCTTTACCACCTCCTACCTAGTAGCTAATGTATCCCTCATAGGGAGAGAGGTTATTAGAACGAAACTCAACCTAGTTAGGTAGTACCTAGTAATAGTAGAAGCTAAGGTACCTGAGCAACACAGGAACCATACTAGGTGTATTACTTTGAGAGCACCAAGCGGTCCAAGCATTCCAAATGATCTCCTTGGTGGGCTAACAGGTAACATAGGCGGTTACTGGAGCCGATGACAGAGCTGGTGATATGACTGACGACGGCTATTGTATTTTACGCATGCATGTATGCATGTCCTGCAAGCAGATACTACTGCCTGTGTAAATTGCGATACGGAGAAGGAAGGTAAATAGACGATGTGATTAACACACAGGATGCAGCTAGCTAACTACCTAGCTAGCTGGAGCTTTGTTCATAAGCCGAGGGTTTGCAGAGCGACTTAGTAAGTAGGGACTACCATGCATCTGATACGAAAGGTCAGGTCAGGTCAGACCAGACTACCAATCTAGATAACCAGGTATCTTTCAAACCTTTTTGTAAACAAGATCGCGTGAGTGCAAACCTCTCTCTGTCGGGGTGGTGTTTACAACTGATCATTGAAAGATTGGAGCACCTACCTACCAATCAATGCGGTCGCCACAGACTGTTCAAGGTCAAGTGACCGTTAGTCATTCAGCGGAAATAAAAAAGAAGGGATCGGAAGACTAGCTAAGTTTTCTTTTCCTTTTTTGAATTTCCAGGGTAACAATACATGCTTAGGTATCTACTAAAAAAAGAGCCGTCATCGTGAAGGGTCTAGACTAGGTTCCTACTAATTAGAACTTGAGTTGGTAAAGGGAGTCTTAAGTTCAATGGGCTAAATGAATCGCGTGATTATCCCTAATCTATGCGCCTCAAGCTCCAAGTTTTTGTATTGTATGTAGGTACTCCCCCTTCCGTACTAGGCAATTCTTAACTTAAGGTAAGAATCGTGACAGAGGGTTTTTTTTTTTTTTTTTTTTTTTTTTTTGCGCTTTTTAAGTCTGGATTTTTATTGTATATTTTTTACGTTGTTGGATTGCATAGTGGAGACAACAATGCGTAAGAGCAGTGTTTTCCTCGAAAATAAAAATGAAAATTCAAGTGGCGGAGAAGAAAAAATCTCTCACTGGAACAAAAGGTAATTAGTGTGGCTCCCAGGATCTTCTTGTCCGCGTCCACAAGAGTTGCATTCCGTACGTAATAGACTGTCGGTGGTTGGAGTTGTGTGCTCGAAAAATTACTTTCTCCATCCTCGTGAAGAAGAATCGGGAGGGATTTTAACAAGATGTGGCTTTTTTCCCTTTCCTTACTTTGAGGGAGAAGGAGGAAAAGAGTGAGAGCGAGTGCTGCCCGACCAGATAGAGTGAGATTGGAAATAATAATCCGTCCGTATTGGGTGTTTGCTCGCTTGGTTATCAGAGTTCGCTTTATCTACGGGATGACGGAACCTGTCCGGGAGAGGAAGATTTTCAATTCTGAAGATACTTCAACAGACTACATTTCCAGACACACTTAAAGGGACGGGGAACAAGGGCGATTTAGATTCATTTTATTCTACTACTATTATAAATTTTTGTTTAATTGTTTTTCTTTCTTTTTCTTCTTTGTGCATCTTTTCTGCCCCGAATCTCCTTTCAATACTATATCCAAAGAAGGAAAAAGACAAAAAAATCCATCACGGCGTTTTATCTCAATTTTGACCATAACTATCCAGTAGACGTGGTAGGCAGTCCACCGTTGTTGCCATCATGGTCGCCGTCAATGAAATTATCCCTGAATTGGCTAGTGCACAGCTCGAACAACAAATCCCCGAATCGAGGATCTTGATTGTGATGACGGGTGGCACAATCTGTATGCGACCGTCCCCCGCCGGCTTTGTGCCTGCTCGGGGCTTCCAGGAACACTGCCTGGCACCCGTACCCACCTTCAATGATGGATCTAGTCCGATCATGATGGATGTCGTGGTCAATGCGGCAGGAGATATAACACCTCATCCGAGCTTGCGGACACCTCAGACAGCATACGGTCGACGGGTGAGATACACCGTTTTTGAGTTCGAAGAGCTCCTTGATAGTAGTTCCATCGATGCCAAAGGCTGGACCGAGATTGCGCGAAGCATTGAGCGAAACTACACGCTCTTTGATGGATTTGTTATTCTCCATGGCACCGACAGCTTGGCTTACACTTGTTCCGCACTTAGTTTTATGTTGCAGAACTTGGGAAAGCCCGTCATCCTCACGGGGGCGCAGGCGCCGATGCTTGAGTTGCAGAATGACGCCACGGATAACCTTCTTGGGTCGCTTGTTGTGGCAGGCCATTTCATGATCCCCGAAGTGTGTTTATATTTTAACAACAAACTGCTTCGTGGTAATCGATCTACAAAGGTGGCTGCTAGTGATTTTAACGCCTTCGCCTCCCCTAATTGCGCACCGCTGGCGGTGACCACCTCAATGCGAACCAATGTTAACTGGGAGATTGTGAATCGACCAAAGAATCTCGATCACTTCAGCATCCAGACCAATCTTGATACCACTCATGTCGCATGTCTTCGCATATTCCCTGGTATCAAACCAGAAATGGTTGATGCAGTTTTGAAGTTGGATGGCCTCCGTGGTTTGGTTCTGGAAACCTTTGGAGCTGGAAATGCACCGCACGGCCAGGATAATGCAATGACTAAAGTCTTCGCGGATGCCATCTCTAGAGGAATTGTTATTGTCAATGTTACTCAATGTAAGAACTTCCAAAGAGCAGTATCTTTATAGTGGAACGGGGGAAAAGAAAGAAAGATGTCAGAGATCTAACATGTAATAATAGGCTTAACCGGTAGCGTCAGCCCAGTCTATGCTCCTGGCATGAGTCTCTCTAAGGCTGGAGTGGTCGCGGGGCTCGACATGACTACCGAAGCCGCGTTGACGAAATTGGCGTATCTTCTTGCTCTACCAGGCTCAACACCACGCCTAGTTGCGAGTAACATGTCCATCTCACTCCGCGGAGAATTGACTGAGATCTCACAGCCTGTATTCCGTCATCCAGACGGAGTGCTTCCGGAGCGTGTTCAGGCACTTACGATCTTAGGATATGCCATCGCGCAACGTGACCTAGATCGGGTCCAGGAGATCGTGAGAAATGAGCATCATTGGCTTTTAAACGATGCTGACTATTCTGGCAACACCCCCGTCGTAAGGCTTCCGGCCCTTATTCCTTTTTGGGTTGTAGTTTGGAAATGTCAAGCTCGGTTGGCTAACGCACATGGCAAATTCCATAGCATCTTGCAGCGGCATCGCCGTCAATTGATATCCTTCGATACCTCCTGCTTCAAGGCGGGTCGGTGCATTTACGGAATCGCAACGGGCGCACGCCGCTCTTCCTAGCCGCTAATGCTGGGTTGTCAGAGCACGTTCTTCTGCTGCGCAAGTCTGGCGCACATCTGCACTCCGAAGAACGGGCAGCCGCGCAGCTCCTTGCCCGACGACGTCCCGGTGTCTGGGGGTTGGCTGGAATTGGACCACGTGAAATCAGTGAACGAGAAATGGATGAGACAGGAGATGAGTATAGCGCGGGGCCGACGTGGGCGTTGGCGGGATCTGCGCCCTGAATTATGATGGACATGACTCTACGGATTACTGGAAAGGTTTAGACTTTTGAACACTAATTTTCCCTTTTTGTTCCCCATTCTTCGATTTACGAACGTTCGTTCTTGATTGAGTTTACCGCCTGCATTTTTTATTCTTTTAACCGAGGATGACTTTTAGATAACGCGGAACCGCATGCACCTACTAGATATTACACTAGAAGAAAGAGAAAAGCAAAAGAAAAAGCATAGATTGGGCTTAGCTGACTAGGCTCAATATTTTGAGATGGATTTATTTTCTTAATTTTCATCCATTTGAAGATGACACCAACGCTAGTCAAAACCTTACTGGGAAAATGATCAAACAACGCCCCCTTGGCGCACTACCAAGAGAATACCTAGTTACACCCCTAAAGTGATGAGCGAATCGCGAACTCTCGGGGGGGTCCTGAACCGGCGGAAGGGGAACTGATTGTAATAATGGGAATGACTACTTGACACCCGCGGAGATACATCTGGCTCACTCCCTCACTCCCTCACTCTCCGCTCATAGGTTCAGTTCGATCCCAGCCAACATCAGAAGGGGGAAATTAAAATAATAACGAATAACTGATCGTTAATCATTCATGTACTCCGTGTTGCTTGGAAAGTTTAACCCCGCTTCGAGAATGCCTTTAGGGCCGCCTCCTGGCGCAAGAATGGTCGAAAGTTTCTTAACCTTACCCTGATGGTTAGACGGATAGACCGACATGTGTCGATTTAAAATAATATGGAGAAAAAGAATATGGAGAACTAATAATTTCCTATACTAGGTAGGCAATTGGTAGGTAATTATGTACCTGCTTAAACGATGTATACATGTGCGTGTAAAAAAAAAAAATACCCGTTAAAAAGGCTTTAAAAAAAACACGAATTAAAATAGAAAATAATTTAGAAAAAAAAAAAAAAAATAAAAATAAAATAAAATAAAATAAAAATAAAACGGAATGAAAATTTCTTTTTCCGAGCATATATTATTATTTTATTTCTATTTTTTTTTAGTTTTAATCTTAGTATAAACCCCCAAGGTCCTTCTACCTGTTATGTAGGGGAAAGCCCAATGAAATAAATTCTTATTGTGTAAAAGCATGGCATTTTTCATGACAAGTTATGTCATGGATTGTGAAATTACCTCATCAGATCCAGTCTTGGCGATTCCCGTGGAAAGCATTTGTCCACAGATTGGCTGGCTCAGTGTTGTACCTCCTGTGGATTGGAGACTGGAGTCACTCGGAGGATGGAGGATTATGTTCAGTTGAGCTGTGAACGTGGGCTCAGCAGGAAATATTTCTGGTAACCTCACAAAGTCCATGAACTGGATCCAAATATTAGGCTGGGTAGGTAGATAGGTAGGTAGTACTGAAGTACGTAGTAGGAGAAGTAGGTAGGTATTTTGCCTCAGGATTAGGATTTAGATTTTCCATCTTTTTTTCCCTTTTCTTTCCCCCCTTTACCCTAAAAAGGGGACCCACAATAGACATGAGAACGTGATTGAAGAGAAGAGTTGCAGACTTCTTTTTTTTCTTTTCTCTTTTCTCTTTTGACTTGCTTTTTTTATTTTCCCTAATATTTTCCATTTGATATTATTATTAAGGCCAATTGTGTAGTCTACTGGGAATATTACTGGCCGGAACCTCTTACTAGTGAATTAGCAGTTACAAGGACTGTATATTAAGGTACTCTCTAGTCTAGGTATTTTGCTTTTTCCCCGCCCTAAAAAGTTCCTTGTTAGGTTTAGACTGAATATATCGTGATTACTCCCGGACCATCGCTATACGTCAGTTGATGAGGAGACGCGGTGAAGCCTGGGGAGAAGCTTTTTTTGTTTTTTTTTTCCTGTTTTTTGCTCTAGTTGGGAGGAAAAAAGAGGTGTATAAAAACAAAAATAAAAAAGAAGTTAAAGTCAAAAAGAATAGTACGACAGGGGGGTGTTTGTAGGTTGACTATTATTACTACTATTTGGTATTCCCTGACGGTTCTTCTCTAGTTGTTAACTAACTCTCTCTTTTACATAAAGAATTGAAAATCTGTCTTATTATTTGGAGTAACCCAGCTAAGGTAAGTATTATTATTGAAAGTGTCTAGGTAGCTAACTTGGCTAGTGAAGATTCCAAGACAATGACAACAGCAACCTCTAAGATGATCTCTTGCAAGACGAGAAAACCTTGGAGGATCTCCTGATCAATCAATCATCCATACATACATATTATTATTATAATTATTATTATTATTGCTCGACCTGGAAGTTCCTGCCTGCTAATCAGGTCTCTACCTTCTTACGACTTACTCTCTCCTACGTGTCCTGAACTAGTTACCTCATTCCGGCGTTCCCTCGAAATGCATATCCCGGGTTTACGTAAAGGAAAGAGATTCAATGGCTGGTGGCAGTCGGGGGAAAAAAATTTCGATGTTCATGGAAACACTTGCCTACTAGGTAGACAGGTACAGCAAGAATCCTTTCTTTTTTTTCTTTTTTTTCCATTTTTCTTCTCTATTTGTTTTTTTTTTTGTTTTTGTTTTTTGTTTTCTCTTTTGTATTTTCCTTATTTCTGTTGGTATGAGTCTCCCGGGTCCCTGTCCTGTCGTTCCCATTCACCCCCCCTTCCCTCCCCTCTCTCCCCTCTTTCTTGAGGAGCAAAGCAAGGCAAAGTAAAGTAAAGCAAAGCAAAGCCAAGCACCGCAGTTCTCAAGCAAATGAAGCAACCTCTTTATTTGTTGTCGTGATCACCGGGCCTGGACCGGACTGGATATTCCGATTGTACCTTGTGGAGTCCCTTGCTTATTCTTCCTTCTGTCGTCACTCGTCATTGCAATTTTGCAATCCGAGGAGGGGGGCAAAGAGGGGTTTGTATGGAGTAACTACTAGCTAGCTACCTATGGATACCACCTGAAAGACATACTTCCCTTTTAGATTGTAGGATATTATCACGTTCAGTTTACATTGGATATAGTCGTACCTATGAGGTCTGAAGAGAGAACTTCTCACTCTCCAATCCACAATACTCATCTCCAGATGAGGGGCAGAGACAAAGAAAAAGGAAAGTTGATGATGATGATGATGATGATGAAGCAGAAGTAAAAGAAAAACTTTGTACGAGAGCCGGAAGAAAGAATAAATGGGGGAAAAATTATAATATAAAATAAAATAAATAAATAAAACAAAAGAAAAAAAAGAAAAGATGCTTGAATCAATCCCGAATCCCTCCAAATGAAATTTTTATTCTCAGTTGGATAATTTCTTCGGGTCAGGTGCTTTCCTATATATGAGTAGAGGGAGAGAGGAGTGAGCGCATTCTATGACTGATTCTCATTACTCGATATAAACCGTTCGGAAACCATTTCGGAGGCCCTTTTTTTTTTTTTTTAATAAGAAAAAGTCTTCTGATCACTTCTCTCCAAGCTGGCGACAACAATAATAACAATAGCTCCGTACCTAATTCATTTATTTTGATTTAATTTTTCTTGGATAAAAAAATCCATAGTTAATATACTAATTTTTCAACCCCGGACGATCCTCTCTGGCTTGTCACCTCCTCCCTATATACATCGCCTCACTCATCTTCATCTTTCTATCCCTTTCTAATCCTTTAAACTTGGACTTTCTCAAGACTTCCCTTTTTTTTTTTAAGATTCCCACTAGCCCCTCTGTGACTTATTATCCTCCCCCTGAACTGATTTCATTTAAATTCCAACAGACCACCTGATCACCTCCTTTCCGTCTCTAGAGACACCAACGGTTGATAAGGGTCTTAGTAGTGGGTGCGAATCTCGGAACCAAGGCTTGAACTGATCCACGCTTTTTTTTCTCTCAACGCAGAAAAATTTTTTTTGGATAATTATTTTTATTATTTTTTCTCTCCCAGCAATAAAAATAGGCCCAACAATTTCAATTTTTTTTTTTTTTTTTTTAGTCCTTAGGTTTTCGACTGGGGCCAGACTGACAAAGAGGAGTCACGGATCCTCCTATTATTCATATCCTGCTCCATCGCTTTCAGGCGTTGACTAACAAAAACACACACACCTTGGGAGCCGTCCGGCTGAGTGCCGTCTCAAAAATTACCTATATTATTAACTAAGGATCATATTATTGACCATAACTACATTCGATTCCTCAATCACTATCCATACCGACAACCTGGTTCCTGTACTCTGACAGGACCAATATCTACAGTGGCAGCATTCGCGAATCATCGGCTCCTTTCACCATATACTTCTTATTAAGTTCCTACCTAGGTACAACACTACCTACTAGCACTATTACTACCACCATCTAGCCTAGCCTAGGTAAGTTCTGGCTTGGTTATCTGGATCGCTATCACTAACTGTATTTTACTCCTCCTGCTCCTCATCCGTCACCATCTGATTCCCCACTATCCGCTCCCTCACTCCCCTTCCCCCCTTTATTATACAATGTATTTTTATTTTTCGACACAGACCCATTCTTATTACCCACCCTTCCCAACCGGATGACCCTTTTACCATTGTTTTGCCTCTTCGGATTCCACCTAACTTTCTCCAGATTCGATCGGAGCTCTCCTTCTCCTCCACTGGTCTTCCCGCCTAAGCACTGCGTCCTCGACCTGCGTTTTCTTTTTCTACCCCGCATCCGCCTTTTTTTTTTATCGATTTTTTTTTTTTCCCTCTTATCTCTCCAACCCACCACCGCACCATCCACCTTTCTTCGCTTCCACCCACACCCAATATAATTAGGGGCAAACTTCTATTCGCTAGTCTCTGATCTTCAGACTTGCTGTCCCGAATGACACAACAAAGAAAGACGATTGCCGTCGTCAATGCGACAGGCCGCCAAGCGGCGTCCCTGATCCGCGTTGCTTCGGCCGTGGGCCACTCGGTGCGCGCTCAGATACATTCGCTCAAAGGCGTCATTGCAGAGGAACTGCAAGACCTGCCAAATGTCACACTCTTCCAAGGACCTCTACTCGGCAATGTTGCCTTGATGGATTCCCTTTTCAAGGGCGCGAATATTGCCTTCATCAACACGACATCACAAGCTGGCGATGAGATTGCCATTGGCCGTGCTCTTGCCGATGCGGCCAAGAGAGCTGGCACGATTCAGCATTACATCTATAGTAGCATGCCCGATCACTCAGTCTATGGTCCCTGGCCTCCCGTGCCCCTATGGGCCCCCAAGTTCACCGTCGAGAACTACATTCGACAATTAAATCTCCCTGCTACGTTTGTCTACACAGGAATTTACAACAACAACTTCACAAGTCTACCTTATCCCCTCTTTCAGATGGAATTGATGCCGGATGGCAGCTTTGAGTGGCACGCACCCTTTGACCCTGACATCCCACTACCCTGGTTGGACGCAGAGCATGATGTTGGTCCGGCGCTACTTCAGATCTTTAAGGATGGTCCCCAGAGATGGAACGGTCATCGGTTAGAATTCCTTTCTTTCTTTCTTTCCTTTCACCCACCATGTCTTTCTTTACGGTCGATTGGCTACGAGAATACTAACGGCTTGTAGGATTGCCCTGACATTTGAAACACTTTCCCCCAAACAGGTCTGTGCGGCCTTTTCCCGCGCACTAAATCGTCCGTGCAAATACGTCCGTGTCCCCAAGGTTGAAATCAAAGTCAACATTCCATCCGGATACCGGGAACAACTCGAGGCTATCGAAGTGGTCTTTGGGCAACACGACGCACCTTACTTCCCACTCCCCGAATTTTCCCGACCGGCCGCCGGATCCCCCAAGGGAATGGGACCAGCCAATGGCAAGGGCGCTGGTGCAGGAATGATGCAGGGTCCCGGAGGGGTTGTGTCACAGCGTGTAACTGATGAAGCCCGGAAGTTATGGGAAGGATGGCGAGATATGGAAGAATATGCCCGCGAAGTCTTTCCAATAGAAGAAGAAGCAAATGGATTGGACTGGATGCTATGAAGCACATTTACAAGTGTTTTTTTTTTTTTTTTTTCCCTCAACTGAAGAAGAAAAAAAAAATACTTGTCTCTAAGAATGATGAAAATTTGTTTGGGGCAAGGAGGAGGAGAGAAGGATGCAACCCAAGTTCAGTCGGTGAGTAAAGGACCAGCCCTTTATCAGTGATATGGTATGAGCCGTTGAGCGCGATTGGCTCGATAGGGGAGATTGCACCATTATGGGAGACCCCATGTCAATCTCCCTTTTCCTCTCCTCCTTCTTCCACTACACTCGCCGTCTGACACAAACACTATTAAAATCGCGCAATCCTTTATGCATTAATGGCGAACTGGCCTGGGTTCTTATCTTTGGAGCGAATTAAAAGAGAAAATGTTTGGCTTGTTTAATTCTTATTTTTATTTTATTCTATTTCTTACCCTTGGTTATGTTAGGGGGAGGAATCGCATATTGAGATTTTTATCTTTTTCGCCCCCCTTTCTATCTAAAAGGGCAAGGGAATGAAGAAAAAATCAATGAGGAATTGGAAGGCAGCAAAAAAATGGGTTCTTATATTAATGGTAAAGCTGATGGGAGGTTGGATGGTTGAAACGCACGTTACGAATTTTGCAAACATGAAAAAGTTTTAATTCAAGTTCAGCTTTCTATATGAATGAATGAATGAATGGTGTATTTTCTTGTTTTCCTCTTCCATACCCATGTTCTCATTCGTATTTGTGATTATCATATCCTTGCCCCCACCAAGATAAGATGGTGGCTCTTTAGGATTGCCTATCTGATTTAGCTTTTTTTTTTTCTTTTTTTCTCTTATCATCCTCCGATTTGCTCTGCATGTAGCACTACCACCCAATCTTGAATTTTCAAACGATGACTCGATCTACTAACAATACAAACAAAACCTTACTACCAACTATATCACAGCAGACATGTTGTCTCTTGACATACCTAAGTACTAACTACTACCTCCGTAGCTCTCTCTATAGCAGACATTTCCCACTCCACAAGGGCATAATTAAGACAAACTCCTCCTGTAAGCCATATACGCATGGACATATACATGAATACAGATAGAGATATAGATATAGAGAGAAAGAGGCATCAACAACACTAGCCAGCTCATGAAATGCACTTATCTATGTATAGATGAATTCTACACAAAGCAACAAATATCAACAACCATCACTCACTCCCCTACTCAGGCAGCTATGTATGTATGTACAAAGGTACGATGAATGAACAAACCATAACCAAATCTAGTCTAGTACTAAAACACAAGCACAATAGATAAGAACATTGAGGTTAAAATAAAGCACAATTAAACAAAATTAAACATACCAGCCCCAAGAAAAATAAAATAATAGGAATAATTATTATAAAAATAGGAATAACGGCGCGCGCGCGTCTCAACTCCGAGGAGTTGAGCGCGATGACCCACCCCACCCTATCATTTCATCCAACCTTTTTCTTTCTTATCTTTTTTTCCTTTTCTTTTCTTTTCTTTCTTTTTTTTTTGTTTGTTTGTTGCCAAATTTTTTTTTTTTTTTTTCCATTTTGGGGGATGTGGAGGCAAACAAGTAAAAAGGCAAGTAAATGAATAGGTAGCTAGCTAGCTAGCTGGCTGGCTAGCTATTTACTATGACTGACTTAACTACCTAGAAAGGTTATTGATACTAATTAAATGTTAACTCAACATACATAGGTTGGATGCTTGTTCATCAATTAACTGATTGATTGAATAAACTAGAAAAACAACTTAATGAGGTAGATATCTTCATGCTTTCCCGATAGATAAGAGTGTATAGGCAAGGATATAAAAACCCAGGTACTGACAGTGTAAGTGGGCTTTGTCTGTAGGTAGGTAGTGGGTACGTACCTACTCTATTGACTAGCTCCTGGAGGCTACGACATACTCTGTACGTTATTTAGGTCCAAATGTACAACACGTACGTAGAAAGATGAATAGATGGATAGATAGATAGAGAACTACTGAGGACGCCTGTCGCCAGGCCGCCTGGTCAAGACCAGTTCCTTTCCAAAGAAATTTGAATGTTATCCGCGTAACTACTTCAATAACGTACCTGCCAACTAACTACTTACTTACTTACCTAAAGAACCCCGGGAGGATGGACTGGAACTTCCTCGAGTCGTTGAATAGAAGTTCCGGAAATAGAATACTGTACTTTCCGTGTTTTGCTTTATTTTTTTTTCCCCTCTCTCTCTCTTTGTATTCTCTCTCCTTGTTTAGTTGAGTTGATTTATTTACTTATTTGGTTTAAACCCTTGGCGGGCTCCCCCCCCCTCCCCCTGTTCGCCGAGAGTTGATTGAAGAGCTACAACATTTTATGCATACCTAACTGTATGTGTGACTTGGCAATGATGGCTTACTCAAAGTTCGAGGGTAATGATTAGGCTTCATTACTACTTTATTATGATTATCTCCATATTTTGTTTATTGACTATTCTTTGTCCTTTTCTCCCTTGATTTACTTTTGTTGCCATTTTTGGTTTTGTCCATCTATTCCCGATATTCGATACAAGCATGTACTATATATACATAAGGTACCCTAGGTACCTATAGACTGATAGATCCATTGTGTCCTTCCCTGCTGTATGTAGGTACCTAGGTATTGTTTTTATATCTGCATACCCAGGTAACTATTTATCTCAATACAAGCACGGGCAGTGATGTGCCACTCCTGTTCTCAAACACAACACTAGCTCCCTCTCTCCCTACCAACCGATAATATCTATCATTTGCCTCTGATAGTAATTGGAAATATATATATATATATATTTTACCCTATTTTCCTCCTCATCCTCCTCCTCCTCCTAAAAACTAGCAATGGTTATCGGGGGTAAATATGGAATGAACTCGAGTCCTAGACGTGTTTGCATGAGGGAAGGTAGATGGTACGGTCTCATCCTACAATTCCCCACCTAGCTATAAATGAATGCTACTCTATATATGCGCTTCATAGTCATAACATTTGCGCCGACATAATTTAGCCCTCATTGCTATCAATCTAGGATTGGATTAATGATAGTGATTGAGTAACACCAGGGCCCTAATGGGTTGGCAATTATGTTTGCATGAGGCGATTTATTCGTTCTCAATCAATGAGTACTTCCCAGCTTGCGGGATATACCATATACCATGCTTAAAGCGGAACCGGGCTGCAGCGAGGGAGAGTGAATAATCTCCCGAGGGACCTATTCCGGCACCGGAATGACAAGTCCGCAAAATTATGGAATGGAAGTGTTCAAGTAAGGAATTTTGTATTGCGGATGTAGAGTTAACTATTAATTGTCTATTTGAATGAACTTGTAAATTTAGCGTTGGGTATTATGATTCAAACAGAGAGAAACCACCGCTCAAGGTGTAATTAATACGTGTGTTGTGTTGACAATTCAATCGATGCTACCATGGAAAGTGGGATGGTGGTGCTGCTTCTGATGATGATCGTCATCGGTTGTGGCAAATTCAGCAACAAAAAACCCGCTAGCATCATCTAGTGTTGGCTCGATGATGATGGGATAGCTACAAACCAAAAAGACAAGCAGCCAAAAAAGAAAAAAAAAAAAAATTGGAAAAATCATTTAAATAAAAAGGTGGGAGGGGGTAAGTGTATCCAAGTCCTGACAAGGGTAGAATTGCCTCCTCGTCACAAAGACAAGAAACGTCGTCGAGGTAAATAAGCGCGTAGAATGAATGGGGTTGTGTTGTTCCTGACTGAGGTCGCAGTCCCGTGATTGGTTGCGTCCGTGAGCTAAAGCGACCGGAGACACTCCCTAATGACGATTCCCGTCTGCACAGCGTAAAGTTTGCGAAATTTCAAATTTTCTCCCATCTCACCTCTTTTCCTTGTTCTAATCAACCCCTTTCCACAAATCAATATCCATTCTCATAAATTTCACACCCCCTTGTGCCAGCTTAATTGGCTTGATATCTTTGAGCAAATCGTGTAATCCCCTGTGTCTAGCTCGTGCGAGCTGTTATAGAAAGCGCATCAATCATGGCTGAGCAGGAATCCCTCTTGGATAGGGTCACCAGTCCCGGCATCTCTGAAGAAACATTTGATGAACTGGCCCTTTTAGATGAGGAGTACGACAAAATTGAGCTTGAACAGCGTAAGTAAAATCGTTCCCTGTGGCGGTGGTGCGAGAAAGAGGCAGCCCCTCAAAAAAAAGGAGAGAAAACCGGGTTTAAAGAATTTGGATGAATGTTCCGTAGTTTCGATTCATCTCTAATTGGTCATTAGTCCGCCAGTCGATCGTGACGCTTCGCCCTTTTTTTGCGAAACGGGAAACTTTTATCAACAACCCGCAAGTGAAGTCTGACTTCTGGGTCCGAGTTCTGTCGAATGTGCCCGAAGATATGGACCAGTTTATCCAAGCTTCCGACGCGGCAGTTTTGAGCTCTACTCTAAAGTCAATTACCGTTGAGCGGTTTGAGCTCGATGCCAATGGCCGTGGAGAGCCCCGTAGTGTTCGATTCATTTTTGAGTTTCATACCGACGATGACGCAAATCCTTTCTTTGAGAATGAAAAAATTGTGAAGGACTTCTACTGGAGAAAGCAGCTCCACGTTTCATCCAATGGGAAAAAATCTTTGTGGGAAGGGCTGGTGTCAGAACCTATCCGCATCAAGTGGAAGGAGGAGATGGATATAACCCGCGGGGTTCTCGACGCCATCTGTAACCTTTACGATGCCGAAAAGAGGGTGGGAGGGGACCGTAAGAAGCTTCCGGAGTATGAAAAGTTGATGGAAACATGGGAGGCAGCAGAGGCCGTAGAGGCTGAAATCGACGAACCCGTATCAGATAATATGTTAGGCCAGCATACAGCAGGGCCAACATTCTTCCTGTTTTTCGGCTTCCGGGGAGGAGACGCGACAGCTGAACAAAACATCGAAGCAATAAAGGAAGAAGAGTCTCTCACAGAAAAGAAGAAACAAGGAGATTTCAATAGCCATGAGTGGAGGAATTTCCCCCGGGAATACTTCGATTTTGAAGTATTCCCGGAGGGGGAAATGGTTGCATCTACCTTGGCCTCGGACGTTTGGTGCAACGCCCTTAAGTACTATCGTGAGTATTTTCTCCACATATTTGCCAATTAGTTTCCTGCAAATTAACGAACGACTGTTTTGCCATAGGACAATCCTTTGTGAACGATTTCAGTGAAGACGAGGAGGGGGAGGATGAGGATGGCGACGATGACGATGAAGCCTCGGAAGGTGACGACAGTGATCAGGAACCTCCCCTCAAGAAGACGAAAGTTTAAGTTTATCCGGTGTTCTCGCTCTTATTCTATGTCGCCGATGCGAGGTTCAATTCCACTCACAAAGCGATGACTAGAATTAATAGTAAGATAAGAACGAAAATGAGGGCCGCGATACAGAAGGAAGACATGGTATCTAACATGGCGGATTAGCTTGCTGTGATGATTCTAAAATTAATGAAATATAAAGAAAAGTCTCGCGAAGATGTCTCGAGATGTGCATACCCTCATTCTTTCTGATGACGGATCTGATCTTCGACATTCCATTTTGTAGCTTCCCACCAACCCGGTCGGCCAATGTATCAACCTCTCCAATCATAATGGCTTGTTCTTCCAATTCCCGTCCCATGTCATCGGCCTGCTGCCGAAGATTACCGACCGTGCGAAAGACACCATCTAATTGTTCATCTTGTTCGTGCATGAGCTCCATCTGCCTTTGTTGCTCTAGAGCGGCATAATAATCATCCTCCCTGTCATCTGCCGAGGGTGACATGACGTCAAAATCAGATGGATTAGGAAGCCCTGAAGACGCGCTAGTACCACCACGAGCTACTTGATCAGAGGCCGTGACTGCTTTTTGTAGTTCCTGTCTCATATTCTCAATTTCACCTCCAATATCATCAACAAGCTTTCGCCGTCGTTGGACTTCTTCTAATTCCAAGCCATATCGATAGGGATCCTGTTCAATGGCACGAACGCTCTCTATCAAATCATCCAAGTCCGCACTTAGATCAGTCAGGGTGGTTTCAAGCTCTGAGCGAGCCTGTTGGAGCTCAGGGTTCGACGGTGATTTAGCTAGAGATCGTATACGGAGGTATGATGAGAAGAGAGGCCGGGTGGCTCCCAGGGTTGATAGAACCTCACTGTATGCGTTCAAAAGAAAGGGAAAGAAAAGAAAGGGAGAACATCAGTCTGTTTTGCTTCCAAGGCTTTTATCGACATAGAGAGGAAGGAGAGAAGGGAGAAGGAGGGCTGCCTTGGACTCACGATTGAACTTGGAGGAATGGATCTGTGTTAGCCATGATTGTTTTTGCGCCAGCACATGTATATATATTAAGAAATCATTTCAAGTAGACCAGGAGCTAATAGAGAGGACTCTGAGACGGAGTGAAGATAAGTGTACCGATAATGAATGTGTTGTTGTGTTGGAGAAGGTGAGGAAGTAGGATCTCTCCAGGAGACAGATATCAGGCGGTGAGAAAGGCGGTATATCACAAATAGGAAAGAGACAGAACTTTTCTAGAACAATCTTCTATTTGGTTCTCAGCTATCTGTCTTCATAGTACCCCTTGCATATTTCCTATGATAAATATTACCCATCATTTATTAAAAAACCGTGGCAAAATAGCCCATTGTAAATGCTCGGTGAAGCCCAACATGCCTCTGTCCCCACATCTCTCTTAGATATCTCTCTGCGGCACGGTTGAATTCTCGACCTCGAGCATCAACCAAGACAGGCTTGACACTCCAGCTCCTCGCACGCCTCTTGCAATCACAATCATAACATCCCAAATCCGGGATATCCTTCCAAGCCTTCCAATATCCATCAAGAGGATCCGAAAAACAGCATTTCTCGGCTCCAAATCCCGACTTTCCATCGAGACGACAGCATTCGTTTTGAGAACTCAAAAAAAGTTTTGCTAGCGTTCGTGGTGGCTGCTTGAGAAGAAACCATGAGATAACGCTATACTCATTCCTCGCATCTCTGTGCCAGTCTCTGGGACCATGCCGAAGAAGCATGCGCTCCATGAGTTCCCGCAACATTCGGACCGTGGCATGGAAATCAATTTCTGTTTGATTATCGAGGTAACTCCTGAACTCTAGTCGCCTTCTCCCAATATCTGCCTCGCCATATCCCCACTTTAAAACCGTAGAGACGTGCTTGGTATATTTCTCGAAAGACATCAACTTCTGCTTATCCTTTGGAAATTCGTCATACTCATCAAGCATCTTTGTGAGCACAACTAAGCGTCCACTTATAACTGGGGCTAGTGACTTCTTCTGCTGTCTTATCCGCTCTTTATCTCTGGCGATATCTGCCATGTGGAAAAGCACAAATAATCCTCGCTCCAGTCGTTTGGCGAGCTCGAGTTCTGCCTCGAGATTCATTTCCGGGTTCCCATCCCCATAAAACGGGCCCCACACTGAGGGGACAATATGGCGGGATAGTTTCTGCGCAATATCGTGCCGCTGTAGGAAGCGCTGTAGAGTGTGTACTGTTAATGCATTTTGCTTACCCGTCCATGGGTTGAGCGTGAGAATGGGGTCGAATGTCTCGATACCATGTAGGCGCATGAACCACCTGCAAATATGCGGTTCTAGAAGTTTAATTGTCTCATGTGTAGCTTTGTTTAATAGGCATAAAGTCAACACTGTTCTTGTTTCACTGTTGACAATAATCTGAAAGAGGACGTCTGCAATGACCCCAAAAGGGGGAGATTTTTGTTTCATGATGGCTGGTGTTAATGTCTGTTCAAATGATCAGATGAGTATTTGTACGCTATGATTGCACCGGTGTCTCTTACCACGAATCAAGGATAAAGTTTTTATAATCTAATTTGCATAAAAAAGAATTATATACTATGACCGAGCTCTTCGTAACGATCTCCTGAGGGGAGAAAAGTAGATAATAAAATATATATATATTTCAAATAAAGAGTTGCGCAATCTCCGTTTTTCTAAGAGTAAGGGATGTCAAAAATGTCGTTTATGATATCAAGTATATACGGTGTGACGCGTTGGCGAAGTAACCCTCCTTGATCTTGGCTGCAGAGTTGTGCACCAAGAGGCGGAGTATGCAGGACGCAGGGCGGGAGACATGAATTAAGGTAAACTAACTGGGTACTCCCAACTTATATATCATTCATAGTACTACCCCAGAGTACCACCCTCAGATTCCAATTTGACGTATCTGCTTTTTCTTGAGGAACAAGATGACGTGCCATATTATCAAGTGACCTAGCCGGGATCGTGAAGTGGCTGGCACTGGTGGGAGGGCCTGCAGATGGATTCGAGGCCTTCCTTGATGGCGAGTGAGAGGGTAGAAGAAGGCCTAAGTAGCACATATAAAATAAATCATTTAGGGTGATAGGAGACACATGTAAGCTATCTATGGTTTGGAATAAGATCAGCAACTGTTGTCTGCCGCTATTTGCGCGCTCACTCCACTAGTGTCGCCAGTAGCGGCAGTTGTGATAAGGTACGGGTCAACATCACACCACCAGTAAAAATTTATTAGTGATTTGGGTCCAAAAAGTACGAGAGACAGGTAGATAATTGGCTCACTCAGGGTCAGGCATCTAGCCCCATACGGGGACCGATGGAGAGGATGGATCATGGAGGTTGATATTGAGGGATCCCCACAAAGGCTTTCCGTTCGTTGACTCCATCGAGGCTGGAACCTCTTTTGCCTAAGGCCGATCCCCAGACCCCACCAGCAGGAGACTAACCCAATTGGTATCCCTTGAAAATTTTTAGTTTTGCCCGACTCAACAACCCCCACGATAAGGAAGAAATTTCAAGCCATACCATTATTTATCCACACCTGGGCGGTTTACTGGATCTTTTGCGTCGGGGAAGAGACCAATCATTTGAACTCTAGTTCCGTTTGGGTGTGATTCCGCTCGGAGTCTTGTTATTTCTTACTGCAGCTGTACCCGAAAGGAAGAGGGGAAGGAAAAAAAAAAATTAAATAAATCAATAAACCCGAGAAAGCAAGAGAGAAATAAAGGGGGAAAGGAGAAAAAGAAAGAAAAAAAAAAATCCAAATCGCATGCCGCCACCAAGTCTCCTCCCACACTCTCAGGAGTGGACAGATCCAGATGCCTACGTCGAGGCCCTCCTGTCGTTTGCTACCTCATCCGACCTGTTTAGGCATCTCTGCGGTGGTGTACATGTGCTGGATTTCATGACACGAGAGCCAGATCTTTATACCTCACTTTTACCAGAGGACTGGAGAATTTTTTTCGACAAGCATGACATTCAAGATATTATAGACCTGCTTTTGAGAGAAGATCTCGAACCGCTTTTCGCGGCGCACAAGCAAGGAAATGTCCGCGAACATGAATGGAGAGGAAGATGTCACCCTCCGCTAAGCCTTCTGGAGTATACCCATCAAATTCGACGCCTCAGTTTACTCAGAGACTTTACACCTCAGCAACCGGGGACTCCGTCCATACCCAAACGAATTGCTGTAGGGATGAAAGTGAAGAAATATCATGAGGTGGCACATTTCTCCAAGTATGTCGATTCGCTATGTAAAACGGTAGGCGAGGAGCGGGGCGAGGAAATCTCCCATGTTGTGGATTTCGGGTCGGGTCAGAGCTACCTAGGGCGGACGTTGGCACTTCCTCCGTACAACCGACACATAGTTGCTATTGAACGGAGGCACCAATTCATCAATGGCGCCAAAGGCATGGACCTTCTTGCTAAACTGACGAAGAAGAAAGTCAGAATGTACAACAAAAAGCTCGCTAATTGTCAAAGCTGCGAGGAGTCTCAGTCCCCTCCGGCAGAGGTACCAATTTCACACCAGCAGGAGTCACAGACAGGAAATGTGGATGGGAGAGACACGGCAAGACGCATAGATGACGAAGCTGACGATGGTGACGATAATGAAAATTTTACGGTAATTAATGTGTTTCGTGATATTAGCCTTGAGCCCGACGAGATTGGCCTTGCTCCTGTGCGTAACGGTGCCCATCACAAACCATCAGAACCAGAAGAACACCGGGGAACCATGGCCTATATTGAGCATGAAATCAAAGATGGCTATCTGGAGCCAATCATCAAAGATGTTATTGCTTCTCCACTCCCCTCGAACGAGTCTGTGGAGACAGCAGACGCGGCAGACAAACCTGCAGATGCCAACGTTATGGTTGTCTCTTTACACTCCTGCGGTAATCTAGTGCACCACGGTGTTCGCGCTTTAGTGTTAAATCCCTCTGTGAAAGCCATTGCCATGATTGGCTGCTGCTATAACCTGGTGACTGAGAGGCTGGGCCCTGCGACCTACAAGCTCCCTATTCTACGATCTATGCATCCGCGTCTATCCCAAGATGCTGCTGCATATGACCCACATGGATTTCCGATGTCTAAGCGACTAGAGAATTATGAGCACAACAGCGGCCCTGGAGTAAAGCTGAATATTACTGCTAGATCTATGTCTCTCCAAGCTCCCTATAATTGGGGACGAGACGATAGCGATGAGTTCTTTACTCGCCACTACTACCGAGCTCTGCTGCAGCGTGTCTTGTTGGATCGGAAAATAATTCCGAAACCTAGTATCCCCAAGGATCTTTACAGCAATGATCCGTCGAGCTTAGAGCAAGTCGGTACTCCTCTTGTTGTGGGCTCCCTGAGAAAAGCGGCATTTGCTTCGTTTGCTGCGTATACCAGAGCAGCATTGTTGAAGTTAAGTCGGGATCCCGTCATAGGCGAGAAGATCAAACAAGGGATGGCTGGCATTTCAGATGAAGAGCTGGAAGACTATACTACAGCATATGGTCCTGCACGGAAGAACCTCAGTGTGACATGGACTCTAATGTCATTTAGCTCAGCACTAGTCGAAGCTATTATCGTCGTCGACCGATGGCAATTCCTGCGTGAGCATGATTCTGTCAAGGAATGCTGGGTTGAACCTGTGTTTGAATACAGCGAAAGCCCCAGGAATCTGGCTGTGATTGGAATCAAAAAATAGATAAAAGGGGCCCTTACGCGGACCCTCAGCAGTCTTTTTTTATAAATACAACTCCCATAGAATATTGAAACTTGAGCGCACTGGGTGGGCCTTTGCTATCGGGGTGTTTGATTGCCCCTTGTGGCAGCGGAAACTAGAAAGGTCGCAGTGCCTAAGAAGAGGCCTCCTCTTCTTTTTGTCTAGCCTATGTTTTGGAACGCGATGAATCTAGTTCCTAGGAAGGGAAGGAAAGGGGGAGGCTCATGACGTGTTAAAGGGATTGAGTTTGATAGAGTTTGTGTTGGATTTCGA
Organism: Aspergillus haitiensis; assembly: GCA_027569155.1. Taxonomy (NCBI): domain Eukaryota; kingdom Fungi; phylum Ascomycota; class Eurotiomycetes; order Eurotiales; family Aspergillaceae; genus Aspergillus; species Aspergillus haitiensis. The sequence continues at coordinate 295,573 of JAPDEO010000033.1, forward strand.
TCGGATACCCCTCAAAAGCTTCATTTATGCATAGAATAAAACATAGACAACCTCGGTATTTTATATGCAAGATCTCTTTATGATAGACCTAATTCTGTAGCTCTTCTAAATCAAGACATCTCACGGTAGATAAATTACCTACCTAGAGGTAAGGAGGAAAGTAGCCTGTGCCCAATGGAGGAAAATCATCGGATCCACCAACCGGGTCGGCCGGACCCCGCGGGTGCCGACCACGCCCACTGCGTGCCGCCGACTTTCTCTCACTTCTCTTACACCACTATTACACTCCAATGAGCAGTTGGAGATAGATCTTCTCTATTCTTTGAAAAAGAGAGCTTTATCTAGAATATAAAGTCTTAATGGATGTCGGAAGCCCTGATAGCGCGGGGGAGGCGTTGGTTCGGCGTGCAGTAAGTTTCCACAACGCCCGTCATCTTCCCGTCCAAAAATAATCTATTATATCGTGATATTAATACATATATAGTGCGACCAATGTCGCTCAAGAAAGGTATGTCCTATAAAAACCATATTCCATTAATTTCACGTTATGCATACCTTGAGTACACCTCTTGACGCATGATCGGCTAGATACGATGTGACAAACGCACTCCATGCTCGAATTGTCGAAGCTCAAAGATCATATGTCGTTCCACAGGACTTGGCCAGAAAGCTCGGGAACCGCGGAAACGTGTCTTGATTTCCAACGAATAGTATGTTTGCTGCTCAGACTGCCTTCTCTTATTATTATGAAACACAGACCCTAACACACGCTAGTGAGAAAAAGATAGACCTTATCGAGGAAAGACTTGGTGGCATAGAGCAAGTGCTACGAGAGATGAAGAATAGCTTGGCAACTAATGGAGCAGGCTCAACATTTTCCAATGCGACACCTATTTCAAATCTGATGAGCCCATCCGCTCCTACGTATTCATCTAATACGACTGCTGCAATGGATCAGCAGGAGTCTAAGCATGCTTTTGATGGCAATTCGTTCATGGCTGCTCAGTCTGCCTATGCAAGTAATTTTTTGGAGACTGCAGTCTCTCGTAATGCCCTCCAAATATCCGCTTCCAAGATAAGCACTGCGCTTTCGACCCTGAAACAGCTTGTGAATATGCAAGATAACCAGGCCTCGTCTTCTACCCGTGAATCACGGTTTCCTAACCAGAAAATATCCTGCATCTCCAGCTTGAAGGACTTGAAAATGCCTCCGGTCGATGTTGTTCTGCCAATGCTACGTCGAGCCAAAGGTGGGGAAGGCTGTTAGTTCCTGCGTTAATTTCGCTGCTAATGGATGGGCAGAGGGGGTTTCTTTAAGCATGCAAATATTTTGTCCTATCATGTCTATCGATCGGCTTATCGAAAAATGCCGCGAAGTATACTTCGCCACCGATGACATTTCAGATGCTACATCCATCGTGGTCAACGGAGGTTTGTATCAACTATTCGTTTCGCACAGCTTCATGATTGAGGACCGTGAAATGCAAAGGCAGTACCAACAATACGGTGACTTATGTCGCAATAACATCGAGCTGGCACTGGCAAATTTACGCTTATTAATGCCCGCAAATGTAGAGTCTATAGAGGCGCTGAGTATGGGGGTGAGCCATTCCTATCCCAATATTCAAATTATGGCCTAGGTCAAATTTACTGACCCTGAGACCTAGGCAATCCATGCAATTGAAATCTCAAAGCCTTCCTTCGCTCTGACGTTGACTTCAACAGCATCTCGCCTCTGTCAGGCCTTAGGTTATCATCAAGCATCGTCAATGGAGCATGATAGCATGCAGGAGAAAGAACAGAAACTCCGCCTGTTCTGGACCGTATACTGCCTTGACCGAGCGCTTTCTATGAGACTCGGGCGAGCAGCAACCATTCCCGATTACGATATCTCACTACCTTCTAAATTTCAAGGATACACAATTGTAGAGCCGTGGGATACTGCATACATGTTGTGGGTTCAGCTTGCGAAGATCCAAGGCAACGTGTATGAAATGTTATACAGTCCTGGCGCATTGCGTCAATCTGAAAATGAGAGGGTATCTCGGGCACGTCACCTCGCTTCAATGATGCAGACTACCGTGATGGAGCCGTTTGAAGTGAGTGGTGTTGGTTGGTCATGTTTGAAATCCCTTCAAGACTAACGATTCAACAGCGAATGCAAGAAGGTCTGGGAAAGCTATCAGTGATTGAAGATCTTTACATGAAATCAGATGCCGTTTTCCGTTTATCGGTTTTGACCTTGATTTACCGAGCCATTCCTCCGCACGAGGGTTCTCCAGGCACATTCGTCGACGAATGTATCGAAACCGCCCGAGCTGCTCTAGAGGTGCATAGAGGCTGTATGATGATGTTAAAGGAAAGCAACGAAACCATGAAAGCTTCGTATCTTCATTGGTATTTTCTTTTCCCCTTTCTGCGTTCCAGTGAAATGGAGTGCTAACCTTCTGCCTTAGGTCAATTCTCTTCGCCCCTTTTGTCCCCTTCATTGTTCTCTTCTGCCACATAATCGAGGTATCTTCTTGGCAAGACCTAAACCAACTGGACGAATTCGTTGCTTCTCTCGAGCCTAACTGTTCTCTATCCGAGGCAATCGCCAAGCTGCACCGACTCTGCCAGGTCCTTAGTAATGTCGCCAGACTGTATATCGAGGCAAAAACACAGGCTCAGACAGAGGAGAATCAAACGCTCGTTTCCGTGGGACAGGAATTCGATACGTATCTCAGTGCTCTCGGGTTAGCGCCCGCATCAGTCGACGATGGAGATACTCGATGGACTTCTGCTGGCCCTATTCCTGGCACTAGTGGCCCCCACCCCGGTGAGCCGAAATATGGAATAGAAGTCCAGAATATGGTGTCTGGACCTGCTATTCCCCACATGACACAGCTTGGAAACTGGTTTTCTGGTAATCAATATATGATGGGCTTATTAGAGGAGGATTTGTCTCTGTTTGATCCTTCAGCTTCGATGCAATGAGCATGTAAGTATTACTTAGCCACACAGGCCCTCCTATACTTCCAAAATGCAAGAAAAAAGGAAGAAAAAGAAACGCTAATGCTTCGTTACTTTACTAAGCTACTTGCGTGCCTCGGCGACAACCTCGCTACATTGTGCATCTGAGAGGGCTATGCACATGCCCTAAATGCACTTTCCACCATCCACAATCATCTCCGTTCCATTGATGAAGCTACCTTCATCACTGGCGAGATATACACACATGTTAGCGACATCATCGGGGTCCGTTAATCTACCCAATGGAACATTCCCAATAAACTTTTCTCGGTTCTCTGGTGTATCTTCCATACCAGTGAACATGGAAAACAACCCAGTTCCCGATAACAGAGGGCAGACGGTGTTAACGCGGATGTTGTGGGGACCATACTCCGCTGCAAGGCCCTTGGTAGCCTTTGTTTGCCCGTAATGTTAGTTTCCCTATTAATGAAACAGACAGTACGACTTTGGAACTTCAAGCTTACATTTGAAACGGCTCCCTTTGAAGCATTATACCAAACCAAGCCAGGCCTAGGCCTTGAAGCCCCGGTCGACGAGATATTAATCATTGAACCACCCTGACCCTGTTCAATCCATCGTCCCATAACTGCCTGGGACGCATAGAAGATTCCCTTGACGTTAACATTAAACACGCGTTCCCATTCCGCTTCTGTAACCTCCAACGAAGGCTGTATATATGATTTGTTTTTGATTATCGTTAGCCTAAATAATTATATATCCTCCTCCGAACCAAGCACGCAAATAGTACCAAAAAAGAAAATTTTACATACCTTATTCCGATACGTGGTCCCTGCATTATTAACCAACACATCCAATCTCCCAAACCTAGTGAACGCCAAATCCACCACCGCAGCCCAATCACTCACACTCGTCACATCCATCTTCTGAAAGACAAGGCTATCTGGATTCTGGGCTGTGACTTTCTCACCACCTTCGCTATTAATATCGGCCACGATGACCTTAGCACCCTCCTCTGCGAAACGACGGACGATAGCGGCCCCAAAACCTGATCCGCCTCCTTTTTTATTTCATTTTCGAGTCAGTTCAGAGCGCATATATTTGTGAGTTGTCGGAGCACTGAAAAGATTGGGGGTTGAAGAAAGAAGAAGAAAAGGAAAAAAATAAAATAAAACAAACCGGTCACGATGGCAACTTTGCCTTGAAGACGGGATCCAGTAGATGGCATTTTGGCGTTTGTGCCTGTTTTCACCTTTCCTTGTAGGATTTCTTGTGTTTTTGTATTGATTTGGTTAATGTGTGGAGAGTGATTCAACCTGTTTCTTTTTTTTAGAAAAGAAAAGAGAGAGAGAGAGAGAGGAAGAGAGAGAAGAAAACTTCGTTCTACTTTTGTACCTTACTCCAACTCAACCCCATAAACTAACAAGATCAATACGGCTACTATGAACTCATCACTAACTAGTACCGACCTAGTTAACTGCCTATGGTAGGAGAGAGGAGAAGTTCAAGGGGATTATCCGAGGAAGGAGGGGTTAATGTGGGGAAGTTCACATCCATACTGGACCATACGGGATAAAGGCCGAGTTGTTGGAGTACCTAGGTAGGGAGGTGTTAAAGGGTTAGTTAGTTACCTTTATTTATATTTACTTTTTGAGTTCCTGTGACCTTTCCCATTTTTTTCATCTACAGATATACTCTCTAGCCGTAAGCTTGGGTCCACTTATTATCAATTCTATGATGATGATGATGATGACGATGATGATTATTTCGTTTTTCTTTTTTTTTTCTCTTTAGATTAACTGAATCCTATTTTTATGACTTACCCATCTAAGTACCTATTGCACCACAGCGAGATGTGTATAGCACATGCCTTGACTAGGCTAGGAAGGAGATGAAGATCACGGAACCATTCCGAACGATACTTATCCCCCGCATTTCTGGGCTTCCTATCTGGGAATTTAGTCTATGCGGAAGCTGTACGGGGCTTGTGTGAATTGCCCCGCTGGCTATTCTGGAGACTACATGATTATTAGCAACATGGGCAATGGCATCTCAGTAGTGCGTGCCCAGCTACCCTACTCAATCGATATGTCGCCAAAGTGGTGGTTAGAGAGGGAAGTAACTTTGCTCTTTTTTTAACCATATTCAAATCAAAAGGATTGTTTATGGCAAGTTCAAAGAGCAGCTTGATTTCCGTATCCTATATTTCGCAAGATTTCCGGAAAACGTCGAGATATAAGAAAGCCCAGGTCAATTTAATGTCACTAGTGGGACCCTTGTGCTCTCTTCGTAGTACACTCTGACGCTCCGGTTTCGTACCTTGACTTTTAAAAGCTCTGCGAAAGGGCTGTTCCTGCAAAAAGCGTATCCTGAGGTACTCTCTAAGCATAAATTGAAAATCTGCAGATTTGAATATATGGGGTTATTCATTCTAGTCTTTCCGAGGGGGGTGAAGTCAAAAACAGAAGACCGAACTCGTCATTTGAAGGTACATATATGAAGGTCTTTGATTGTTCATTGGTTTAAAAATTGTACGGTATATACCAAGAGAAAGATCATACTCTCAGGTCGGCTTAGTAGATTAACAAGACAGACTACTTGGAAAGATTTCTACAATCCTTACATATCCGGATAATACTTTCAAGCGGGAGGATCTTAATCTTTGTGAAGAAGTTTATTTTTATTTTTATTTTTGGAGATTTTCTGGTGAGTTAGGTAAGAAAAAGAACCTAGAGACCTAAATAGTGACAGGCTGTAAATTGTATAAAACTCGCTTTTGTGGTGCCTGTAAGCAATGGCTTATTTGATGTTGTATACAAACCATAGCCAATAGCAAATTTTGTTTGTTCTTACTCTTTTTCTTTTTTTTTTTTCACTAGGTAGTGATGACTGGAACAGCTAACTATTTTGCCCTTTGCCTTCAAGATGCCATGATGGATCCATGAGGTCAGGAAGGGAAATAACGTGTAAATATAGTTTCGGAAGGAATGGCAGCGAAGAGAGAACGAAGGATAAACCACCTTCGAAAAGCTCCCACATGCTCATAGTCGCTCTCAGTAAATTATCAACGCGAAATTTAAATACACGTCATCTAAGCCGGTGCCCCTGACTTACGGTAAAAATCGCGATAGGCAAATTCATAGTCGGTAATCATCTTCCATCCATGTCTTGAGTTTGACTAACGCTGAGTTCCAATTAATCCCAACCCAGACAGAGTAGAGTTCAACTCAAAAGGCAAATATGCGAGTCCACGGAACCAATAACTCGGGCGGAAACCTTCGAGGGATATCGGAAGCCCTAGCCATACAAGATCGGTAGATTGAGGATGTAGTTAAGTGTGGAATTCTAGAGTTAATAATGAGGCAGTGGAGACTGTGCGGCCGATGTCAACCTACTATAGAGTTACAGACAAGAAGATCCACTAGGCGTGGCCCACCAATACGGATTTTACTGGCAATTATCGAGGAACGTGGGTGAGATAAATCGGCTCATCGAGGGTTGTGTTCCGGTATCCACGAGCCTTGTCCATGCAGAAATATTAAAATCACCGTCGAATCATAACCAAATACGAGGACGGTGGAGCTCCTCCTCAAGAAACAAGAAGCCTAGGGTATGCAACCCCCCAACCACCGTGACGTTCCTATTTCTAGAAAAGGCGGGGGGGGTCAATTATAGGGGCGTTTGGTAGAAGCGATCGTGGGAATAGGGTGCCGCCACGCGAATCCTTCTGGGCACTGTCTGTGGGGTTCTGTTCAGCTGTCTCAAGCGTTCATGTGGTAGATTTTAGTTATGAACTGTCAGATAACAAAAAACCGTTGAGATTTTCCCTTTGATGGAGACTTGAAGATCGTTGCAGTGGGCCCTGTGGAGTTCCAAAGAGAGTCAAATTCAATCCCCAGTGAATCGGGTTCATGCGGAATTTCCATTCATCGATGTAAAGGAGCATCCTGGCACTAGACAGCGTCGAGGCAGGATTGGACCAAGCAAAAAAGCAGGGGGTGAGTTCATGATCAACCACTAAGGTCGATCGGCTTTCTGCAGGGACCGTAGTCTATGTGTGTGCATGTGTATACATAACCGACGGATGTGTCTACGGGATCGACCCGGTCGTCGGAAGTGTACCAGCATGTTCGGCAGAAAAGGAAGGAAGGTCAATGGAATGGTTCTGGAGTTAAGGCACCGATAAGGACGCTGATTCCCTCCAATGGGGAGTTTCAAGGCAGAGAAATCGAAGTCAAGGTTTTTGCTTTTTTCTGGTTCCTTTTTCTGGTTCCCACGGGGCTGGGGAAAATAATAATAATAAAGGGTAGAAAAAGGCCCCCAGTGGATCCAGTCAGCCATCGGAATCGTTAACTTTCGTCCGTTCTGGCTAAAGCTTAAGGATCCGCCCCCTTCTTTTGCCTCACACGTTGTCCTTAGCGCTCCTTTGTTGATTTGATGCATCATCATCATCCTCCTCCATGTGCTACCTGTTCTTTATTTTCGCCGCCTCATTCAGCATGGCAATTATATAATTCAGCCTCTCTCCTCGATCGATTTTGCGCCCTTCTCCTCCTCGTTGATCATCGCAATCTGACCTACTCTACTTCATGTCACCACCCCACGAGTTTTCTCTTGGGTATGAATTCATAAGCTCCCCTTGAAGATACACACGGTGGTCTGTTCCCCATTAATGCCTCCTTCCTCAAATTCCCAGTCCCCATTACCAGTTTCTCCTACGGTTACACCCGAGAAACGTAAACGGGTTCGACGATGGCACCATAGGGGCTTTACTGGCTGCTCTACCTGCCGGCGACGCCATGTTCGCTGTGACGAGACCTCGCCCTGCTGTAAGAACTGCACCCGTTTAGGACTCGAATGCGATGGCGACCAAGGTCGCATGACTTTTAAGGTTTATGGCCCTCCGCAATCGACCCCGCAAGCACCCCCTACGGCACCGAGAAAACGAGAGACAAAATGTACTTCGAGGACGGTTAACTCATCCACCCCTGACTACAATCTAGTCGGAAAACAAGGAGCTGAGGTTACAGATGGTCTGGGTGATGCCGTGGTATCCCCTACAATCCACTCGGGGACAAACAAATTGGAGTACCGGTTCGAGGACCCATTGTCTTCTGTTGGATTCATTGCGGTGGATGGGAAGGGGATAAAACAGGAGCAAGATGGAGATGGTTCCGGAATTCTTCTGGTGCACCAGCTACAGCAGGTCAAACCATTCATCTCTCTTATAAACTGCATGCAGGGCCGCTACTACACACATTTCGTGGACCGGGTTGCTACACTATTACTGATTTACGATAACTCGACCAATATGAATCCTTACCGTACGTATTTCCCGGACGTTGCGAGGTCCTGTCCATCAATGGCTAGCGCTATGGAGGCTCTTGGTGCACTACATCTTGCAAATACTTCAAGCGGCCTGGAAAGAAATACGCATTTTCAGCATGCTATGGGAAAATACGGGGAGGTCGTAAAATCCTTCAGAACGAGATATACCCAGTCAAATCAACATCCAAAGCTACCTGATTTTGCTACCTGTCTTTTACTTTCTTTGTTCGAGGTGAGCCCACCAGTGCCCCTAAAAAACCTACATATGAGCATCGACTTAACCTCCGCCAGATGATGGACTCTCAACATCACAACTGGGCCATTCATCTGCAAGGTGCTCGTGAAATCTATCGTGTCATGTTCTGCCCAAGTGACGACCCAATTAAAGAAGCCCAACGGCTCACCGAATTAAATCACCCACTTAGGCAATTTCTCGTTTCTCTCCTTTCCTACCTCGATGTTGCTGGCGCGTGTGCCACAAGTAATGGAACTATTGTTGAAGGAAGCTACTGGAAAACACTAGGTGGAGGCTGGGAATACAACTTAGGCATCCCTAGTCTGTCACGAACAACTCAACCTGACAACCCCCTCCTGGTCGATCTCCGGAGCGCCTGGTCTACCATGATGGAAATTCAGGCAGCAATCAGCACATTCGGGAAGGCAAAAGAACAGGGTTGGATGTCACATGCTCAGCAGGACTTGATTTACCGTGGATTATTACAACGACTAGTGCAATGGCGAATCGATGCCCCTGATAGCCTTGAAAAACTCACCGAGTTGGACGATGAGAGTTTAAAACAGTATCCGTACCCCGAGGTTCTAGAATATGCTGGATGTATTGAAGCCTATGAAAAAGCTACCAATATATTTTTGCACAAAATTGCAGCAGTTGATCGACCTGAGAACCAAGCCCCTAGAGCCTTGTTTGCTCTGCTCTCCACCCGAATTCTCAACCTTATCGGAAAATTGGCTAAAGATGTCGGTCGGCTAGCAATTTTGTGGCCTCTGTTTATCGCAGGGCGTGAAACTCGAGATGAGTGCGAGCAGAAGGCTGTGCGAGAGACAATGATTGATATCCAACTCTATGGGTTCAAGGTATGGGGAAAGAAGACATTAGCTTCCTATAAATCTTATTAATAACGCTTGTTCTTAGAACGTGGAGAAGGCCCTCGAGGAGTTAGAGAAAGCTTGGTTTAAACAACGCGCATTCCCCGAAGGTTGGGTCGACACAATGGATGACATTCGATCATCTATCCTTCTTCCCTAAAAAGTGCCGTCGACTTATTGTCCTGTTGAGCCTAGAATTGTCGCTTGTACCAGAAAAATTACAACCACACCTTTCCAGCTTTTACTTCTATCGGCTTAGCGTCATCGGGAATATTGGCGTTTTATGGATTCGGTGAAAACAAAAAAAAAAGCATACGCTTTTAAAGGGCCGGGCCCTTTTACATACTACTCTGCTTCGACATGATGATATACATACGCCTCCTTTATTGCTAGGCCATATCTCAGCTACCATTGAACATATTATTTCTAGTACATGGAGCACCCAACCACGACCAGAGCACTATGTATACTCTGACGTCATTACTTCAAAGAGCAGATTTGGTGATACACATTTTTTATTTTATTTTATTTTATTTTTGGGTTCATACCAATAGTTTTATTTTCATAAATATTTGATCCTCTAGATATACTCTTACTTTCTATTTAAGAAAATAGTCTTCAAATACCACCACACTTGTACGGAAAGATGCAAAATTATATTGCGCTATATTTCTCTAAACTATAAATCGTATAGTTTCCATTCATATACTATTAATTACTTTCATTTTTTTTTTCCTTTTCCCTTTGTCACCATCCAGTCCTTTAGGGTGGCTAAATCTTTAAACTGGACTCTGGAAGGCTTTTCTAAACGAACGGGTAGAACGAACGGCCTAGAATAAGATATTTCGCCATGCTAGCTAGGAATAAGTACAAATTAACACTATCTAGAGAGACTTCAAACTTTATATAGTCGCCTCTACACTCGGCCCCATTTATCCCGTTATATGAGCCTTTTTTTTTTTTCGAACCTCTCATTACATGGATATGAATAATCCGAATGTAAATTGGTTTCTCGACGGTTTGATAATTTTATGAGCGGGGACATGGAAATATATATATAAGCTCAAAATATTAATTCATTAACTTGGGTAGGTATAGCTGAGCCTATCGTTTATGTTTTAGTTCTTATATCATGGTGCTGAAAGGTAATTGGCCAATCCATCATCATCATCATCAATCGTCCTTTTTGCTGTGCTCCTCCTCTCTATTTCAATAGTACAAACTTCTATATTCCCCTTTTCTAGCTCTTCTCTGTTTATCTGTTTGCTTTTATTTGTGCCGAGCCAAGCAGAAACTTGTGCGAGCGGCGACCAGTGTAAAAAAAAACGTAAAAAAAAAAAAGGGTGAAAAATGAGAGATCACTAGGGTCGACTTGCTAGCTAGCTAGCCTCAGTTTTGTTCCTCTGGCGATGTCACTGGTTGATTAGTACGACTGGCAACTTCCTCCACGGTCTCTCCAACTGCGCCTTTACTATCTATAAACTGTGATATTCTATTCCTCGGTAGCCAGGCATCCTCGGGCATAATGAAGTAGGAGATGAGAGCGAAAATGGTGACAGCACTCATGATAATTGGGGCGTCTAGATACATTGGTTAGTTTAGTTAAGCTGGTTAATTTTAAGCCTGGGGAAGAGATGCAATAAAGACAGAAAGAAAGAAGGGGCAAGAGGATAGTGTTTTTTCTGACTTAAGCTCCTCTGATCTTTGATGTTGGCAGAGGGGGAGAGGGATTCTATCAGAACTCACAGTTTAGACTTTCACCGGTCACAGGGAACATGTAGGGTGAAAACAGGATAGCGACGACCCAACCATTCCAGAAAACACCGATTACCTGGAATGGTTTACTGAGTCGACCGAGACTCCATTCCGGTTTGGGAAATCGCTTCGGCGTGCAGATTAGTCGGGCCAGACAGATCAGTCCGTATGCGGCTGCGCTGGGGACACCAGCGGCGGAAACAAGAGAAGTGAATGCCACGCTCGAGGGGAGGAGCGTGCATGTAACGATTGAAGCGACAGCCCAAACAACAATGACAGCATTTCGGGGTTGTCCTGCATGGACCTTGGATACCCAGCCGGAAAACGGAAGAACGCCGTCGCGGGCAACTGCGAAAACCAGTCGGGACGCAGCTACTATGGCGATGGCAGTGTTCTGGTGGTAGCCGTGAGTTTGGTTTTTTTGTAGAGGAAAAGAAGAAGAGAGGACATACAAGCCAAAGTGCAAATATGCAGATCATGTTCATGAAGATGTGACCCCCTTTGCCAAGTACGACCGCATAGAGAGGCACAAAAGGTTGGGGAGAGCCGAAAGAGAATAGTTTATCCGGATTTGGCTGTTATCGTTAGGAGCAAGATCGACTAAATTGATGACACCTAATGGAAAGGGGGCCTAACCGCGCAAAAGAGGAATAGGATGATGGATGCGAGACCGCCAATTCCACTGACAACTGTACTCCAGAAGATTCCGCGAGCTGCTGTCACTGATGCATGCTTTGTTTCTTCTGCAACATGGCCCGAAGCATCGAAGCCAATCAGGATACCAGCTGTTGCAAGGTAAGAGAGACACCAGTTCCACCCTGCTGGCGCGCCGGTTCCGTTATATGTGGACATAAAAGCCTCTTCAGCAGTTCGGAACCCCCATGTGTTGGCGACTCCAATAGGTAACCAGATTATATTTAAGACGAAATCCAACACAACCACCGTAGAAGACAAGTAAAAGACCCATCTGAAGTACTTAGCTATTTAGATATCAGTATGAGACCAGAATAACAAGAATACATATGAAAGACTGACGAGGCATGAGATTCAAGAGTCCAGCCAATGCTAAGAGGATTTCTGTGCAAATCCATTGAACCGCACGGAATTTAACAGAGGAAGTATCTGTTGGGAAATCAACATCGAAAACAGTAAGCTCCTACATAACGTTTTGTAAGCAAGCGGAAAACTCCGAAGGAAGTTTTTAGCATGTTAGCTAAAAGAAGGGTTTTCGCTCACTGATAACATATAGTTTACAGCTGCTTGGGTATTGCTAGCACAGAAGGTCGTCCACGCGGTCGTACTCCACCAGGCAACGACAAACCCAAAGAGCCTCCCCCACCGGGGGCCACCTGCCTCTGCAGCCCAAAGATAGATTGAACCTGCTGAAGGAGAAGCCGAACAGACTTCTGCGATGACTGCAGCAGTAATATAGGTGAACACCAAGGTAACCAGGTAGCTTGTCCTATTCCATTTGTGAGATATTTCGGGATCATTTAATCCCCGAGGCTGCTGCACACTTACCAGTATGCCAAATTCCCACCAGCCGCAATGCCAGTGCTGAAAGTAACGCGCACGCCTCCAATGAAGTAGAGTGCCGCTGTTTAAGAATCGGATTAGAGAATAAATTCCTGGGACTAGTTGTTGCTTAACCCACCAAATGTTGTTGCAAAATTCTCGAAAAAGGAGTAAGTCCTATGGAGAACCTTCACCTATGCATGAGTTTCAAGTGATTTGTAAAGTTACAAAATGATGCAACTTACTGGCGTATAGCCCATTGACCTCTATAGATTCATGTTAGCAATCGCTCATCAACATGCTATCGCTGGTGCACCCTTGCGGAAGGTTCTAAAAACAAATTGGAGCTATTCCCACATACCAACAAAGCCGCATCATCTTGAGATTCAGTCTGGCTTCTGCTTTCTTCTCCCTCGAAAGGTTCCTGCTCAACGAGCTGCTCGTGTTGTCGGAGTCCAGGAGCCATATTTCCTAGTTGAGTGCTAGAATCTGGTATGTTCAAGGAAGGGACAAAACCCAAGAGCTTTCAATTATATGTTTTTTTTTTTCTTTTTTTCCCCCCTGAACACAAACGCAGAAAAAGAAAAAAATTCCCGCCTTATAGTGGTGAAAATTTGCTGATAGCTTCAATCCCACCACCGACGAGCCGAAATTTTCTTTGTAAGAATTTTCAAAAAAGGAAGCGGGAAAGAAAAGTCAAAAAAAAAAAAAAAAAAGGGCGGGTTGACTAAGAATAGTTAGAACATCTCTCGAATTTTGGCGCCAGGATCTCTCTAGAACAAAGTAGGATGGAGGAAGATCAAACTAAGGATGAGACTTTGTACCTGAAGTGGTGATAGTTTTGTTCACCGGAGATGTCTGTTCCGCAGGGCTCAACGTAAGTAATGCAGCAATGACAGGGCCACCATTTCCATGTTGATCCTCAAGCCAAAGCCAAATCGTAAATGTTTCCAATCAGAGCTTGCAAAGAGATGGACTGGCCCTCCGTGGGTCCTTCCCGTAGCTTATTAGATAGTGTCGCTGCAGCGATGATTAGTTAGCAATTAGGGTGGCATTGTTGCAGGGCAGCCATTGGAAGCTTCTCAGAATTGTAATGGAAAGGTGGTTTCACTTTACTTTTGCTGCTGAAACTCTTTACTGGCATTACTTTAGACAAGAGAAGAGTGAGTTGAAGGCATTCTTGCAGATACATTAAGTAATGACTGAAGTTGAGGAAGCATTTGTATGAAGCAAGGAGGATTCGAACCAAAGACAAAAACCAAAAAAAAAAAAGAGCTGGTGTAATGATTTGCCCCGCAGTGGAGTTGATGAAAGAGGGAAATTTCTTATTCTTATTGTGAGTCAACAAAGCAATTGTGAGCTTTTATGGTTGTGAATAATAGTGCTCCAATGTTTTTCATCAAGACATGATTATATTGATGAAATTCATCCTCCCTTAATAGTTCTACAACTGTAGGAAAGTAACTATTTGGTTGCCTAAGGCCATAAGGCGCCAACTATTCGAACCACTCATCCAAAAGCAGAGAGCTACAGCCAACAAATTATCATTCTTGTTTATTTCCTATTCTGGTATTTTTGGTAGATATTGCTATCCATGGGTCTCGGATTCGGATGTTACACAAAGCTAGATAGGCCTAGGTAAAAAAAATCTATCGCCAATATCTTCAGCAAGAATGATAATCTAAGAGCAGCCAGCTCATGGAACCGGTCCATCATAACAACAATAATTATTATAATAAAATAAGTACAAGAGGCACAGGTACTTTTTTGTAACTGCCGAATATCGGAAAGAAGGGCCTTCGGATTTGATCTAAATCGGAGCTCTGGATGGGTAGGATGACGTGAGGTCCCAAATATTAATATCAATCCATTAGAGTTCAATGGTCACACACCACCTCTTCTTGTAAAATAAACTGTAACACGAGTTATGATTGTCAATGCGGGAAATTAAGTTGTCGTTGCTGTGAGATGCTCCCATCTTTTTCCCTGGTGTCAACCTGGAGCCGCCCGAAGCCGGATCAATGTCAAAGTATTCTCCCGAGATAGGATTACGCAGCGTGGGGTCAAAGCATATCGGGAGCGGGGAAGTTTCATGGATATTTCTTTTTTTTTTCCCCAGTGGGAGACGCAGAGAGAGAAACCCCACCTTTCTTCCATTTTTGATTCCTCATTAGTGTCTGTCTGATGTAATTTGTGATGAAACCTGAAATGAGCCGATGCTTCCAGTGACAGGATAGGCATGTGATATCATGCTTTCAGGGTAAGTTCACGCAATACAAACCTTCCTAGAAAAGAAAAAGGTCGTACATTAATCAGTATTGTTTAGCAGGTTGCTGCCTGAGTCGGGAAGATTGAACGGCAACCTAGAATTAAAATGCTTATAGCTTCCTTCTCCTAATTAATCTGCCGTTTCTCGAGTTGATTAGTGATGTTAAACAGGCATTGCGCGTATTTTAAAGGACCATTGCTAGGCATATGTCGCCATGCCTCTAGGAATGTAGGTAGTAGTAATTACTCAATCTTTAGGACAACGCCGAGGCGGAAAAAGAGGACAGCAATGCTGTCGAATGAAACCGTAACTATCTACTCAAGATACGCAAAGATGGTTGATCAAATTGCCCAGGTTTGATACATTCCATCCGATCGAAAAATCTCACCACCTAAATACAAAAATATTCATTTCTATGGTGATATACAACAAGGAGAAGGATTCATTGTCTTGATATAGTCTGTAGCTCTTTTTTATGGCTGTTACATGATATAATTTATTATTCCCATCCTCGACAGTTTGGCCAATTCATGATTTCTTGGTGAACGTGGATGCCTTTGGCCATATCATCCAGCTGACATTCTAATTATCTCCCCCTCCCCCACCTTGAGGTAGCATCCAAACGCATTGAACTAGGTAGATACCTGATATATAATAATATGTGTGGCTGGAATACAGCATCTGCATTACAAAATACCACCTACCTCAATGAGAGAGAGTCCAATTGGACCGCCTTTGGTGTGGAAAAGTAGAGCTCCTACTTAATATTACTTTCTTTTTAGTAACTTCACTTCAATCCAGTACTGTGTGTGTGCTAATTAATTATTTTACAGTCAACATACATACATTATTAGCATCGTTTTATCAGATTAAAAAAAGAAAAAGAAAAAAAACCATTACCGAGTTTTTTCGAACACTTAATTGAATTCGCTGTTATATCTACTCCTATGCCATGTAATTAAGAGAGACTCACTACTATTAGGCCAGTACATATCAACCATACATATATGATGATGAAAGAATAATGATGCAAGCTCCCTCTCTCACCTGCTTGCTTCAAAGGGCAAAAAAAGTAAAAAAAGAAATAAGTAACAAGTGACAAGGGTGGGATTCGAACCCACGCCAAATTAATGACACGGAGTTAGGACAGTTAATATAACTGTATAACCTGAACCGTGCGCCTTAGACCACTCGGCCACCTTGCCCAATTAGATGGCGGAGAGTAGTTTTTTTGCTATATTTCCCTATCTCTATGTACCATACACAATATCACTACTTATATAGTTTGGTTGAAATATCATGGTTGAAATATCATGATGTAGATAGATATAAGACAGTCTTATCTAATCGAGCCTCATATTATGGATGGAGCTTCTGGTTTGGTAGTTCTACCTATTCCGTGGTAGTGAATTGAAAAAGGAATGTGATAGTATTATCTTTACTTCTAATCTCAGGGGAATAGGCACAACAAGGGAAGCGAATATATAACATATACGCAGCTATTCATAGTACACAGACCGATATGATAGATAGCATATCCTGTGAGAACCTTTAAAGGGTTGGATGCCTCACCGCAAAACTCAACCAAATTAACTCGGAAAAAACCTCGAAATATGTCCAATCAAAGACTCATTAGCATGGTTTGTAAAGAATCAGATTGTTAAATAAGAAAATTTATTTTACCGTCTGGCAAGGTGGCCGAGTGGTCTAAGGCGCACGGTTCAGGTTATACAGTTAAATTAACTATCTTAACTCCGTGTCATTAATTTGGCGTGGGTTCGAATCCCACCCTTGTCACATCTATTTTTACCTTTTTTAAGGCCCGATTGATATGAATGATTATGAAGGGAGAGAGAGTCTGGGGAGGGAGGAGCATGATTTATTACATCATTATTAGTGCGATAATAAGCAAGTAGGAGTAAGTAAAGTCAGCAGTAGATAGAGATGACAGTTAATGTTGGATGGCCCTGGGAGAGCGACCTTGCATCATTCATTCTTTCTTTTCTTGATCTCAGCTGTTTTTTATTTATTTTCACCTACTAATTAGTAAATAATATCTCCATCCTCCCTTACTTACTTTAAAACCCCACATTAAGGCAATCAATCAATCCAATCTAGATTTTGTTGTCAACTGCTGGAAAAGTATATATATATATATATACACATGAGTCATGAATAATTATTTGCTTAACAATAAGATATAATTCCCAATAACCTAAAAAAAAAACCATTTAGACGCACCTATTTAATCTCTAAATCTAATATATGTCATCATATCTCCAACTCTAGATATTGCGTACCTGGAAGTAGAATTGTACGTAACAGTAGTTCTGAGTCAATAATTCCGTTAATTTAGAGTAAGTACAAGGAGTATTTTGCTCTAAAACCGTTGAAACAGTGCAACAGGTTTAGCGCTTGGGATTCCGATAGTCAAGTCAACCAGGTGGACCCACGGCCTTTTCACATGCGTATTTATGATTTTCGGAAGCCACTGAGCAGCTGAGCTATGGTTTTTGCTTCTTGTACGAGCGTCCAATGTCATTCATTTGTACCTGGTCCAACGTGGGATCGTTGGATGCGGAGGTTTTGGAACACAACCATCACCTGATCGGCCCGTGGGGTAAAAACAAATCGTCATCTAAACATCCAAAATGTCTTGCGAACCATTCTCTACAGGGCTCTCTCCGTCTTGCTTCCCTCCTCCTATTCCTACCGAGTTGCCGTACAAATTCGGCTCCGGCTTTGAAATTATCCTCACAGCTTCCTTCTTGAGTGGAGAATATTCGCCCAATGACAGGATCGCCATCGAAGAAACTGGAGATTTTTCTCGTGCTACTAGCTAAGAACTTAACTAATTGGTAGCTGCCTCGTTCTTTGACGCTTCCCCACACGCAGCCTCCCCCTCGTTTCGCGGCCTTGCCCTGGATCGTATTATTGGCCGTACTGTTTCATTGATCGAATCGATGGGGGATCATACCGATGACCCCGGCTAAGGTCGCCCCAAGCCGGAGACTCGTGGAAGAATGAATTCTCTTTATCCCTTGCTGTCGTAGCGGCGATCTCTCCGTGTGCCCGTTCCCCTCTCTCTCCTCTTGGTCACCACACAGCCAACCGTAGGTGTTAGTTACCCAACACGCCGTTTTTTCGCCCGCGTGAGCTAATTTCTCTCTGCTTTATAGATTGAATATACCGACGCCTTGGGTGTTCAGTTCCCCTCTCCCCGCTCCCCTGCTTGGTTGTCTACACTCCCACTGCATTTGATGGGCAGTGATAGCTCCTTCCCTCTCCTTGTTATTCAACTACTGCTCGTCTTTTGGTATGACGTCCGTCACCAATAAGCCTGCTGTTGATCATACAATATTAACTCTCAGTTGCCGATTGCAACAATGAGTGCACCGTTTTCCCTGCGGTCGGCGCTGGGACCCTGCCGAGCGGTCTCTAGCACCTACCCAGGGAGATTGCACTCTTCCTTTAAGTGGTCGAGTGAGTCACCCACTATACAAATTTCAAAAATGGAGCCAGGAAAAGGCCGCTGAGCTAAATCATATATACACAGTTACCCAACTGCGATCGATCCCCCACCTAGCATGTCGCCATCGCGACCCTGACCATCCTTCATGGCAACAGATTGCCCGACGATATGCCACCAGCGCTTCCCCCCCGTCCCCTATTCCTGTTGTGCCGTACTCTTCATTGACTGTGGGAGTGCCTCGTGAAATATTCCCAAACGAATGTCGCGTTGCCCTTACCCCTCAAAATGTTACTCTCTTGCTTAAAAAAGGATTTTCGCGTGTGCTGGTCGAGCGTGGTGCCGGAGAAAGTGCCCAACTGCTTGATGGGGCCTACGAACAGGCGGGGGCGACATTAGTTGACCGGGCTACTGTATGGTCTCAGAGTAATATTGTCCTGAAAGTCCGTGGTCCTCAGCCCGATGGTCCTTTCAATGAAATTGGCGCCCTACGTGAAGGGAGCACAGTAATCTCGTTTCTCTACCCAGCCCAGAATAAGCAACTAGTCCAGAATCTTGCTTCTCGCGGAGTAACTACCTTTGCGATGGATATGATCCCCAGAATTTCTCGTGCGCAGACATTCGACGCTCTTAGGTGCGTAGGGGTATTATGCTTAGACTTTATTAGCAAGGCTAATAGCCCCCTAGTTCTATGGCCAACATTGCCGGATACAAGGCTGTCTTGGAAGCATCCAACCATTTCGGTCGCTTTCTAACGGGCCAGGTCACTGCTGCTGGGTAAGAACTTTCCTCGCCTCTTTTTTGTTTGATTCGAGCATTGCTAACTGTTTCCCTAGAAAGGTTGTTATCTTGTCCGGATAGCTTGAGTGTGCCGCTAACATGAAGTAATTCTTAGATCCCTCCTAGCAAAGTCTTAGTCATTGGAGCCGGTGTAGCTGGTTTGAGTGCCATTGCCTCGGTGCGTTTTGTCCCCTCCTTAAAATATATCAATGGTGCTAAGTCCTTCTCCAGGCCCGCCGTTTGGGCGCCATTGTACGAGGATTCGATACTCGTCCCGCAGTCCGTGAACAGGTCCAGTCATTAGGTGCAGAATTCATTGAAGTAGACATTGAAGAAGATGGTGCCGGCCAAGGTGGATATGCCAAGGAAATGTCAAAGGAATTCATCGAAGCCGAAATGAAGCTCTTCATGGAACAATGTCGCGAAGTGGATATCATCATTACAACTGCGTTGATCCCAGGGAAACCGGCTCCAAAGCTCCTCACTAAAGAGGTAAGATTCTGGATTTGGTATTCTTGTATACTGGAGCTGACATTAAGTTCAAGATGGTTGCTGCCATGAAACCCGGATCCGTTATTGTTGACCTTGCAGCGGAGGCTGGTGGAAACTGTGAAGCGACTGTTCCCGGCCAATTGGTCAACTATAAGGACGTTACAATTATTGGTATGCTTAGTTAACTAGGCTAAAGCACGGGAAGCGGCCTTGGACTGACAGATGTTAGGCTATACTGATTTCCCATCTCGGCTACCGACTCAATCCTCGACTCTGTACTCCAACAACATCACCAAATACCTTTTGTCGATGGCACCGCAGGAAAAGTCTTTCGGTATCGACTTATCTGATGAGGTTGTCCGCGGCTCCATCGTCACCCTCAATGGGGAAATCCTCCCACCAGCTCCACGCCCAGCACCCCCACCTACGCCGAAAGTTGACGCAGCTGCAACCCCGTCAACAGAAAAGGCACAGCTGGCTTTGACCCCCTGGCAGAAGGTTTCGCGTGAAGTGGCAACTACAACTGCCGGCATGGGGACAGCTCTGGCATTGGGAAAGGCTACTGGCCCCATTTTCATGGGCAACATGTTGACTTTTGGACTCGCTGGTCTCGTCGGTTATCGTGCGGTGTGGGGTGTAGCCCCAGCACTTCACTCTCCGCTGATGAGCGTCACCAATGCAATCTCAGGTTAGTTTTTCACCCCTGTCCTAATGTCTAACGCCCATGATCATATATTAATTGTGTAGGTATGGTTGGTGTTGGTGGGTTTTTCATCATGGGTGGCGGTTATCTTCCCACTACGATCCCAGAATACCTTGGTGCAGCTTCGGTTCTTTTGGCATTTATGAATGTATCTGGTGGCTTTGTGATCACCAAGCGCATGCTAGACATGTTTAAACGTTAGTTATCCCACAGTTTTATCATGATATCCTTACTTATCTCTTCCAGGGCCCACGGATCCACCGGAGTATTCTTGGCTGTACGCTATCCCAGCGGTTCTTTTCGGTGGTGGATTCATAGCTGCTGCGAGCACTGGAATGGCTGGGTTAGTCCAGGCTGGTTACCTTGTTAGCAGTCTTCTCTGCATGGGTGAGCAACTGTTCTTCATATGCTATCATCTTCTAGTCGCTGATAGACCAATTAGCGTCCATTTCGGGCCTTGCATCACAGCAGACCGCTCGGCGAGGAAATATCTTCGGCATGCTAGGTGTCGGTGCCGGTATCCTTGCATCCTTGGCAGCTGTTGGGTTCTCAACTGAAGTGTTGACTCAATTTGCTACGGTGGCTGGTATTGGCGCCGTCGCTGGAGCTTTGATCGGTCGGCGTATTACGCCAACCGGACTTCCACAAACCGTGGCTGCTCTTCATTCCGTTGTTGGCCTTGCGGCAGTTCTTACTAGCTTTGGAAGTGTGATGGCCGATATTAGTGATATTTCTACTTTACACATGGTATCAGCATACCTTGGAGTCCTCATTGGTGCGTATCGAGCTCTTCAGGCAATAAAAAAAATGCACTAACACCAGATTAGGCGGCGTTACCTTCACTGGTTCTATTGTCGCGTTCCTGAAACTTGCTGGCCGCATGTCCTCAAAGCCTCTCACCCTCCCCGGCCGACATGTAATTAATTCAACTCTTCTGGGAACTAACATAGCTACCATGGGAGCCTTTGTTACCATGGCTCCTGCGTCCCCCGTGATTGCCGCCACCTGTTTGGGAGCTAACACTGCCCTCAGCTTTTTGAAAGGATATACTACTACAGCTGCAATCGGAGGAGCTGATATGCGTACGTGATTATTCCCGAGATCTTTTATTTATCTATTAATGCCTCCTTCAACGATCGCTAATAATCAATAGCTGTGGTAATAACGGTTCTCAATGCATATTCTGGATTCGCGCTAGTTGCGGAAGGCTTCATGCTCAACAATCCTCTTCTCACTAGTGTCGGATCTTTGATCGGTGTTAGCGGTTCAATCTTGTCCTACATTATGGTAAGGATCTGGAAACATCAATTTTCACAAAGACGAATAGACGCTAATTCGGAACAGTGTATTGCAATGAATCGATCCCTTACAAATGTTCTATTCGGTGGTATCGCAGCTCCATCCCAAGCGCAGAAGAAAATTGAGGGAACAGTTACCCAGACAACAATTGACGATACAGTCGAATCACTCACAAATGCCGAAAACGTTATTATTGTACGTAGGGTCCTGCTTCCTTGCGCTTTTTTCAACTAACATATTTTAGGTTGTTGGCTATGGTATGGCAGTGGCCAAGGCCCAGTATGCCCTCGCAGAGATAGTGCACATGTTGCGTGCGAAAGGCGTAAACGTACGATTCGCCATCCACCCGGTCGCGGGACGAATGCCAGGACAGTGTAACGTTTTGCTCGCAGAGGCCTCTGTGCCATATGATAGTAAGTCTTTGCTTGCTAGATATTTAATGCAATCGACTGACTCGATCTAGTTGTGCTTGAGATGGATGAGATCAACGACGATTTCTCAGACACTGACGTTACCCTTGTCATTGGTGCTAATGATACTGTCAACCCCATTGCGCTAGAACCAGATTCGCCAATCTCAGGTATGCCCGTGCTTCAGGCATGGAAGAGTAAGGAGGTGATTGTAATGAAGCGTGGCATGTCCAGCGGTTATGGTAAGTTTGATGGAGAGCTATCTTTGATGACCAGCTAAGCTAATTATCGACTCTAGCCGATGTACCGAACCCCATGTTCTACATGCCTGGCACCAGAATGCTGTTTGGAGACGCGAAAACCTCATGCGACGGTATGTGTTTAGCTTTTCCCAACATATGAACTGTTCGTGATACTAATTTATTTACAGCAATCAAAGCTAGCCTCGAGGCCCGTAAATAGGTAGTGGAACCCGCCTTTTATGAATATTGATCGAAAAAATATTTTTTTTGTTTTTTTCACTACCTTTTTGTTTCTCGTGTTCATTATTGTTGACTTGTCACCCTTCACGATTACGTTTCCGCCGTCTTATAGTCTTCATATCGTTGCACATACCCCGATACCGAGTAAAGGACACGATTGCATGAATAGGCTATTAAGTAGTAGCTGTAGTCGCCGTTCCGTAGTGAATGTCAGAATACGTCTGTTCAGTGATAAGATATGTATCTACCTATTGACAAGAAAAGCTTTTTGGTCATTTGCTCTCTTATAAGGCCTCACGAGGTACAGGGATACATACAATCCCATTAAGACATGAAATAGTAGGTAGATATTGCAGTAGAACCAAAACAAAAAAACAATACAAGGTAAAGCACCCCCGCGCCCCAAGGTAGTTTCTACTCACACCTCTTGTCCCTGTAAGGCTCTCTCTCTCCCTCTCTGGAGATAATTGCAGAAAGAAAATAGGAAGGGGGTATGATATCCTAGAGGGAAGGGAAAAAAAAAAAAAAAAAAAAAACAACCACTACTCCCTCACAGGAAGGATAGGACAAATTTCGGAAATGGGGTAGGGTAGCAGGAGACAAAAACACGTCAACTGAACTCGAGCGTTGCAATGCAACGGAACAGAGAAAAGAAAGCCTCCCAACCGGCCTGCTAGCAAAAGAAGATATATATATATATATATATAATATGGATGTTTGATGTGGTATTAGCATCATCTCCATTAGTCCAGTGTGATGTGGATCCCGCTTTTTTTTTTTTTTCCTTCCTTTTAAACATTATTTCTCCAACATCGATGCACCGCATGACTGTTTTGGGGGGTTAAAGGCAAAGGCTTTGCTTTGCGATTTGGAAATGCTACTGTATATACTTAGATTAATAATAGGTGGGTGTGATAGTGATAGGTTCTTTTCTTATCGGTGGTGGTTTCGTTCCGAGCCTCGAGTCTTTGTTCAGATCAGCTCAGCTCGGCTTGCTACACCTTGGTTCATGGGCAGGCTCTCTCTCTCTCTCTCTCTCTCTGCTTGTTGTGAGGGGGGGAGGAGGGGGAGGGGCTGTGTGAGGGGCTATCTAATGACAGTGACTAGGACCGAGAGTCGTAAGGATCGTCCGACTCCGTCATCCGGCTAGCTGAGGCTCATGCTGAGATTCATACACATGCTCATGCTCATGCCCATCGTGGTTGGCGCAGATCATCTTGAGTGGGTCGATTGCATCTTGATACTGAGATTACACGGTCACTCTCCCCTCCCTTGTGAGTGTGACGTTGTGGGTTAAGTCTAATCGGGATGGGGATGGGGGTGGGGATGGGTGCATTGGAATGGATATGACTCTATTGTTGGCTGTATGTAAACTGACTGGGATAAAGTTATCTATAGTTGAAATTTTTTACTTTTTTTGCTAAGAGCTAACTACTCTAAACATCGGGTGGGAATGGAGCTGTGAAGTGGTTTTTTAAAAAAAAGTGATTGTTTTTGCAACCTTATTTTTTATATAGGTGCTCGAGCGCATTCTATCTGGACCTAGTCTCTTTCCTCCATATTCTTTTGTCTGCATGTATCTGCGTATGGATATTAAGTTGGAGCATGTTGCAGTGGGTGTCACCTTGATCTTAGCCAGTGCTTCTACTAAGTTGCCCCTCTGAATTATGGCCATCAAACTATCCCCACGACCTGGAAATACATCCATCATTTTACTGCAGGTGGGAAGTAAGTGGGTTAGGGTTAGGAGAGATGTAAGAGATTAATTTCTCTTACCCTTTTTTTTTTTTAATCTAAAATAATTTGTGTATTGATTGTCAAGCATTTAAGGTTAATGTTGGAGAGATTTTCCTTATTAAAAAGAAAGAGTAATAATATAACTAGTCTAATGCAAGTCAAAGCACGTTTTTTCTTCTTCACCTTCTATTGGTACTGGGGTCCTTTAAAGGGAGATGTAATATATTGGTGAAAATTTTCTTTTTCCACTTAGTCATAACTCTATCTCTAGTTCGTCTTGTCTACCTTTGACCTACTTGGAATTTAGGATATGGTAGAGCGCATGGTTTAGTCGTGTGTGGATGTCTCAGTTGATGGGTAAGACATCTATCTCTCCTCTTTTAACCGATATAATCCTCAAGATTGGGCAGCAGTCTACACCAGTGTACATACCTTAGCTACTTGCAGATATATTATGGATTTTGCGGCAGCACTGAAAGCTTTTTGCAGGATCCAAAACGGTCACGAGACCCAATTCTACGGGTGATGATATTATACCTAGTGAGGAGGAGACTTTTTGGCTTGAGCTCCTAGCCCAGTTAGAAAAAAAAAAAAACACACTTCCCTTTAGCCTAAACAGGACCCAATTCGAAATTCATGCAGAATGAGGATATAATCCAATAGCAACTACGTACTGGCGTACTCCGGAGTACATTGAAGTTACCAGAAAAGATCTCTCAAGTGGGGCACACTCATGCATTGTCACTGCATAAAGAAAGAAACCTAGTATAACGACATGGGGTTATCCTTCTACTCTTTGGCATAAGAATAAAAAAGAAGAAAAAAAGATCCCGGGGCCGTCTCTGTCCTGGTCCTATAGTATGAGGGATAATATAACATGTTGGATGTTCTTGCAGCACGTGGGTGGGTCAATCTGATATCCGGTCCAGTTAAGATGGTGTTTTGGACCAGTTAACGGGTAGCTAGTGAATGGTAAGTAAGACAACCCGGATAGTGTTGAATGGCTAGCCGGCCCTGACCTTGACTAAGTAAGGTAGGTAGTCTAGGTCCTTTTACTCACGCGAGGATGGGAGTTGCTACAA
Organism: Aspergillus haitiensis; assembly: GCA_027569155.1. Classification (NCBI taxonomy): domain Eukaryota; kingdom Fungi; phylum Ascomycota; class Eurotiomycetes; order Eurotiales; family Aspergillaceae; genus Aspergillus; species Aspergillus haitiensis. The sequence goes on from JAPDEO010000033.1 coordinate 320,971, forward strand.
TGGAGTGACACTCACGGACTGACGCGAGATATTCGCTATTATGGGCGTGGCTGAAGTTTTCCTGTAGTTGATGTAGATGTAGCGACAGATGTACTCAGTAGGTACCTACCTATTGAGTGAGGGCGGTGAGGGGCGAAAGGACCCTTCTTCTTCTTCTTCTTCTTCTTCTTCTTCTTTTCAGGGTCCGGTTTAGACTTCCAGGGACCAACAGCCAGCCAACGTGACCACTTGTTGACCTTCTGGTTCCGGGTTAGTGTGTGTTGGAGTGCATGTGGGGTTAAGATGTCGTTTCTTTTCCTCCGCCAAAACCAAGTCCGCCAAGTTACGGATGTTCCGGTCAAGCGTTCTCTTGGAGTGGGTGAAGCTTTCTAAGCGAGGCCATGGCCGGCGTCTAATCACATTGCTTCCTTTCACATCGTGCCCGTCCCTCGCTCCACTTTTGTAGTATACACCACAGGCAGTCGGAGAACAGTAGAACTTGGAGTAATTGCTATATAAACGGTGCTAGGAACACTACTAGGTAAGTCTAGGTCGTAGAAGTCAAGAAAGAGATTTTTTTTTTTTTTTTCCCTTCTTGGTCCGTCTTTTCTCCTGCTGTCGAGAAGAAGAAGAAGAAGAAGAAAGTCGTGCAAGATGAATGCTTTACTGAGTCTGAGCCTACTCGGCCCTGCAGTGGCGCTGACCCTGGACCTGCCCCCTTATCCCCCTTATACTCCTCCCAAGGGTGACTCGCTCGCGGAGATCGCGGCTGATGCTGCCACCGCCGTGCCCGTGTCCCCCGTCTCCAATGTGCCCGGTCTTGCCTTCGACCGCTTCTACCAACTCTGGATGGAGAACACAAACTATGACGACGCCGCCGCCGATGAAAACCTGCAGTGGCTCGCATCCCAGGGCATCCTGTTGACCAACTACTATGCCGTCACCCACCCTTCCATGCCCAACTACTTGGCTTCCGCCGGTGGCGACACCTGGGGAATGGACCACGACAACTTTGTGCAGATGCCGGCCAACATCTCCACCGTGGTTGACCTGCTCGACACCAAAGGCATCTCGTGGGGCGAGTACCAGGAACACCTGCCCTATGCGGGCTTCCAGGGGTTCAACTTGTCCAATCCGGAAACCCACGGGGACGACTACGTTCGCCGACACAACCCCCTGGTCCTGTTCGACTCGGTCACCAACGACGACACTCGCGCGCGCCAGATCAAGAACTTCACCAGCTTCGAGGATGATCTTGCCAACCGCCAGCTGCCGCAGTGGGCCTTCATCACCCCCAATGTGACCAATGACGCCCACGACACCAACATCACCTTTGGCGCCAAATGGGAGCGTTCCTGGGTCGCCGAGCTGCTCAACAACGAATACTTTATGAACAACACTCTCCTCCTCCTCACCTTCGACGAGGATGGATACGTCAAGAACAATAACGTCTTCAGCATCCTGCTCGGTGGCGCCATCCCCGATCACCTGAAGGGCACCCGCGATGATACCTTCTACACCCACTACTCGACCATCGCCACCGTGTCCGCCAACTGGGGTCTGCCCTCGCTCGGCCGCTGGGATTGCGGTGCCAACATCTTCGAGATCGTCGCCAACAAGACCAACTACGGCAACTACGACGTCGATACCACCAACTTGGTTCTGAACCACACCTACCCCGGCCCGGAAGCCGTCGGTTGGTTGGGCAAGTATTCGCCCGTCTGGCCTATCCCCATCACGGACGCGAAGTGCTCGGCTGGCTATGGTGTCCTTGATTCCGTCAAGAGTGCTTATGCTGACCAGACCCCCACATATAACTACACCAGCCCCTATCCCTGGGATGCGAAGAATGACTACAACGTCGATGTCAAGGCTGTGCCCAAAGCCAGCTCTTCTGATTCTTCTTCTTCTACAAACACCACCTCCGGAGACAGCGACACCCCGACTGGTGCCGGTATGGCCGCCACTCGTCCCAGTGTTGCGCTCGTCACCGTTGTTTTGGCAGGTCTTGCCGCCTATCTTATCTAAGTTCGGTTGAAACTTGGGCTTCAGGTCAAGCGTTCCAATCATGACTAGAAGAAGTTGCTGGTTTAAGAAAAAAATAGAAAAAAAAAAGAGCCAGATGGACATGAATGATAGTAATGGCATATGGAGTTATGAGGGAGAATAGGGCAGTTGGGAAAACCACAAAACATTTTTCTTTGGAATTTTCCTATTTTGGGCCCTTTTCTCTAAATGTACTGTACTTTTAGTATATTTAGCTTTCCAAAAAGTGTTCTATATATATATATACATATTATGTTATGTATTTGTTTAATGAAAAAAAAAGGTTATCAAATTAAAATAAACAAATAGAAGAGTTAGTGACAATATATAGAATAAGAGAACCTGGGAAAGGGGAGAGAGATCTCCTTAAATAGAATAAGGTGGCAAGAGAATGAAGAGAGTAAAGGAATAAAAAGAATAGCCCTTTTCCTTTTTTTTTTTTTAAAGCGCCAACCAATTGAATTTAAAAGAGAGAGAGCGAGCGGGATTTAGTTGTAAATAAGGCCATTTTTTCGATGGCTCTTTGGGTTATTATGGACCAAGGGAAAAAAAAAAAAAAAATAAACAACTCTTAGAGCTTTATGTATAGATAATGTGTAGGAAGGTTACTTGTTTTTCACCCAATTTTCATATGTTTGAATAACCCAAATCTAGTGAAAAACCGTATATTAGAAAGTAGAGTAGCTGGATTCGTTAAGATGTCATGGGTACAGAAATGTTCCCTTGTACAGTGAGAGAGACCTCTAAATATGGCAATTCACCCATCCTTGGGACGTAGATATACGTCGGTCAGATAGGTAAGTATTGGGGAAACCAAATATATAAAGAGAGAAAAAAAAAAAAAAAAAAAGTAAGAGGCTAATCTCGCTTTCCCCCTCTCGGTCCGAGATAATTTGCATTATTATTGCAGAACACCTTCAAGGTTGGTATTAGAGAGCTCTCTTTAGCCAGAGTACAACGATGTGGGTTTGGTGGAAGTGAAACCCAGCCTTTTTTCTTTCTTTTTTTTTTCTTCTTCTCTTTCGTTTCGTTTTACTGGTATTGGAGTCCTTGGCGGGAAAAACAACGTATCTGTCCAGCCTTCACACAGTGTAACTCCATATCTAGTACCCTCCATATTCGAAATACTGAGAAGATCGAGACATGGTCCAGCACATGGTTGCTGTTTGTGTTGTAATTCGCAGCATTCAAGGGGAAGGAAATAGAATAGGGTCTATCACGGATAGACCAGAAAGAAAACCCTCCTTTGGGAATTTTGATAGTGAATTTCTGCCCTCTTAGCTGCAAAAGTGAAAGAACGCCATGATCCTCCGACAGATGAAGTATATTATGTAGTAATAGGATACTTTGTGAGATTGTGATAATTAAGAAAAAGGTGAGCCCCGCGAAGACGTTATCGAGGTCAGTCTTGTCAATGATATCGGGTTTATTAATTTTCTGTCTCGCGACGCAATCTTTTCCTCTGTAGTTCGTGTGTACTCTCACTACACACCTACAGGGATAGCTGACAATGAGCATGTCGGTAAAGATAGATTTCAGTAGATGAGATGTTGATTGCTCCATCTCGTTGGTACGAATGGCCCAATGCTATCACTAAGAGAGGCCACATGTGCTACTAGGCGCCCAGGTATCCTGGCAATAGCAGATGGAAAAGCAATTGGAAGGAAGGAAACAACTCATTTTGTCGATTGGACACTATCAGGATTTTTCAAGTATTTGACTGGATGGATGGATAGGGTCCTAAAGTTGTCTCTCTCTCTCTCCTAGGAAGGCAGAGGTGCGTTGAATTCACGACCCTGGTGGATGCATTTATATGTCCTCCTATGTTCTTTGTACACATGCATGTGTAGGTGGGCCGGTTGGGGGTAGCTTTTTGTCTGAATGGCGAGAACCTGGCTTTGACGGAAGTTGAGTCCGTGTTTGGTAATGAAACCAACCTATCACAATCTTGGGCGCATGGTCAGGTTCTTAGGTAAATAGACATGGCGAAAAAGTTCTCACGTGTTGCTTATGATTAATGGTAGGATTTATGGTGATTATGCTGTTTATATAAACATTGCACCGAGTGGGCCGCAATAGCACTTTGAGCCGGGATTGTGCGTCGAGACTGGGTGCTCTTGGACTAAGAGAAGGGGTTTCTCTTTCCAAGGTTCAATCGTAGCAATGACTCGTTTAATTGAATAACAAATAAGCGCTCTCCAAGTTAAGCGTAAGGTACCATTATGCTCATGAGTGGAGACAACGTGTTGTCCGTTTCTGTGTGTGCAGATGCAGTCTGCTTAGCTTCTCCATCAGGGGTCGATAATTATTGAGGGGTGGCATATCGCTCTTCGTCGATATAGTGTATAGCTTAAATACGATCTTTGTTTTGGCCCTTGGCGAGTAAAAAGCCTGTTTCAGCGCACCTGTACGGAATCGTCAACTCCTGGAGCCTTAACATCCTCTCGAGTGACATGCAACCTCTCAAAACTTTCTGCAGGATCTGGCGCTTTATCATCCTCCCTTTGCAAGGGTTAATCTATTAGACCACCCGCAATCGTAATCGTGAAACCTTCTATCGTTTAATTTTCCTCCGGTGACGTATCATAGCTCATTTGAGGAGGTAGTGGGACAATGCGATATCAGACATGGAGTGGCCAAGTCGCATCGATAACTGGATGTACCGTATCTGGGCACCATGCTATCACTGAAAGCCATCCGATACGGTCCTTTATCAGGTCTTTGCCGTGATACGAAGCGTTTTGTGTGATTTCAGGGATTCAGCCTTCTGGGGCTGGAAGGGGATGCTGTCGGCAATTGCTGTTAGATAATTAAGCTTAATTTAAACCTCAAGCGGCTCCTTGACGCACCACCGAGCGTATCATGGTACGTTAAAATTGGATGTATGCTTGTCTCGTCGTTATCGCCGACCAAAAAGTTTCGCTTGAGGTTTAATTCTCAAGAGATATCTGGGCAAACCAAATTGCTGGAATGCCTTTTAATGGGTGCGAGGATCTAATAGCACTCGGTAGCGGTCAACAAGTCTTCGAGATTGCGGACCTGCACTGCTTTATTATATAGTTGCAAAGGCTGAGCTAGTTTACTTTGGAGGAGTGTCATGTCTTCATGCGTTACACTCGGAGCATCTTGGTTGTTTTCAACGTAATGCTGGAGATTCAAATGCGCGAGGGCCCCGTTTCTGTATCTATAAAGGCTAAAAGTGCAGCATGTTCCATCGAATTACATCCGACAGCTTGAAAGACCCTTTTCCTAGCTTTCACTTTCTTGCTTCTCTAATTTGTGAGAAGTGAGTACGGAATATCTTGCCATGACAAGCCCAGATCTGGATATTTAGAATACTGGAAAGGGCGATATTTTTTGGGAGGTTTGAATTGTCAAATTGGTGGATATTGCTTTTAACTGATTGTTTTGCTATTTCGGGCCTCGTGTCAAAGAACAGCTCATCAGAGCTCTGATGACCACAAAGAGAAAGATAAGGTACCGTGCCGGGGCTACCTATCTGGGGACTAAGATCGTTTTGCGCAAATTCCACAGGTCAATGCTATTTCTTGATGCCGGAAGGTTTTATTTCTTTGGAATATTCTTTCATTGGTCCGCCGGAATTTATGTCCTTCGCTTGAGTATCTATAGTTCGAGTTTGAGTCACTGGATGATAACAACATTTGATTCTTGAATTCATAAGGCATATTTTCTTTTGCTGCCTTCGCTCCAAAACCCTTGAGCTCTCATCTCAGTGAGCGATTGGTATTTTGTAGAGTCTCAGTATTTGTCTTTGATTGAGGATTGCATGTGGTCGGTTGCCCTTGGGGCGAAGTTTCTATTTTGAGAGCTGAACAATTGAGGTCTTTCGCATGTTTTCTTCCACTTTGTACAAGAGAATCTTGTGAAAATGAGGTGCTAATAAATTTGAGGTTCATCCTCTTCACTTTCTTTTCTTTAAGTTTTTCTTGCTTGGACTTTTCTCATGCTGGATAGATGTGTTGGGTAATTCCGTGATTCCTCTTGAATTTCTTTTTCTTCAAACTTATATGAAGCCGCAGTCTGGGGTATGCTTGGATATATGGTGCTATCCAGAAGTATCGTATAGCAGGCCTCAGAAGGTTTGGCAAACGCGGTAAAAAGAAAGGTAAGTTCACTACCTAGCTAAGTTTCCCAAGGCGTAACCCGAACACAAGTAGTTGCGGGACGCTGAAGGAACATGAGTCGGAGCACTATCGATAGGTTGTAGATAGCATCTCTCTCGACAAAATGAAAAAGCGAAAGGCTAGCCAGGCGATGTAACTAATGTGCAATTTGTATACAACATATACGGCATTGGATTCAAATAGACGTGCCGCGGAAATATGCTCGAATCTTTGGTTCACGGAGAGACTTAATTCTCATCTGTCCTTGAGCTTTCTTCGTTGCTCTGATCTATGTATTTGATTCTGGTGTCATCTGCCTTGAGGAACAAGTCTCCGGCCAGGCGGCATGGTAGAGGCTTTAGTCAGTTGGTATATATGGGGTCGAGGTATTTCTTTAAATTTATCGAGAAGAGCCGCTGTTCTGATAATACATGTATTGTTAGCACGAATATCAGATAATAAAGAAATTCGACGGGACTTACCCAGTCCATGAAAAGATTTCTCTTTGAACGCCGATTTTATATTCTCAACCTCGTTAGTGGGTTGGAACCCGATGAGGCCAAGGAATATTTCAACCGTGCTGCTGTCAAGGCCTCGCCCCTCGTGAGATTTGTCTTAATGCGTACGACACTAGACATCGTACTTGATAGTGGGTCGTGTGGTCGGCACGAGGGATCTGTTTTGTGATGTAAAACGGGGCATATGAATTTTGGTGGTTATATGTATATTTGAAGGAGCTCAAGAGACAGGAACGGAATTTGGCTCAACCTTGTCCTGACTGAACGTTTGAATTCCTTGTCGAGGTAATTAAAAGGGAAAAAGAAATTGGCCTTCCCATCTTCTATGATTTGCTCGTTTGTTGAGACAGATGGTTCGCTGCACATATCCATTCCTTGAAGGACACCAGCTAGGTATTTAGAAGCACGTTAGCCCTCATTAAGGGTTACAAATAGCTCGCGTTTCTATGGGAAGGCTTTGAGACCTTACATATGCGTCATCTTCTAACGAGAGATCACCATGGGAAGGATATCTCTCTTTTGTAATTTAATGTCGATTTGACATATTTTAAAAGTATTTGTTTTGAGTCTACAAGTAGAAAAAATGGAAGTTAGCAAACCTTGCTTTGCTATTCTTTTGCTCCTGGGATGTCTAGAAAGACATACCTGTGTATATTTGATACAAATATAATTCAGCAAAAAAAAAAATAGTTCTTTGTTTCCATGGGCCCCTTCATAGGTACCTAGGTAAAAGCCTAACTTAGGGACAGCACCATTCCGTGCCGAAAGTACATTGGTATGCCGTTGTTGCAAGTGCCTTGCCCTAAGTTAATTTCTGTGTCAGTAAGTCCTTCGAGTACCTGGGCAAGTGGCTGCTAAGGCACAACAATAGGATAACATACAAGAATAAGAAGGGGCCACATCCTGTAAAATAAGAATTTAGGGATATGACATGACATGCCATGGCTAGCCCTGTACCGACTGTCCACTCCATTGGATGAAGCTTGGAAGCAGGCACGAACCCCATGAATATAAAATCAAGAATTAGATCAGAATAAACTAGCTCATGTAGAGATGAAGTGGTAGCAAGAGTAGTTGATTGAATGGGAATGAAACCAGTTTGAAGCACGGGTATATAGATATAAATGTAATATATCTAGAGCTCTGTTAAACAGCAGAGGTAACTAGAATATGGGGAGCATGGTCCAAGTAAGAGTCAACGTAGAGTAAAACTCTTCCCCAGCGGCTTGTTCTATGGTGTATATAAGAACGACTCCAGTTTTATTATGAGATAGTGGAAGGAAGAGAGTTGACTTCCAGAGTTGGGGGAGATTTGGGGTGGGGGTTATTTATGCTTGCGAAGATATTTGACTTCACGTGGTCATCTACTTCTGGGAATGAGGTGGCGAAAATTAGTGAACAGGTTCTGCTCTCTTCTAGGTATATTATTAAAAGTGACGGATGAGAGCAGTACATATAAATGTAAGTGACAGACACAGATAGAAGACAAGCGTGATGGACAGTAGGGAAGATTTAATCTTTAGTCGATTGTAGAAGTGAGATTCACGCTGCTAGCCAATTACTTGGGATGCCATTCATTACCTTTTAGAATGGGTAGAGACTTTCACGTGAGTGATATTGGGAATTCTCTAGGCTTCTACAAACTAAGCAGGATCAAGACAAACCCTTCATCTAATCCTCTCTAAGCTAGATAGATTACTGGCCTTGCTTTGTTAAAAGCAAGTTGCTTGTTCAAACAGTAGCAAGGCCCAAAGCCCAAGGCCCAAGAGATCTCCTACTTTGCAGGGGGTGAATAGTTATCAATACAGATGATGACGATGAAGAAGAAGAAGAATAAGCCTACTATAGAACAGAAAACCAGAATGGGGGGGGCATTACTGCGCCAGAAATATGTTCAAAAACTCAAGAGCTCATAGTAACAGTGTAGGGCAAGTGAGTGGGTTGCTTCGTACTTTCTTAGCGTAAATTCGCGGCGGTTGTAGGTCTTCTAGAACCTTTCACCCTTGTGCTGTTCTTTGAGGAGTAGGTAAAAGCCCCACTAAAAAGATATTCAAGTAGAAAAGGCACATACCTACGCGATCCAGGCAAACACGAGGAGGCGTTCCATGGGAACAAGTTCTAGACTAGCGTAGGCCCTGAGTCAGTTTCGAAGCTCGAGCCAAGCCACCACCAGGGGGATTCCAAATGCTGCGACCACGTCACCTCGCCTGCAGTTCTCCAGCTGTGTGTTACGGTTCATAGATTATCTAAGGAAAAGGGGGCTAGCAAATGGGAAATAACTTCAATGGGCCCGAGAAACCCCCCACAGCTTACCACTAAGAATATATGGAGAATGCCTGACGCTTTGTTGTTTCCTATCGCGTTCCACCAGGTGGCGGTGAGCTGTTGAGCTGTTCGTCCGAACTAACAAATAGGGTTTCAGGCTTTGCCCCTGTCAGACAGCCCCAGCGGTAAGCGAAATTGGGGATGATAAAGTCCAGATAATAAGGGGGGATCGATCTGTTTGCTCTCAGGTCCCAAGTAGCTGAGCAAGAATATCTGGTGGTCAGAGCGAGCCTCAGATTTGTAGCGGCGAGGCACAATAAGTACAACAGTCCAACAGGGAGAAGCCAAGATTGGCCATTGCTTTTCCGGATTTGGTCCCTTCGCTTCGGAAAACCCATCAAGTGGCTCTGCGATGCTAGTCGATGTGGAGAAGCCCAAGAGCCGCTTCTTGGAACTAATCTCGGAATCTCGGTTACAAATGAAGGAGCGCGGCCCTACCTCTAATGAAAAGACGGGTGGCTAGCAGCGGGTCACAAATTTGCCTCACTATATCTCAAACAACGAAGAAAAGAAAACATACCCCCCAACGGGAGAAGACACGGGAGATATCGTTGTGAGAAGATAGGGGAAGAAATCTGATTGAATGATGAAATAATAGGTCTTTCATTCAAAATAGGAGTCTCAATATAGACTGCATCAATAGGTACCCACTCCAGCAGGTACACGCACAAAAAAAGCTATCCAATGGCCATATATAATACAATGAGCAAGAAAAAAAAAAAAAAAAAAAGACCACCATCTTGGTCAAGAAATGAGTAATACTCAATACAATTGAGATAAAACAGGGAAAAAAAAAAAAAAAAATTCAAACAGCCTCCCCGCCTCAGGACAATTAAAGACGCTAATAAAACGCTCTAAGGCTTAGTACGTAGTATGTTAATCAAGAAAATAAAGATCGTTGAGAAGAGAAATGCAGGCAGAAAATAAAAAAAAAGGGCCTTCTGAGCGATTCAACGGTTCCACTGCAAAGGGAACAGGAAATTGGCTTGTTGGAGAAAATATAACCAGAATAACGTTCAAATCACGGTTCGTAAGTAATATATTGCATGTCTGGTCATGCTAACCGTTCCGTATTCATCGCGCATAGAGATAGATTATTAAGCATTAGGTGTTTTAATTGCAGATTTTCGCTTTCCTCGTAGCATAAATCCCACAAAGCTCTTCGCACTTGAGACTTCCGAGGGATTCTCTCCTTTAGAATAGGTAACCCTGATATGTCTCAAACTTTTTTTCCGCCGGCTTTTAGATTTGTGGTCTGATGCGGGCGGCTGTTCCGGTTCTGTAGACTGAGGGGTTCCGATTTCAGATCGAAGGCTACTGGAAGAGTAGCCATGAAGTATACCAGACCCTTTCATTACAGAGCCTCGGTATGGCAAGGGTGGACGCTTTGGCTGAGTTGTTGAAGGACTTGTAACACTGTAAAGTGAACCGGAGCGGCTCCGGTTGAAGGTGTGAGAAGAGTAAAATGGAGTAGGGCTAGGAGTGCGGGACGGAGATCGGCTGGTCTGGGAGTACTCAGAACTAGCAGTAGAATGAGAACATGAGATCGATCGGCTCCGGAACTCGTCGGGGTGATATGCATGCTTTTGAACTGTTGGAAAGAGCGAAAAGGTTGCTGTACTTTGTACAGAGGGGGGGCGTGTAGAAGAATCTCTCAGAGCCAGCGGCAGCATCGCTAGAGATGGGCTACTCTCCGCGAATGATGTTTTGGGCCGGGAGAAGGTCATGGAACGGGTGCGTAGTGACATGGAGTGAGGAGTTTCAATGGCCGATGCGCTTGACGGGCCATATATGTCGACCTGTCTTGAAGCATATGCTCCTGTCTCTAGTCCGCTTAGATTCACATGTAAGCTAGCACGCATCCGTTGTGGATGATGCTTAGGATAATCCCTATCCATACTTGTTCTGCCAAGCAATGGCTGAGACTTAGCAGCCTCTTCAAGAGAGTACAGTGATCCATCCGTGGATTCTGGAGATGGTGGTTCCTCCACAGGAGATGATTGCTCTGATGTTGGACTAATTAGAATTAGACTAGGTTTGACGGCTGGGTCCGTGTAGGTGACCTGTTCCGCGGTGAAGATATCGCTTTCGTCATCTGTATAGACGGACGAAGGAGAAGAAGATCGATATAATGAGTTTCGGGGGGAAGAAAGTGGCTCAGAGGGTACATAGACCGCTGGCTGTAGGTAGATGGGTGATTGAAGGGGAGTCGTTGAATTAGGAGACGGCAGTTCAATGATCATATCGTCATCACGGTCAAAAATATAAGAATCGGTCACAAATGTTGCACTACTACTTCGCTTTACTGTGTCCATCGACACCGGTCGTGAAGGTTTGCCCGTCGAAGGGAATGGCGAGAGTAGAGAGGGGAAGGAAGACCGCTCCATATCTTGCTCGGTTAGGTCGATATTCAGCGACTCATCCGCACTCATGTCTAAGTCGAAGGTGCTGATAGTGTTAGATGTATCGACAGGTGAAAAAGCGTGGTCGTGGCCCCCAAGTTCCGACTCCGAGACCTCTTCTTCTTCTGATTCGTAACGTCGGGGTAGTTGCTGTTGGTTCATGTAATTGAGGTTGAGTGGCGCTGGTGTGTCGTACATTTTTGCAGTTAGAGAAGAAAAGGGGGGCAATTAATAGGCCCCAGAACAATATAATTGAAATCAGAAATAAATGAACCAATATAGGAGAAATTAAGATTCAGCCCGCAGCAGATAATCAGGATGGGAAAGTAAGAAGACGGGTCACTACCCCAAATCGCAGGGAGATCATCCACAGAAAGCAACGAGGGTGTAATAATAGATGAGGGAATATTGAGAGAAAGTAATAACCAATTTTTTTTTCCCTTTCCGCCTTTTTTATTTTTTCTTTTCTTTTCTTTTTTCACCTTTCAAAAGAAATAGAGAGAGAAAGGAGAAAACGAAAAAAGAAAAGAAAAGAAAATTGATTGAGGGGGGTTTAGGTAAGTGAACGTGAGAAGAATGAGGACCCAGGGGATCTCAAAGAGGAGACCCAAGAGGGAAAAAGCAGGACATCAAATATACCGCGTCCACCTGGGATATATTGGCTGTCCCACACGGGTTGGCATGCTCTTCCTAGGTGGATCCTCCAACCCTAGAAGTTGTCTTTGCAGTCGAAAGCCACCAGCGATATCGAGGAATACCGTCTGATCACATAACCACCCCGGGACTAAGGGCGATCCACTCGGTTAGAGTAAAAGTGATGGAACTAAGTCAGTCAAAGGGAGCTAAAAAGTCAGGGCCGGAAACACGTGTGCATCGAATCAAGGTTGGGAATGCTAGCTAGGCTTTGACTACCAAATCGAGTAGCGTAGGAGAGGACGGTCGGGCTTACGTCTTCGGTCGGCCATCCTTGCCTGGTCATTCATGCAGTACAAGGAGTGGACCAGTGCTTCAGGATAAATCCAGGTGTGGCCACACCCTTGCATGCTCCAGTGTTCCTGACTAAAACCCTGCATCGTCATCATGAGTTAGGCGAGTCGAGTGAGCCCGAGAGGGGGCGTGCGGGCAACTATGGGAGGAAAAATATTCAGGAACAATTAGCTCCAACTGACAAAATTGGACGTATCAACGTGAGCTGTCGTGGGTCAGTGCAGCTACTAGCTTTTGGCCGCCGCAACTAGATTGCAGGGCCAACACCTCTCCGCCCTAAAAGCAAACTGGAGAGTATCCAGGAGAGATGCCAAGGAAGACTGGGAGGGGAAACAAGGATAAAATAAAATAAAATATAACTAGGATGCTTGATAGATTAATATTGCGTGGTTGTAATCTATCCTGAAGATGTGATTGCTGGGATGAGCTTTCAGATTTAGTTAAAGAGCGTTAAGTCTGACGAATTCCATGATTCCTGATTTGAAGGAGCGTGTTGTAGTTGACCCCACTTTAGAATGGCCCTTTTTTTTTCGACCTCTTTCTTCTTTGTGATCTTGTTTTTAGATGTTTTAACTACCGTTATTCTACAATTTCCAAGGCGTCTTTTCTTATCCTTACGATGCCTCAGGAGTAGGTATTGTATGTTACCCAAAAGAAATATCCTCCTCGTAACAAAGAAGGAAAGTTTCTCGAAGCCACCAAAGCTAAAAGGAAACCCCTCGAATGAGGAAAATATTGAAATAGCGGGATGCTCAGTGTTGGGGACACAATCGACAATGGTACACATCTTTCTCAGATCACAAGGCGATAAGCATTTATGGTTCTCTTCCCAGTCAGCAGCATCATTACTAGTTGAATATCTCTTTCCGTCATCCATACTAGAATCCCTAATACTAGTCTGAGTCTGAGTACCGTAAGCACGGTTGCCAAGTTGGGTGGATCCCTATGCAGTTTAACTCAAACACACCAACTTCAGGAACCATTTCTAGTCCCAACCAAACTTATCCTTTGGGGCCCTCTTTTTTCTTTTTCTTTTCTTTTTTTTATTAGCCACTACCCCTATTTTATATTTTTCCTTCATCTCAGGGGATTTGTTTGTTTCTTTCTTTTTTGCCTCCATACTAATAATAATCGTCTTCTGCTTCGGAGTAGGATCTAGAAATATCCGATTACCCAGAGCGTATCGTGAACAAATGGGAGATTTTCCTTGTCTCTTCTACTAAATATCTGCCAAGGCCCAAGAGGGTACCCTACTAGGTCCTAGTTTAACTATACTGTGTACTGTTATGTACTCTGTACACTTACACATCCTGTGCATAGTAAATACATAAGCGCTTTGCCTTCCCTCCCTGCAGCATAATTGAATCCTTGCAGACAACCATGACTCGATAGTCGACACCCTTCCCGTCACCGATTTGGTTCGAGCGTCCGGAATGGAAGTTTCAGATAACTATTCGCTGACTCTGCGGAGGGCGATGAAATCATTGGAATGGAATGGGCTAGTTCACTAGAATCAAAGAAGGGAATGAGATCAAGTAAGAGTAACGAAAACGCCGGATTTCATTCCTCTCTCGTGACGGATCATGGAATTAATTCTGGGTACTCTAATTATAATCTTTTTGACTTTTTTTTTTTCCTCTTCCCAGCTAGGCATAGCTCAAGTAAATGGAGGGTACTTTGTCTGGCACCAGAGCGGGGAGACGTACCACAGCGGGAATCGCGTTGAGTCCACGGGTCGAAAGTGACGCTGGCTGTTTGGGAGGCTGGTCACTCGGTATCGATCGCCATACGCTAATCTCATCTGTTTGGTATCAAACGGAAGCAAACAACCCAAAGAACAAACTTTGATGATGTGTTGAAAGCACCTATTATGTAGCTAGATAATCTTATTCTTTTGGTTTCCCGCTCAGTGCTCTGTTATCTACTTTTCCCCTCTCAGTAGTTAAAACTACGGGCCGGAGAAACCACCATAACCACCAGAGAACCAAAAAAGATAAAAAAAAAAAAAAAAAAGAAAAGAAAAGAGGCGGCAGGAACAGCCGTTGAGGCTGCAGGAACAGGCCTGGCGGTTGTTTTGTGAAACGTCCACAAGTCCTTAATATGGGTTTTTTTTATCGGCTCCTCCCACACTCTAATAGGTCGATACCCTCTCCCCTCTCTCTTTCTCTTCAAGTGTCTTGTCTTTCTTTTGAGGTGGCTAGGAAGTTTGCCATGGTTAGGTATATTATCTGCACTCTGCATAACAAGCTATACAGAAGGCATCAGTGCACTTGCATTGTGCATCCAAACATACAGAGCACATCTTCGTCAAAAGTATATTTTTGGCTCTATTGTCTTGCTCCTTACTGACCCTTGATCTATCCCCATTGGTTCTGAAGCACCCAGCCAACCCAATTGCTCTTCTCCCATTCAAACAAGCAAGACAGAAACACAATTGTTTTTCCCCAGATATAGGCGCTTTTTTTTCAATTTTCTAAACTTTGACCACGTCGTTAAATATAGCCCGGTGATCCCTACCCTACAGATTTTTACTCGCATACATCACTCTGCATCTTAATATCATGTAGTCTTATCATGTCCAGCCTCCGTGTTTTCCCCAGACCAAAAAGGTGTAACAGATTTTGCCTCTGAAACTTCATCGATGACGAGTGATGACAAACAGAGAACTCTCTCTGTCACTACCTAGGTTAAACAATTTCATACTCCCGGGTTGTCCTCGTCTCTCTCTCTCTTCCCCTTAACTACATAGGTACTAATACTATCCTTGCCCGATCGTCCTAACAGAGAGCTTGTTCCTTTTCAGATTTATGTTGTTTTCTATTTTACTTATTTTTTTTTTTTTCTTTTATTCGCATTCAGCCGGTTTGATAGGCAGAAACAAGGAAGAGAGAGAAGGGGAGAAATTCTATTCAATAAGCTCTACACGGTGCATCTCGGTCCGAATCTGGAGGTCATGATCTGATTTCAGATCTAGAACAAATAATTGATATGGTTGGTGATCCATCATTTTTCCTTTGTTCCCTCCTTCACCTGTTCTGGAAAGATAGAATCCTCCCTATCCAACCCCAACCCTTATCGGAAGGTAGTGAGGATCCCAGATCACAACAATCGGGGACGGAGACTGGTCCCTACATATTGCCTATCAACCAAGGATAAACATGTTGCAGATAGGCGCCTGCACCCCGGTCATATCCTATCCACTGTATAATTATTATTATTATCCTTGAAAGGCGGCGGTATGTAGGATATGGGTGTCCCTGGATATGCAGGAAAACTGGGCTTGAAAGGCGGCCGTTGTGGCGTGGCCAAAAAAAGGGAAGAAACTGGCCGTGACAGGATGACAGGTCTCAACTCTCAAGAATCTAGGATCAAAAATGGAAAAGGAGCAATGGTACGTGTTCAGTATGTAGTCGCGATAAAGACGTGGAGAATGAGGGGGTCAAAGGGAGGGGAAATCATTCGAGGTATATCGGGCGCTAATTAATGATAAGAAGCGACAAGGGTTGAATCCAAGGAGTTGAACTCCCCTTTCGAAGGATTAAAAGTCGCGACTCCATCCACAACTCACATTCTACAGGGGAGGGAAAAAAAAAAAAAAAAATAGATACCACCCTCTGAATGTGGAAAGTATCAAGGGCAAGAAAAATAAAACAAAATAGAGGAAGAGAGAGCGGGGAAAACAGGACGAAAAGTCTCTCCCTCCTGTTCATGAACGAAGGAAGGTAGTGTGAAACATAGCTTCATTCTTGGCTCTATATTCCTCCCCCCCCCCCCGGTCTATCTCTATTACCCAAGAAAATAACCAACAACAAGGAGATATTTGGCGCCCTGGATAGCCGGGGGGAAGCCCTAAGTTCATGTCGAACCGTTGGGATTGGATCTGTCATTATCCTCCCGACCTGACCGCCTCCTTTCGATTCCCTTTCACGGTTAAGTCTCCTCCCGAGTCGAGACTTAGGAAGACCAGAAACGACTGATCAATTTACGACCTATAACTAAAGAGGTACCAGAGGTGACGCTACCGAAATAGCATGCATGCGTGATGAGACCGATGATCGTCCACCTCCGGTGGAGTAGCGTCTCCTTGGAGTGAGCAATAGGCATCTCTCTTCGGATGATCGGAGAGGGCTTGTTTGTCACAATATCGCGTCAACTTGAATCCCCCCCTCCTCCCCTTTGAATAGTTCCAAAGAAAAGGAAAGACCAAAATTATCACTGTCTACCATGATCTTTTCGCCTTCATTGTTTGATTATTAAGCTGACATGCATATTCTAGAAGCGGCCAAAAAATAAATTATTGGTTTCATAACCCAATAGTCGGAAAACATCAGTGCAAATAGTATATACCTACTAAGATACAGATATACAGAATTAATCCGAGATCCTCAATTTGAGTCGAGTAATCAACTTAATCTCATCTCCCATCTCAGAAGAGAGACAGAAGAAGAGGAGAGGAGAGGGGAGCACTCCCGACTTGGAGAGATACATAAACAACCCAACGCCGCCTCGCAGCGTGTCTGCACATTACATAGTCATATACAGGTAGGTACTCTGTACTCATTAATTAGATATCGTCGTCAGAGAAAGAGAGACACCTTCCCCCTCCCTCGGGAAATTCAGCAACTCTCTATCTCGCGGGGTAGACAAGCGCCGAAAGTGAAACGATATTCAATATAAAATATAAATATAGCCAAGTTCACAAATATAGTAAAATATAATAATACAAATATAGAAATAAAAATAAATAAATAGATAAAAAGAGGGGGGATTCTGTTACACCATTCTGTCCCTCTACCTACCCTCCCTAAATCCCTAGTAATAATAAAACAAAAAAAAAAAAAAAGTTCTAAATCAAGTTCCCATTTCTTTCCCCCAACTAGCTACTTTTCTAGGTGTCGAAAGTAGTTAACTAAAGCAACCAACTAACTAACTAATTAGCAAACTAGTTCGCCCCCCCAGCTCACTCCCATCCACCCCCTGTGTGAAATATATTAAATTGGGTGGGTAAAAACTAAGGAGTTCGTAAGTAGTTCGTAGTTTGTTCTTCAGCTAGGAGTATGAAGTTTACTAGGTATGGAACTATCTACTACTTACTCCCTTTGTCACTGCTACACTCCAAGTTACTATTAACTATCTTAGATAGTAACGCTATTAATAATAGTATTCCTAGGATAACTATAGTAAGGTATAATCCACCAAAGGAACACGCTTGCGCGTTCTAGACCACCTACCTACCCACCTACCAGAGCGGGGGCCCCGAAGAGGTGGGGGGGAAGAGAGGGGGGAGGTTCGTTTCATAGGCATCACTCGGTGTTTAAGGAAGAGACATTAACGAGTAAGAGATGACTAGGTACATGACTACTGGCCATGTCCATGTCCATGTCCATGTCAGGGACTGATACAAGCCTGTATGCATGCATGCATTGCCTATATCGTTCTATATCTGGAGGATAGTATATTTAGGTAGTATATTAGTATATTATAGTAGACCTGGGATAGTATGGTATGGTATGGTATGGGATAGAGTAGAGTAGGTTGAATTTAGTCGACTCCGACTCCGACTCCACTCTGAAGAAGATTCATGTCGTCCGGTCCGACGTCATTGCTACCTACCTATCTACCTATCTAGGTAAGGTATGTAACATTGAACCCAGACCTAGGCCAACTAACTCGTAAGGTAGGCAGCTACTATCTATTCTCATGACATGGATTTTTATTGATGGTTTTATATGTCCTGCATGTCTCTCATTCATATCGTTCCATCTTACAAGGATCGGTTTGAGGCCGAGGTGGAGTTCAGCTGCGTCATGCAGGTTTTCTACACCGGCGACGCATCCTGATTCACGGTGGATAATTAAACTAAACAAGTATCAGGTCTCAAGTCTCAAGCCATCTCGTCATCTGGTTTGATCAGCTGAGGTGAAAGAAAGCAGAATCATAGGATACCGCTTATTTCTGTGGAAGGGAAAGGAGAGAGACAGAAAGAGGGGGGGGAACACGGAAAATGGAACATGCACGGAGGGATCTCTGTATGTCTCTCTCTCTCTCTCTCTCTCTCTCTCTCTCTTCAGGTCTCACGTCGTCGTCATACAAGTCTTGAATGGCAAAATGTTGCTCATGAGGTTTTTTTTTTTTTTTTTTAGTACTACTGTGCTTGGTTAGGTGGGTTACTTAGATCGGAGAATATCAGAGGCCAGACAGATATGGAACTATTTAGAAGTCTGTATAGTATTAGGTACCTTAAAAACCCATCTCATTCACTGCATAGTTATTAAGCAAATAATTAGCTATATTATATATTTAGCCACATACCTGTACATGTAGTGATACATACATATCTAAGATAGCATCTAATATGCCACAAGAAATGCCCAACAATTAAAGGACATGCGATAGGTTTCATATATATATTTCTAATTTCTATATGAATGTTAGAAAATAATAAAAAAAGATTAAAAAGACTCAACGAAAGGGTGAGCAGAGACACCAGTCGAGAATTGAAATCGGATACAACTAACAACTCGATGACTGTTACAATTTTGCTATATTGTGAAACTCATCAAACCTATGGAATAAATGAGCGTTGTCTGATTAGCTGGCATCATTTCATGTGATTCATCACGCTTCAGTGTTGTACACGGAGGGAGCCAAGATTCTGCATCAATAGTATTCTGACCATATATACAAAACACCACATAAACACATGCAAGCCATGATATGATTACATTTATGTTGTGTAACATCTATAATACCTCAATAATGTAAGCAGCAAATAAAACAGAGAAGACAAGAAAGAAAAGAAAATCTGCAACCAGCAGCCTCTGAGGTCCCAAGAGAATTAAAAAAGAAAAGAAAAGAAATATAAATTAGGAATACAATGAAGTAGGCCAGGGTATAGTAATTCACCCTGGCTAGACCTCCAACAAATAAAATCCTCACCCCTCGTACATAACACCTGGACCAAGCTTTGCAACCTTTTGATGCTACAAAGCGGTATGCGACATGCATCATCTGGTCATTAGGCAAAAGGCGACCAGTGTCATTAAGGTCATTCATTAAACAATGATAAGATTCGAGCACCATGATAAAGCCTTAGAACAAGGATTTAAGAAAAAAGAAGAAAGGACAAGGAAAATATCATAGCATTACCCCCTGTTGGATGATTGCAAATGCGGGCAAATTTGACCGATATCGTTCATCAGAATTGTCAGGCTTGCAGGAGGCTCAGCCTATGGTCGTTGAATAATCAATTGGTTCGCGTTTCTTCCACATAAGACTAGGGTTCCGAGTCTGACATGTGATAGAACAAGTGTCATTAGGATTGCCCAGAACTTATGCCTTCCGGGAGCGGGTGACGGGACCGTTGGAGCGGCCACTGGACACGGCGGTACCGTTAGTGTGGGCGCTGCCATTGGCAGCACCATTGGCGGTAGAAATAGGAGCAACTTCAAACTTGGCCATGTCAATAACTGCCTGCTTGCCAGTGTTACGGCGAGGACGTCCGCTCTTGGAGGCCTTTTTGTAGGTGGCGACGTAGAAAGAGATGAAAAGGAAAAGATAAGAAGTGATGATGGCAATTCCAGAGAAAGCGGCGAACTCCTCTCCAGCGCACCTGCCCATGTTGGGTGCCCAGGGGAAGTAGGTGGAAGAGAAGTAGGTGTAGGAAGCGAAGTAGATGAATCCTGCAAATCCGATTAGCTCATACAAGCACAGGTAGGTAGTAGTTATTGACACGAGTTCACTTACCAAGATCAATAACAAATTGGATAATCTGCAGACGAGTGATCCATTCCTTCCACCAAATGCGAATGCCACGCGCGCTCTGGAAGTAGTACCAGTACATGACGACATGCACCAGGAGATTGATGTCGATAACAACCCATTGGACCGCAGTCAAGCCAATAAGCTGAGTATAGCACAGGAGAGCGGTAGCGCCGTGGTGGTAGGTGTGGAGGAAGGTCAGGGGCTTCTTCTTTAGGAAAAGGAAGACCGTATCGATCAGCTCGAGGTATTTGGTTAGGTAATTGAGCTATCCAAATATCAGTCAGCACGTTGTTGCTCCCTTGATGACCGGTTCCGAGCTAATGGGAGTACTCACATAGTATAAAACAATCAGGGGTCGAGTCCATCCACCCTCATGTTCGCAAATGGAGAAAAAAATACCATGTCTGTAGACGGTGGGCAGGAGTTGTTCAATAAAGAGGGCCAAAAGAGTGGCGCTGATCGCAGTCAAATAAAAATTGTGGATCATAAACAAGGTGGTGAGTTTGAAGGCAGGGCGGTTCTTCATGAACTGCCGGCCACCAAAGATGATGACATAGTAGGCGACTAGCATCACAGCAGTTTCCTTGAAAGTGGACATCGGCGTCACACCCTCAACAAACTTGAACTCACTGGCAGGGTAACCCACCACGGTCTCGAAAGCCTTGTCGAAGAGGGGCCATAGGTGAATACCGAATGGCCGATCAATTGTCGGCCTGGGGATGTTTTGAAGATACTCCATGACGATAGGGACTGAATGAACAATTCACTTTTGCAAATCAACTCGTGCAAGTGCACAAAAATGAGGGCTGTGTGAGGTAGGCTGAGGAAAGCCTGGTGAACAGTAGGAAAGTACTGTTGTTGGTTTTTTTTTTTTTTTTTTCCCCTTTGCGGAGGATTGCTGACAGATTTGGATAGCGTAAAGAAGGAGACAAAAAAAGGTTGAGGGGAAAAGGCTTCAAAGAAAGAAATTAAAATAAATAAAAGAGAAAGAGCAAAATGCAACGACGACGAGAATCGTCTTTTTGGGGGACGAAGCGAAATTGTTGAGGGAAAGGAAGAGAGAGGGTTGAGAAGATTAAGAAGAGCAAACTGTTCGCAAGGAGAATCGAGAATCGTTGATCGGCGTGTCTTCTTGGGTTTCCGGCGCGTCCGCTCTGACCAAATCAGGTCTAGCGCACCCTGATCCGAGGGTGCAAAAGGGGTAGTACCGTAGTCCAATTTTTTTTTTTTTTTTTTTTTTTTAATTAGTATGGTATTAGTGTGGTTATTCAGTTTTTCTTTGAATTTTCATTTTATTATCATTAACTTATCATTACTCTGTGTATTATTGTTATCGCTATATGTAATTATTTGAGGGTCTCTCCAATAACATATGTCCATACTGTGCCATCATTCAATACAATCAAGGATAGTAAATGCCTGGTCAGCTTGGTATTAGGCTTTGGTTTACCTACTTATAAGCCTCTCTCACTAGTCAACAATCTCCCATGTGATCGCTGATCGGATTATGGTTGTGACGTTACCTATCGTAGCCTAAGGTAGCGCTGGAGAATAACCATATGTATGCATTAGTTGTGTTTCTGAATGTTGTTGGATTGACCTTTTGATAGATTTCAATATGTAGTTAATTTAGTGCGTATAAATCAAGGTACTGGGGAAGTAACTGAGAGATACCTCGACTCTCTTGCAGATAACTCCTTTTGGAATGCTTCCTAAGTAGCCACCTATAGTTAACTTCTCAGCCTCCTAAGCCAGGGAGGTACCTACCTATACTTGAGGATTATTATTCTCCAATGTTGAGTGGTGGGGAAACAATGATTGGGGCTTGGAAATTACGGCCCTTTTTGCGCGGGCCAATAATGTTAAAATTACCGAAGTGGACCCAGATCTGGGCAGGCGACTGTCACATGCAGAAATCAAGTGTATGAATGTTGAATAGTTCAGGTCGACTCGGCACATTATCTACTAGGTAGTTGTTAATATTTTTACCTGCCACTATTCGTGCGAATTGAATGGATAATTTTACTTACTAGGTACCTAGGTAGTATTATATACCTACTATACCAAGGTAGGTCCTCCGTCTAGGTAACATCCGATGCCCTCCATTTGTGTGTCTGGTAATACCAAAAAATGGATACAAAGCCCCTTTAGATTGTTGTTTGTATGTAAGGTAGATCTTGTTCGGCATACCCATCTGAAAAAAGAGTACTAGATCTTAGTGATCGCTCATACTAACCACTCATGTAAAAAGTTTGATGGGTTCGAGGAAGTAAGGAAGTAGGTAGTGTAAGGATGTTGTAATGCAACGGTGGGGTCGGGATTATCACTGAAACTGTTCCGTGGACGGGCGGCGATCGTTTTCAACATCAATTGGGCTGGATAGAGATCCACGATGGTATATCTACATGCTACTTACACAATCCTGACAGCTTAATTGCGTGCGTACCACTCATATCATTTCTCGTAATGCGATATCTTAGTCCTCCTATTATCAGAATTGTCTTCCCATGCATCAACTTTCACTATAGCTATTGACTTTAGTAGTTGAACATTAAGATTAGAGAAAGGCCTTTTTTTTAACCTGCTAATTGTGGCGTCCGGCACCATGAGAGTATTCGGGGAACATGTTATATACTTGGTTAAAAGGCTTTTCTTCACTGCCTCCGAATTGTTGCATTACCGCGTTAAAAATCAACCTCTGAAATAACTGACTAGACAGGAGATTAAGATTAAGCGTTAGTAGACATGACATATTGTGATTCCAAACATGGGTTGGGAGGCACCGGCAAAAAACCCGACTCCAGTGACCCTGTCGGGGTCGCCTCCAAACGCGTTGACATACTTCTTTGCCCTTTTGAAGGCATGGTGCATATCCCAAACAGCAACGTTGGAAATGCCTGTACGAAGGAAAAACCACAAAGACTAGTGAAATGCAGGCGATAGTTGTAGGCCACATCAATGAGGACTTGACTCAAGCAGAAAGACCTTCTGGGGTCGAGGCGGACTTCTGCCACTTGTAAAGCCACCGCTGTAGCTGAAGATCAACACTGGCCGCTTTTTGCCCATGCTGTTGGCTGGGGCCTATACATTAATGAAGATGCACAGTCAATGTGTAGAGAACCCTAGTCGCCGAAGTTGATTTCCAATTGGACACCCAGCTATTGAGGCTTGATACTCCTGATGGGTGTCCGCCTAAATAGGTAGTACCTTAGTTGTTGGGAGACCTAATAAGGTAGTTGAGACTCTTGTGTTGATAAGAGATTGTTTATGAACATAATATCCCAGTTTGGACTAGTTTATTCCGACAAGATTTCAGGATAGGTCCCGTGACATCCAACTTCGGCCATCCAATTAAAACCTGCAGTTTTGATGACCACTTACCGGCCAATCAACGGTAGCGATTCGAAATCATGTCGGAAGGAGAAGGCCCCTACTGTAGCCTCAGGCCACACAGAAAGCCGTCGGGCGTGGACGGAAAGCCGCAAAGGGCTAAGGCCAACAGCAACTAATGGGAGAGATTGGATCAATGACGGGCGACCACAACCTGAGGCATCCACAACCTCACACCACCCGCAAAAAACCTAGCGCAGCCGGCTCTGACCTCTTACCTGAACTTCGTCAACATCTTGCCCCGTCTCTGTCTCCCCTCCCACGTCAATTCGTCCACCTCCCTCATCTACAACCTTTCGCCATGCCTTCGTTTACGGTCTTCCGTGTCGCGACCCGCGCTATCCGTCCTTCCGGCCTCTTCAGAGCTTCCCAATTGCCCCGAACCCGGGTGCAGACACCTGCTGCTCTTGCCTTCGGCCGTCCTTCCTTCAGCACCTCTATGAAGCTTCGTTCTGGTCACCATGAGGATGAGACATACGAGGAGTTCTCTGCCAGGTATGCCATCACTGTCCGTGAGCCATTGGGCCTGGTGGGAGCTACGCGACGGGAGCCCGGTCGCAGGAGCTGTTTTACCGGTTTCAATCCAGGCTTTCTCTTCTCCTAAATACCGAAATTCCCGCCTTAACCGCCAATCTCAATTCTCCACTAACCTCGTCGATACCAAAAAAATACAGATTCGAAAAGGAATTTGATGGCGTCCAGGATGTTTTCGAGCTCCAGGTAAGCCGAACACATTATATCCCTTTTGTTCCCATATGACATCCACAAATGTTGCATCATATCATATCATTCTCTATGCATACCTACCTACGTGGATGTGGAATTGGTACTCTACATTCAACAGTCTACCTGTAATTGGTGGATTAAGCCAATGCAACCTTTTGAGTATATGAAAGCAAACAATATAGACATAGAGAGTACTAACAACTATATCTCTTTCCCATCGATATAGCGTAACCTCAACAACTGCTTTGCCTACGATCTCGTTCCCTCCGTTGAGGTCCTCTCCGCCGCTCTGAAAGCTGCCCGCCGTGTTAACGACTTCCCCACTGCTGTCCGAATTTTTGAAGGTGCGCTGAATCCTCAGTCTCTTCCCCGCCATTTCCCCATCCCATACATACCCCATATCTATGTTTCCATACCCTATCGTGCATATATTGTGCGATATATTATACTCACATATCGTCTTTTATATATAATAGGTATCAAGGCCAAGGTTGAGAACAAGGATCAGTACAAGCAGTACCTTGAGGCCCTCGAGGGTCTCCGCCAGGAGCTGGGTGTTGCCCTCCGGGAGGAGCTTTACCCCAGTGAGGAATAAACGTGTCCTACAATATACGCGCTAGGAATAATTCTTCGTTTGTTTCTTTCAGTCAATAAGAATAGGAAAGCTGTATACATACTCTAGGATGCAGGTCAGCTGATGTGAGGAGGGGGCCGAATGGAGGTGCAGACGTGCTTTTCTATACCAGTGCTACTATAAATTTTCTGAGCAGTTGCTTGTACTCTGTATTATTGGAGAAAGTGCGAAAAATAAAGACTTTGTTCTATTATCTACCATTGCAACTATTTTTCATATCTATACTAATGGAGACGACTAAATTAAAGGGGTTCTAAAGTATATATATATATGGGGAAAAAATTCTGAATTCATGCTCCTGCTGAGGGTCAAGGAGCATAGCAAGATAGATGAGGAAAATAATATAATTACAATTATGGAGACATGGTCCCCTAATATAGCAAATCAGGCTAATCCAGAAATACCAAGGTATATCGAGGCTGCAAAGAAAAAAAAAAAAAAAAAAAAAAAAAAAAAGTGAGAATAATAATGTAGCATGAAGAAAGAAAAAAAAAGAAAAGAATGCAAATCAAGTTTAAGCTCACAAAACGCCGCCAAAGATATTGTGGTTTTGAAACATGTATTATCGTTAATCCTGCAAATGCAAAAAAAAAGGGGAAAAAAAAAAAAAAGAAAAGGGAAAAGAAAGAGGTTTGATCACCGCTCCATCCCAAACAGTAGCCGATGCGCTCGAATGATTCGTGGATTGTATCTAGGACTGAGACCGCGGGAATAACCTGTCACTTGGTATTTATGCGATCTGTCGTCGATCGTAATACTGAGAAAGAAGCATATGGAATCTAATGCAACCCGACATGTTGGAAGTAGCTAGGACGGCAGTCTTCTTTCGCAAGCCAGGATTCTCCTTCGTAAAATTTACCGGGTGTGCAACCGGAGCACTTGGGGGAATTAGGACAATTGAAATAAGGAATATGACGATAACCAATATCTCGGAACCTAGAAGTCAAACAAATTGATTAGCGCGGAGGTTACGGGAGGAGACTCCAATAGTTTATATTAACATACCAGTGAACATTGGCCGCATTCGCAAACAACCCGAGACCAATTGAATGGACTGGAGCATCACCCCATCTCTCATAGTAAAAGCCCCCATCACGATCTAAATAATCGAAATAAGCTGAATAGGCATCGCCTCTGAAGAACTCCATGTCACCGATCTCAAAATTGGACCAAAAGTGGCAAGTGGAGTATCCCTGTGCTTGCTCGGTGTGCTCAGGTCGCAGTTTGTTATCCGTCAGCCATGCCATCATATTATTCTCGGAGACGTAAGACGGGTTTGCAGCAATGAATTCTTTCGTTTTGGGCCAAAGCGACGGGATACTCTCAGGGGCATCGAAAAGATTGATTGTAAAGCCGTAGGTGAGGTTGCGGTCCTCCATAAACCGGAACACATCATAATCGACGTCGCAGAAAAACTGAACCTTAGGTTCCACACGCCAATAATAACGATAATCCTTAAGTGCAGGGTGCTTATAGAACATGCCGCTGTTCCACCGGCACATATTATGATAAGACACCATGTCGCTATATTGTATACCCTTTTCTTTCAAGATCGCGGCCGACTCGAGGTAGAGGTTTTTATCGATCCAACTAGGCATGTTCCAGTGATCCTCAGGTATTTGCTCTAGGGAAGGGTCAGTATGTCTACGTAGACCATTGACTTTAAGCATGGAATTACCATAAATGCACTTTGCCTTAGTCTCCGCTTGTGTCCGTTTCTTGAACTCATTCGTAAATGGCTTGTCGTTAAAAAAGATCCACGGGTAATTGAACTTGTTATTCCAGGTTCGCTCCAGGTCGCGCATCGTCGGAATTAGCTCGTCTAACTCTTCATTTCGCACGAGAGAGATAATCGCCGCATTGGTGCGGGCAGAGTTGGCGCTATCGGGGGCATAGTCGTGTTCATCAGCGCGCCACAACTTACCTTCGGGTTCGCCCGTTGCTAAAGTCCCAAGAGACAAATTGTCAGTATGATTTCGCTAGATAAAAACCGCGGTGAAATAAGGGCCTGCAGCGACGTACGATTTTTTAAAGGTTCGTTCTCGATTCCATTATACGCACTCGACCCCTTAGTAATGAAGGAAGGTTGCTGCTCCTTGTTCATTTGGAAGAGCAAAAAGATCACGAGTAACACACATGCTGCAAACAGCATCCGAATAGGCCTAGCAACAGCCATGTTGGCCGTCAGAGGAGAGAATGGAGTTGCAAAAGTTGGATGGCAATTAAAGCTGAACTAATTCATATCAGAATGCTGGGGATCGATCTGGTCCCAGACACAGGAGACTTTGTCTTTTCCCAAAAAACACCGCCTTTCCCTATTGGGACTTAGTGCGTGGCGCCGCCTGCGCAAATACGGCAAAACGTCAGCTGCCGTCCTATTCTTATTCCGATGATGATCCGATTCAGCACGGCCGCCGTTATTGTCGCAATTATAATTATTATTTTGCTATCATCGCTGGGCGATGGCCTCTACTGGGCAATACCACCTTGAGACTCCCTCGGTGCTGGTGTACCTCAATTTCCAAGATGGCTACCACTGCCACTATTAAAGCTCTTACAGAGGACCTCATAACATCTGTCGCAAAGACAGGGAAGGTAACTTAACACTACTCGAGCCCTATCTTAGTCTTGCCATACGGGGAGGATGAGAGGAATAGAGAGAGCGTGCGTATGCTGACAAACTGCTACAGGACTCGCCCCGGTTTAGAGGTTTAAAACGACGAGCTGATGATACATTTAAATCATTGGCGTATGGTCGCACTGACCAGTTCGCCGTTGCCAAGCAACTTGGAGGACTTCAAGAAAAATTTCAGGTTCTAAATAGAGATGACTTGGCTGACGCTCTTCGAGTTCGTCTAAATGAACTAGACGAGCATAATAGCTCCTGGTTTCCTGAGATTTTATCTCTTCTCCTACAGCTGGCAGATCGTCCCGCTCAACTGTCAAGCGTGGAGCGGGTCCAAAAAGCCAAGGTTGAGGAGGAAGCAAAATCTCTCACTTGGTCCGACCTAGATGCCTCTGGGTCTGCCTTCTGTGATGAAGACATATGGGAGAGTGTAGACTTCGGGGTAGAATCGTCTGAAGATGACGATGTGACGTCGATAACTAGTGATTCTTATTTAACTCGTACCCTA
Source organism: Aspergillus haitiensis (assembly GCA_027569155.1). NCBI lineage: Eukaryota > Fungi > Ascomycota > Eurotiomycetes > Eurotiales > Aspergillaceae > Aspergillus > Aspergillus haitiensis. The sequence continues at coordinate 349,000 of JAPDEO010000033.1, forward strand.
GCAAATCTCTCCATACCCTTGGAAGATGATTATGTGATTCCTGATGACGTATTCTCCTCCGGGGAGAATGAGGATCTTGTGGAGTCCATTCGAAGCGTGCAATTCTGGAGAGATGAGAACTTGTCTCATCCTGAAAAGGGTGATATGGCCTCTTCACGTATTATCACTGAGCTTCAGGTTGTAAGAGAAACCATTTTCATGCTTCAAGGCCTACCAACATCTTTATATCGGTTTCTGGACGGAAAAGTTGAAGTGGACCGAAGATATACGCTCTCCCACTTATCACATGGTGCATTTTCATCCCTACTAAAGTCCGTCAGTATAATTGGAACCAGTATAGAGATATTGAGACAGTTTGTGCAGACTCCACAAACCATTGCGTACTTGCAGACCTTCCATCGAAGCTTAGAGAATTGTTTATCCAAATTCGACGCATTCTTATCAGGTGTCCAGTCCCAGTATCTGTCACAAAGCTCGTCGAACTCCATCAGCCTCCTTCGGCTAGTCGAAGATGTTCGCTGCGAATCAAAGCTACCGTTGCTGTTAGCCAATCTTGTTTCTAGTCTGAAACAAAACCAAACAGACAATCATATTCAATGCTTGGACTTGCTGTATGATCTAGTCTGTATGACACAAGCTACGGGTGATGATGATGAATTCTTAGTTTTAGCGAATATCTTTTTTTCGTGCTTTGAAACTTACTCGCGACCGATTCGTCTCTGGATGGAATCGGGCCGGTTAGAGAAGTCGGCAAGTGCCTTTTTTATTTCTGAAAATCCCAAGATGAGCGATCTCCGAACGTTATGGCATGATTGGTACACCCTTGAAAAGTCATCTCAACTTCCAAACGCGCCAAAGTTCATCCGGCCCTTCGCGGAAAAGATATTCATCACAGGCAAAAGTATGGTGTTTTTACAGCAGCTTAATGGACTGGAGGCTTTAGATAATCCAGGCAAAAGCTCGTTGAGCTTTGAAGACGTTATTCCCCCCGGCTCTTCCCCCTCAGTTTGTCTTCCTTTCTACGCATTACTAGAGTCGGTTTTTGGTCGAATAGTAAGCGAAAGCCATACGCTTACTTCTTCTGTACTACGGAAGGAGCTTGGTGAACAATGCGGGCTCTGGACATCGCTTCAAGCCCTAGAATACATATATCTTTGCAAAGACATGAGTATTTTCGGACTGATTGATGCAAAAATATTTGAATTAATTGATCGAAGAGGTTCCTGGAGCGACCGATTCCTCCTCACTGAGCTCGCACAAAGCGTCTTTAGCACTATGCCGTGCATCGAACCCTCTCGGCTGATCGTCCGGTCATCTAAAGATGCACAGCATGATTCCCCGCATGGACATAGCCGATCGGTGAGAAGACTCGACACACTCTCTTTCGACTATATTCTTCCCTGGCCAGTAGCAAATATCATTACCAAACGCGGTATCATCAGCTACCAGCGCATCTCCACCTTCCTAATGCAAATCCGTCGAGCAAAATATGCAATTGTTAAACAGCGCCTGCAATATGCCCATTACGACCCCTCCGATGGAGAGGGCGCCGGGAACCCACTTAGCTACGCTCTCCGCCACAACATGCTCTGGTTTCTGAATGTCCTCTATAGTCACTTAACTGATTTCGTTATCTCATCAGCAACTGGCTCACTCAGGAAATCCCTTTCTGAGTCTAACGACGTTGATGCCATGATCGCTGCCCACCGTGTCTATATGTCTTCTCTCGAAGAACAATGCTTACTTACCCAGAACCTCGACCCACTCTATCAATCAGTGATTGCCATTCTCGATCTCTGTGTTAGTTTTGCGGATTTGCAGAACCAACATTACAAAGGGCATCAAGAGCTCGATCCCACTACGAGAACGCCCCGAAAGAATGCAAAATCGCCATTCCACACCGGTATGACTCCGAGGAAAACAGTATACAGATATTCCTATGATGATGAGGATCAAACCGACGATGATGAGGAGCAGGATGACGATATAGATAGCGGACACACCTCCCGATCTAGAGCCTCCTCATTGCATGAGATACACTACGTGCAACGTTTGAAAGATACTAAAGATCAATTTAACAGACTTCTCGCCTTTCTAGCAGCTGGGTTGAAGGGTGTAGGCCGTGTGAATGGTCACATTAGCTGGGAGATGCTGGCGGAGAAATTAGAATGGAGGAAAGAGGGAAAACCACTTGACCTCTAATGCTCTTGTTGACTTTCAATATTTATTTGAGTAATGATCATAATGACTGGAGAAAGCTAAGAATAAAGCTTTCTAATAATGATAATAATTAATGAGCCTTTAGAAGCAATCAATCGAAACTCTGACCTCCATCTCCTAATTTAAAATAAGATACAACAGTCTTCTAAATGTCTCTAGGGTGCCCTCTAGAGTAAAGAAAGTACTAATTATGTTTCATACTATAAACTGCCTTTCTGCGATGTTAATAAACAAAAACTGATTGTTATCCAAACCAATTTCGTATATTGTATTAAATTTAATCTGCTGTACATTTGCTTAACGAAAGGGGAAATAAAATATCAAACAAACCAATTCACTCATGATTGTATTTATTTCTCCTTTTCTCCAGTATATATATATATTACCAGCAACAGTGATATAAGAGAGAAATCAAATTAAGAATAAAAAAGAAAAAATTTTCAATTTAGATCCAAAAATAAGTTATTTTATTTACTTCGTGGAATAATTTTTTTTTTCTTTTGTTTTCTTTCCCCCTTTTTTCTCTTTTTTTTTTTTTCTTTTTAACCGACCCATCGTCTAGCACTGAGGAAGATACGGCCCCAAGGACCAATATCGCCCCAATCCTCTGCCTTGGCAGGTAGCCAGGAAGCAATACCATTCATCACGGTACGCTCGGGATGGGGCATGATGGCAAGGACACGGCCGTCATCGGAACGGATACCAGCGATACCCTCTGGACTGCCGTTGGGGTTGAAGGGGTATTTCATAGTTGGCTTGAGGGTGGCATTGTCGACGTACTGGACGGGAGCGAGGCCCTGGCGGATAAAGGACTCGGGGGTGGCATTTGAAGTAACAAAGGAGGCACGACCTTCGCCGTGGGCGACGGCAATGGGGAATGAAGAGCCGTGCATGCCGTGGAAGAAGACAGAGGGGCGGGATGGGTCAGGATCTGAAATACGGACCATGCAGACACGACCTTCGTATTGCTCACTAGCATTGCGCTCGAATGTGGGCCAGTTCTGGGCGCCTGGGATAAGCTCCTGGAGACGGGAGAGGAATTGACAGCCATTGCAGACACCAAGGGCGAAAGTGTCGGGGCGTTGGAAGAAGGCTTGGAAGTCGTTGCGGGTGTTCTCGTGGAGAAGGACGGACTTGGACCAGCCTTGGCCTGCACCAAGAACGTCACCATAGGAGAAGCCACCGCAGGCAGCTAGACCGACGAAGCTAGAGAGGGATACGCGGCCAGAGATAATGTCGGTCATGTGAACATCAACAGCAGAGAAGCCAGCCATGTTGAATGCAAAGGCCATTTCGGCTTGGCTGTTGACTCCCTGCTCGCGCAGGATGGCGACACGAGGCTTGTTACTGAAGGGGGACATCTGGGTAAGACTGGTGAAGATGGGGAGAGCGCGATCCTTAGGGTCGAAGGTTGGGTTCCAGGAGAGACCGGGGTCGGTGTCGTCGAGGATATTCGCAAATTCCTGGTCAGCGCATGCGGCATTATCACGCATTCTCTGCATGTGGTATGATGTGTTTGCCCAGGTTTGTTGAAGGTTGGCACGGCTGTTGCGATACACGAGGCTGGCCTTGTAGTAGATAGCGAGATTCTGCTTGGGGCGTTCAGATACACGTCCAATCTTGTGAATCAGACCAGCAGGGGGGCCGCAAGTCGCAAAGCAGGAACGGAACTGGATCTCATGTTCTTTGCGGACCTGGAAAACAGCACCCAGTTCCTCTGTGAAGAGGGTCTCGATGATGCTGCCGGCATCGAGGCCACTGCAGATATTGTCAAGCATGATTTCAACGCCGCAACGACCAGCGAACATCATTTCCGCGAGAGTGGTGAATAGACCACCATCGGATCGGTCATGGTAAGCCAAGACAATGCCTGCTTCTTGCAGCTGCTGGGTAGCGTCGAAGAAATCCTTAAATATTTCAATATCGCGAATATCAGGGCATTCAGAGCCAACCTTGTTGAACACTTGAGCGAGAGCAGAACCGCCTAGGGTCTTGCGGCCAAATGCCAGGTCGACAAACATGAGGACAGTGTCTCCAACATCTTCGGGATGACGAAGCGCAGGGGTCCAGGTCTTTCTGTAGTTCTCGACAGGAGCAAAGGCCGAAATGACAAGTGACAGAGGAGCGGTAACTTCTCTAGCATCCCCAGAAGACTCGTCTTTCCATTTCATCTTCATAGACATAGAATCCTTTCCAACAGGAATACTGATTCCGAGTTTAGGGCAAAGTTCCATACCAATTGCTTCCACAGCCTCATAGATGGCAGCGCCTTCACCTGGGTGACTGCTGGCGGACATCCAGTTTGCGGAAAGCTTCACACGGCTCAGACGGTCAACGAGATCGGCAGCTGCAATGTTCATAAGCGACTCAGCAACGGCCATGCGGGCTGAAGCAGCGGGTGAAATAAGAGCAAGGGTAGGCTTTTCACCCATGGCCATGGCTTCACCGGTTTTTAGACCCTGAACCAACGCAGTAGCAGTGACAGCAACGTCAGAGACAGGAGTCTGCCAGCGACCAACCATCTGGTCACGAGCAGTGAGACCACCAACGGTCCTATCACCAATAGTGATAAGGAAAGACTTAGAGGCGACAGCGGGAAGAGACAACACTCTTTTAGCAGCCTCACTGATAAGCTCACCACGATTGGATGCGAGGGAGGGGAGATATGAGGTAAGACTTGAGTCGACTGATGGCAGCTTCAGCTTGCGAGAATCAACGGTACGAGTCATCCTAGGAGGTTTGCCGAAAAGGACTGACAGTGGAAGGTCAATGACTGTTGGGTGTTCCTTCGACTCTCTATCAAGCAGAATGAGTCGCTTTTCTGCGTCTGAGCCGCCGGCACCACGACCAACAACGGAGAAACCACAGCGCTCACGGTGGGCAATAGCGGTAAACTTATTCATAGATTCCTCACCGACAGCCAAGACATATCGTTCTTGGGCTTCGCAGCACCAGATTTGCATCGGACTCATACTTCGGTCGGCATTGTCGATTTCGCGCAGTTCGAAGGTGGCACCCAGACCAGAGTCATGGATCAGTTCGGGAAGTGCATTAGAGAGACCTCCAGCACCGACATCATGGATGAATTTAATAGGGTTATTATCTCCCATAGCAACACAGGCGTTGATGACTTCTTGAGCTCGTCGTTGCACCTCAGCATTACCTCTTTGAACACTAGCAAAATCAAGGTCAACAGACCCCTCACCAGAGGTAATACTTGAAGCAGCACCGCCACCCAAACCAATAAGCATTGCGGGACCTCCAAGGACGACTAGGAAAGCGCCAGGCTTGACAGCATCGGGCTTCTTAATTGCATGCTGAGGTCTCACAGTTCCAACACCACCAGCAATCATGATGGGCTTGTGATAGCCTCGAACCTCCTTTTGGCCGTTGCCAATCTCGATCTCGGTTAGGAGAGTACGGAAGTAACCGGAAATGCAGGGACGCCCGAATTCATTATTGAAAGCAGCGCTTCCAATAGGAGCCTCTAGCATAATATCCAAAGGGCTTGCGATGTGGTTGGGTTTGCCGACATCCAATTCCCAGGGCTGTTCCAAACCCGGGATATGCAGGTCAGAAACACAGTAGCCAGAGAGACCAGCCTTTGGTTTCGAGCCCCGTCCTACAGCACCTTCATCACGAATCTCTCCGCCAGATCCAGTGGCAGCACCAGGGTAAGGGGACACTGCAGTAGGGTGATTATGAGTTTCAACCTTGGCCAGGAAATGCACAACTTCCTTCGTGTGGTTCCATTCTCCGGTAGTGGGATCAGGAGCCCAATGGGCAGCATTGCCTCCCTCAAGGACGGCAGCGTTATCACTATATGCGCTGACGGTGTATTCGGGATTTCTCCTATGAGTATTTCGGATCATAGAAAAGAGGCTGTTTGGCATTGCCATTCCATCAATGGTCCAGGACGCATTGAACTGCTTATGACGACAGTGTTCTGAGTTGACTTGGGCAAACATGAACAGTTCGGCATCCGTGGGATCACGAGCAAGGGGGCCGTTGGGGCCATAGGCTTCAGCAAGGTAATCGATCTCGGAATCTTCCAAAGCCAAGCCCATTCGTTTGTTGGCTTCCTGTAGGATCTCCTTGGGAGATTTGTCGCTACCACTTAGAGGTACGGTCTCGAGGGGTTGGGGGCTGTGTTCGGAAAACATTAGGTGCAAGTCGGGCTCATTCTCGCTCATAATTTGGGTCATTCGGTCATGTAGAACGTCTTTATATCCTTCTTTGTAACCTCCGTTGTCCATGCGAAGACAAGAAATCTTCATTCCGCGCTCGATGCGTTTAACATACTTGCCGAGGCCACAGACCTGGGAGATACCTGTAGCTTGGGAGCTCCAAGGGGAGATGGTGCCAGTTCGAGGGAAGACATAAAAGACATCGAATTTACCGTCCTCTTCACTGAAGGTGGGAGGAATATCGGTGATATCGCCATAATGAAGGAGCTGTTCAAGTACATCCTGTTGGGGCTCGTTCAGAGGTTGAGAGGCATGGACGTAATGAATCCATTGGGCGCGAACATCTTGAGCGTCGATAGAAGCAGCAACTGCATGTCCACGGGAGTGAGAGAAGGCAACAGAGCCCGGGATGGCCAAGTATGTAGAATTGGAGGCCATTGTGAAGCTGGATGAGAGCAATCGAATGACTCAATAGGTGGCGGAAGAGGGGTATCGAGGAGTGACGTAAGAATTTGAACAAGAAGATCAATCGAACCCTCTACTGAGAGGTGGCCCACGACACACCTTCACAAGCGAGATCCGACTGATTCCAGGGGAGTGAGGAGGGTACAACGGGGTGCGTTGAGATGGGCAACTCGTCCTTCCAGCAATCCGAAAATTCATGATTTCTTTTTCCGACGTGGAAAAAAACAGCCCCGCGCTAGTCCGTTTGCAGCTTATCGCATTTCCTTATCAGTCACGTGTATGCGTGAATCGGTGCCTCAGGCTGAAATACTGGGGACAATGGAGGGTTGGAGCCAGATTATGAGATGGGCCTAAATAAAGGAAGACGATGCTATTGTTAGGTAGAGAGTTAAGGTATTTGCGTTGGGCCCAAAGTTAAGAAATATTTAACAGTACAAGGTCAGTTGGAATGAGTGAGGCTATACTACTTCATTCTGTGAAATATATTTAGAGGTTTGTGGTAAGGTGTCAGTACACAATTTGAAACTGAGAGGTTCAATTCGAGTTTAGACATAAAAGTGATATAGGACCGCATCAAATTAAAGGGTAAAATCATGAGGGGTTAAACTTGGGAAATGAGATCTTGATCTGAGTAACCCACAGGAGAAGGTGACGCCACTCCTGAAGGGGAAAAAATTATGTTGTCATCATATTAGTATGGTAAGTCGGAGTAGGAGGGTCGCGATGTATGGTTTGCAATAATAGTCACGAATAATAGTCACGAATAATAGTCACGAATAATAGTCACGAATAATATTTGTCTTGTATTATTATTTTTTTTGAGCTATCTAACTAATATTAGTTATTATCAGCTTAGATTGTCTTGGAGGGAAAAAGATAAAACCAAACGAGGATAAAGAATAACACGGCACCTAACCTAGGAGGTTATCCTGCTCGCAAGGTTCGCTTGGTGGGCGTATTTACATTGTTCGGGCAAAATACGGAGTCTAGACTCAGAAGAACTAAAAATTTTTAGGTGCCAAATCCTGTCAATTTAGGCTTCTACGGTTCTGAAAGAACATTTCTGTGTTGGGTCTGGATCCATGGACAATATTTCCAGATTCGAAAATATGCCGCGAGATGGTCGGGATCTGGCACCAAAAACAAATAATAGTTAACCAAAAAAAAAAAAAAACTAAAAAAACTCGCCAAGCCAAGAGCCTTGGCGATGGTCCACTCAGGAGAAGCTTGATGAAAAAACTTCATGATTTTTTCATACTTTCACGGCAATCATAAGATAAGAGCTTTCCGAGTCCCGGAAGAGGCTGACTCGCCAAGCCGGATAATCTTATACTGTTCTTGAGAGTTCCCAGTATTGATCTGATCTTCAGGAAGCCGCGACATCAGGCTTACTCTGTGCATCTGTCAAGGGCTGAAATCTATCTGTAGATGAATAATAACCTGGAGAAACTTGTGGTTAATACATAGTTGGCATGGGGGAGGGGAGAGGGGGGGCTAGAGGGCATTCCACAAGGAAATGGAGTTCTGGGTGGACTTCGGATGGAGATTTAAAATTTACTGCTCGGTGCCGCCGACACATTATTTCATGATATGCTTGGTCCAAGAAAGCGCTCTTTTGCGGCTACATTGTGATCATACACGGGTTTCCCCGATCAGGCGCATGTTTAACTAGCCTGATTATTGACATGCAGCTCGAAAATTCTCTTCTTAGCATTCCGCGAGCTATAGTCAAGTAGTATACAATTTTGAGCTCCATGGAGATGGTCCCCTCGTGACTCCATTCATCTCGGATGGAGTCAGTCTTAACTCTGTGAGTTAATAGTTATCTAGCATCTTCTCCCGTCAGGACTAAAACTTACTTCCTGCTTCCGTATAAAGTAGCCCTATCGCATGACCACCTGAAGATTCTACGATTTCTACCTACAAGGTACGTTTGTTCTCCACTCTGGCAAGAAAATAATTATACTTGGCTCCACAGACTGGACTGGGCTATCCAATCATATGAGGGAAGCTCAAATTTTCAGGACCCACACGGGGTTGTTTCCATGTTTAATAAGAAGTTTGTGCTCTTAGAATCCGACTGGAAAGGATGTCGTCCGAATTACGAACCCGACTCATGACGGATTGACACCTAACGGAAGTTGGTGGATACCTAAGGTAGCTTTAGTAAAATGGAGTTGGGAACGAGCTTTAAAGATAGTCTCTCGGGCATAGAAAATGATAGACTATCTATGTGAGGGTTGCAACCTGCAAGGGATACCACTGTAGATGTATTAACATCCCACAGGGATTATTTAATTCTTAATCAGAACTAGGCATCGCCATCAAGACTGTATCAGATTACTGAGGTATAGCAATCGCAAAGAATGATGACATCTGCAGAAATTCAGAATAAAAATCTCTAAAAGACGAGACACAATTGGCTACGGACCCACTATATCTCGTAGCATATTAACAAAAACAGTTAGACTACGGCTTCCCCATCGGGTAACCGACGGGAACCTTAGGCATGCCACCGGGCCGAACGCTGGGCACAGTTTCCAAGTTGGGAAGATCTTTTTGCTTATCGGCCGTCATCTTCAATTCTTCCTTGGTTGACCCTCCCAACTTTCCCCCTCCCTAGTCTAGATATACCACCATGATAAGCTATATAAGAGTCACCGGCGCCCCTCCTGGAATGGGTCCCTGCCATTCCCCAACAAATTCGGAACATTCTAATCAAACGATCAAACGATAGTAACAACATATCTACTTGAAACGCCCCCTGTCTTTCTCGACATGCATGACCCAAACAACTCGGGCAGTTATGAGAACCACCTCTCACACACCCTCTCCCTAGGCTCGGGAGCTGGAGAGGTGGATCCCACAGACTTGCCTTTCCGCACATTGACTGCCAATGCCAACGTTGAAGAGTATACGACTGAGACCCAAGCCGGTGAGATCATCAAGCCTGTACGATCGGCTGCTGGCAAGATGGAGGACTACAAGCTAGTCACCTTCAAGATCGACGACCCTGAAAACCCCAAGAACTGGTCCAAGGCCTATAAATGGTATTGTACGATGGTTGTGTCTTTCACCTGCTTTGTTGTCGCCTTCGCCTCTTCGGTCATCACTGCCGACATCGAAGGTCCCGCTGAGACATTCGGAGTCTCCCGTGAAGTTAGTCTGGTGGTTGTCACCGTCTTTGTCATCGGTTTTGGTGTTGGTATGTTTGTTCTCTCTATCTCTTTGTTTCATCGGGTTCTGTATTAAGTACTAAGCATGCTGTAGGTCCCATGGCTTTTGCTCCCATGTCTGAAATGTTTGGTCGGAGACCTATCTATGCCATTACCCTACTCCTTGCCGTCATCTTCGTCATTCCCTGTGCTGTTGCTCCCAACATTGGTACTCTGATTGTCTGCCGTGCCATTGATGGTATTGCATTCAGTGCTCCCATGACTCTCGTCGGTGGTACCCTAGCCGACCTCTGGAAGAATGAGGAGCGTGGTGTCCCCATGGCTGCCTTCTCTGCTAGTCCGTTCCTGGGTCCCGCTATCGGCCCCCTTGCTGGTGGTTACCTTGCTGATGCCACGAACTGGAAGTGGCTTTACTGGCTACAGTTGATCTTGGCTTTTGTTGCCTGGCTTCTGATCACCTTCACCGTCCCTGAGACCTCGGCTCCGGCTATCCTTAAGAAGCGTGCTAAGAAGCTGAGGAAGACTGAGAAAGACGATAAGTACGTGACCGAGACCGAGCTCGATGCTCGCCCCATGATGGAGAGAATGCGCATCTTTTTGTTCCGCCCCTTCCAGCTCCTCTTCTTGGAACCCATCGTCCTGTTCATTGCTCTCTACATGTCCGTCCTCTATGGTCTCCTGTACATGTTCTTCGTTGCCTACCCAGTCGTCTACCAGGGTGGCAAGGGCTGGAGTGCCGGATCCACCGGTCTGATGTTCATCCCTCTCGCTATCGGAGTGCTGATGAGCGCCGCCTGCTCCCCATTCGTCAACAAGCATTATCTCTCGTTGTATGCCAAGCACGGCGGAAAGCCCCCAGCAGAGGCCCGTCTGATTCCCATGATGTTCTCCTGCTGGCTCATCCCCGTTGGTTTGTTCATCTTCGCCTGGACTTCCTACCCCACGATTCACTGGTTCGGTCCTGCTATTGGCGGATGGCCCGTTGGTTTTGGGTTTATCTTCCTTTATAACTCTGCCAACAATTATCTTGGTAAGCCCACTCACTATATATAGCCCTAAAACTCTGCCCTCGTAAACTAATTCCACGTCTAGTCGATACCTATCAGCACCAAGCTGCCTCTGCTCTTGCTGCTAAGACCTTCCTCCGTTCTATGTGGGGTGCGTCTACTGTTCTCTTCACTGAGCAGATGTACGACCGCCTGGGCTTTCAGTGGGCTAGCAGTCTGCTTGCCTTCATTGCCCTAGCCTGCTGCGCTATCCCATACGTTTTCTACTTCAAGGGAGCGTCTATTCGTCGCTTCTCTCGCTTTGCATTTGCCGACGATGAGGAGCAGGCCAACGAGAAGGCCTAGGCTATGAAGTTTAGCGAGAATATTTCTCTCTAGACTTCTAGTATTTCTTCCCATTATAATATTCCTATTCTACTATACCCACTTGTATTTTACCTAATTTCTTTGATATATCCTGTTACTATGCTGCATTTTTGCGTTGCATATAAAAGTGCACTTTCATTTTCCCTGTTTTTGCCCCTTCCATGTCGCTGCATGATGCATGAATATATTTCATTAGATATAGATATTAGATACCTTGAGATGACCAAGTTCATATAATACAATATTATTTAAACAAAACTAGATCACTATTGGTTTCTCCCCGATAAAGAAATACCTGAAACAAGGAATGTGATATGAGAAATTATGGATCCGGTGAATCTAACCTAGGTAGGCGTGCGATAGACATGCAAAAGGAGAAAGTAAAAGAGCAACACAAAAAAGCTGCTAGAGTCATAGAGTCTGTATGTATTTAAGACTTTTTGAACTAGTATCAACTTGGCAATTTAAACATAATTGGCTTATGACACTAGTCCTAGTATGGAAAGAGCATAATTTTTTTTAAAGGACCCACTACATCAGGTGATAATTAGCTGACTCAGCACATCGCCGGTGGGATTTGAGCGTCACTGTTAATCTGAATCTGAAGGTATCGTCTCAAGCTGGTCAATGCCGGAATTTGATCCAGATCTCACTCAATTTTCGGGGGCTGCACGCTTATAGAGCATAGTCTCTGTTTCTGATTGAGTTCATGGAGTAGCATAGAGCCATCTACCCCTTCAGCGACACTGCTCTTGCTACCATTGCTTACTTGAGATGACCTCGGGCGTCCAATTACTTTCCCACAGTGCGGAGTAGGAACACCAGTCCTGGATGAAAGTGATTAGAACCTAAGTTGCTATCACCCTCCCTTGATAATCCTTCTATGGCATCACCCAATCAGCCGTCCATGTCGTTCTCGCCGTCAGTCTCCGGCCCCGACATGGCGGCTGCATCATCGTCGTCGTCTTCCAAGCCCATTGCCGACCTTCCTCAAGCCCAAGTCGATGCGATTATCCGCGCCAAAAGAAAGGCCCGCGAGCCCAAAGCCTGCTATCCTTGCCATGCACGCAAAGTCAAATGCGACCGCAATCTTCCCTGTGATGGATGTGTAAAGCGCGACCATGCCGAGCTTTGCTCCTACGAAAGGCCTTCGAAAAAACGTGCTATACTCGATTTAGGCACCCAGATGTATTCGGAAAGCCCCTTGTCACGCCCGTCTGCTGGCCCCTCAATGGAGAATGCCGGACTTGGTGGTGAGACGCATGTTCGCCTAAAGCAGGAACCCGGAACAATGAGTCGTGCAAGTCCACTAACCAGTGGTCGTGTCTCGATTGCAAGGGAGGACTGGGATAATGTCCGTGCTCGATTGAAGGAAATGGAACAGACTATTTCCAATATGCGCGCCGGGCTCGAGAAGGCCGAAGAGGGACCCGCTTCGACATTGGAGACGGGCAGTACACAGAGTGGGGATGCAAGTTCTCGCTCGAAAGGGGCTTCTCCTGAGCGGGAGGGAATTCATGCGCCAAATACTCTCGGAGAGGGTACGGTCCATCTAGGGTCAAGATCGGTGTTGGCATATATCTTGAACAATAGGTCGGGGTCCGACCAGTTACAGGCTCTCCTGGAGGGTGGGATACTGCCAAAGTTGGGTCTTGATAACGAATCCGCAACTTATCCGTTTGTTGATCTGTGGTCATCCGACATGTCTACTTTTGATATTAGTGCGGTGTGTTATGCGCTGCCAAATGATCAGCAATGCAAAGAGTATAGACTTCAACCTGCATATTTCGTGTTCTGTGGCTAATATGGTCTAGTTTCTTCACATACTACCGCGATATTGCTGGCGCTATTTACCCAGTTCTAGAAGATGTCCCACAATTTGAGATGAACTTGAATCTTTTACTCCGAAATCGAGTTGCAATGGGTGGGGTCTATCGGGCAGACAATGATCAGGCGCAGCGTCCATTTGGCGTGTCAATCGCCTACCTGGGGCTCTTGTTTGCGGTACTGGCCTCTGGATGCCAGTCTTCAGATCTAGGGGGAAAGGAGAGAGAGCTTACTTCTCAGGTCTATGGTGGGTGAACCTCTCCTACTAACTTCACAACTCACTTTCTTGGGCGAAATTAGTTAACTGGATCTAGTGTGCTGCTCTTATCAATGCCTGCGAATGACAAACTTCTTATCCCAGCCGACTATAGAGGCAATTCAAACACTATTGGTGATTGGAAATGTCTTGTCGTATAATATGAACCCTGGTATCTCCTATGTGTTGCTTGGTATGTCTATGCTGCATCTAACCCATACTTGACATTCCTCAATAACTAATATTATTTTCAGGGATGACTCTGCGTATGGGCTTGGCTCTTGGGCTGCATGTTGAATCGAGCCACTTCTCTACCGCTGAGCGGTATCGCAGACGACATGTCTGGTGGTCTATGGCGTGGCAGGACAGTCACTTTTCACTCTCCTATGACCGCCCATCTACTACTGCTGTGAGCCAACCGGAAATTGCGTACTCTGAAGGCTCGAAAGCGGGCGATCTTTCGTACTTTGAGACCCTGTGCCGAGTTATTTCCTTAGCATTGGAGGTGGTACGTAGCCGCATGCTCGGCCCACACGCTCAAATGAGCTTCAAGACCATTCAAACGTACAAGGAAAGAATACAAACAATCATGATTGAAGCAAAACCCTATCTTAGGGACCCTAGTCGCTGCAGAACGTCAACAGAACACCTGGAATGCGCTGTGCTCAAGCTTCACTCATCATATTTCTCATCAGAGCTCTGCCGGCCGGCGCTCAAAACCCCTCACAATCCGTGCGACCCAGCTACAGCTAGTATGCGCGCGGACTGCATCGAGAGCTTGATGACGACGGTGGAAGCCTACATAGAGATGCATGCCGTGAGCTCTCACGCATCACGCTCCTGGATCGCCCTCCAGCGAGCCATCAGCTCCATATTTCTCTTGGCTGTCACGGATGAATCCAAGGCCAATCCACATTTTTGGAATCTCCTTCGGCGCCTTAAGGCCATTATCGCGGATCGTGCCAACGCTGAGTTTGACTTTAGTGGATCCGCGACAAATGCTTCTACTAACGTTGCCTCAATGTCAGCAGATCGTTCCCCGTCCTTCAGCACCTTGCTTGGAGGACCGAGTGAGCCATCACCACAAGCTGGGTCTCTCAGTTCTCCCGCCGCCGCTATATCTGCTGACACACAAACTCAATGGGCAAAGCCGCTGACTAAAACTCTTCGTGCCCTTGAGAAGCTTGAAGCAGCGTTCAGTGGCCCAGGACATCCTGCCCGGACCACGAGCGGGTCTCCAGCATATCTCAACCCAAGTGCTGCAGCTGGGCTCAACCCAATGGTGGGACAGGTGTCCTCTGGTATGACACCAAGTGTCGGATCGCTCCCCCCGCCGACACCGGAAAGCTCGACGAGCGGGGAGTGGACAGTTCCAAACCTTCTAGATCGGGCGGCAGAGTATATTCATCCGCCGCTATGGAGTTAACAGCATTGCTTTTCCTTGGATAGTTCAAAGGCGGAGAAAGGGCGTTTTGTCTGCGGTACCTATGGTTGGACACCTAGGATTGGAAAGGGTCAGGTTGGCGTTCTGTATACACTTTTTTGTGTTTTTATTTGTTCCTGGTTTACACATGGTTTTGCACTTTTTATCTTGTTTTCCGTGTAAATATCCCCCTCGTTGCCTTTCATAAAATATGTTTATATATATTATCTCTCTCTCTCAAAAATATTCAATTCAAGAGGAATTCGCGAAAAGATCAAGAACTAAGAGTTAAGCTTGAAACAAGAAATTACAAGAAAGAAGGAAAGAAGGAAAGAAATACAACAGGTGACCTTCATTCAGGAAATCCTTATTACATCTTTTAACTCTCTCTCTCACACATATCTCTCGAATGCCCCCCTCTCTCCATGAACTAAAAATAGAAAGTAACAGGAATTAATCCAATTTTCTCTTAGCTATAGATGTAATGCAAGGCTTAAGCGCTCTGTTTAGGCAGAAAATGATGAACTGAGAATGAACTGGATATCTCATCCACCTAGATCGTCAAGTATCAAGTATCACACGGACAAAGATACTGAGACTGAGATTGATACTGCTCTCCCATGATTGTCTGAGAACCGCAACCAGTTTCGGTCCATGCATGTTGATGGTCATAAGTACAACAACTAAGTCTATCGGTATCGTTACTATTACCGTTTCTGTGATCAGGATTCTCATGATTATACAGTCCAGCAACGAGGGGATTCGTATTCAGAGAGGGTACTTCTTGAAATTGCACTTGCATGAAATGTGGAGTGGGATATTCTGATGCTGGTAGAGGGAGAAGATTAGTTCGTATTTGTTGGAAAGAAAGAGAGCGGCACAACAAGATGAAGAAGCAGAGGAGGAGGAGGAAGCATGGGGAAACAACTAGAAGCCAGCATACCAGTAGAATAAGAATCAATACAAGTTGATTCCGAGTATTCAAAATAGCCAAAGTTATACCTATGGTCATAGCCATACTCACTTTGTCCATCATTCATGATCTGTAGGGAGGTGGGTGTGTTTAGATTCAGGGGTGGAGGGGAAGAGATCGTCTCGTCAAAGGTAATATGGGAGGAAAGGGCTGGGGTTTTCATGAATACATTCTCGGGGTCACTCTTAGTGGGGTTTGTAGTACTGCTGCTTCCATGTTCAAATGGAAAGGAGGTCTCCGGTGATGATACGCAGACCGAAGAGCTAGAAAGAGGGAGGGGAATCGGAAGGGGAGGATACGTAGATACCGTGAATGAATTGAGGGCCTGACAAGATGCACAGATGCCAACTTCAGGAGGGAGGGGATACTGATGTATTTCTGGCATTTCTATTGGCGGTATGGATGGTGATGGAAAACATTCCGTTGAGGATGATGGTGTGTAATTCAAATTTGCATATGCTACCATAGGAGGATGAACAGATGATGAAGAAGGAGGAGGAGGAGGAGGAGATAATTGATGCCATCCATGAAGCGTAGCTACGGCATGGAGCTCATTGGCGATGACGCGTTCCTGGAGTTTAGCGACCCGGTCACGGATTTTTTGTCCTGGTTCATTTCAATCACTACCGTTAGCTACAGGTTATGGATCTGGTCTGTTTGGAAGATGGAAATAGAATGAGAAAAGAGGGAGAAGGTTACTATGATTTCGTTGCGCTAGACGATTCTGGAAACGTCTTCGTTCAGTGGGGTCCTGATTTGTAGAGGACATTTTGATAGATAAGTTTAGTTGCCTTCTGTAGTGAGTATATGATATGGAAGAGAAAGGGATGGATGTGTAGTTAGTCCCTAGTCATATAATCCTCGGCCTACGCGGTCATATGATGGAGATGACGAGAGCCAGGCTACGAATGGGACTTACATGATGATGGACTTATTGGAAAGACAACAAGGAGGGAAGAGAGAGGGTCGAGAAAGACAAGCAGGATTATGACACCTACTTCCGATTCGACAAATAGAACTCTGGACGTGGATGTGGTGGTTGAGTTCCTGACCAGCGCTCTCTGCTGAGATGGCAGAGATTGGGCACCCCCAGGGAAGAATATGATGCTGTACGACTGGAATGGATGTTCATAGGTAGGTATAATTATCTCGGAATAACAGTTGACTGTTCAATATTAGTGACCTTGTAGGCTGTCTACACGGTATGAATATGATAAATGGGCATTTTACTGTCAAGACATCTCTGATTATACATCCATGATTATATAGATGATAATAGAACAAACACTTCCAGGGCAGGCGAACTAATCAGAGCCAGACTTTGCCCCTCAAGTTATCTTCTCTCGTTGCCTCAACTTCCCACTTGATCTTGATCATCATTAGTCTTATTTTGTCTCTCCTTGTTTTTCAGATTCTATGTTTTCAATATCTAAGACATGTGTTGTCATTGACCTATGTTGACCAAATTAATAGAAAAAGTTCTCGTTGACAATCTAATGATGTGAAGCTGTTCCGCAGCTCATGTGGTACTACGCCTTATCAGCCCTCGGTTCCGATGACAATTTTCTGTCTATGATTGATCGTACTTTCTGGGCTTCTTGATCACTGGTGAGAGCTCCAGTTCCATCCTCTGTTGTGTATCACTTGGCGGAGAATCAGCATCTCATTGTATGTACTGAGAACGCCATATAAGCCCTACATCGTGCATATACTTGGCAATTTGCCTAGAGTATGTCAGCATGCTTTGGATGCTACCTAGGTAGCCACTCAGATATTAGTAATCTTCATTTACCGATAGAGGCCTATATCCGAGTTAAACTGGGCGGATTAACCCCCCTTGCACAAACCCACAGCTAGAATGGCAGCGGTTACAGCTACAATTGCTCTCCTGCATTGAGCATAAACGATATTCCACTTAAATTGGTTCAAATATTGGGGAATTTAGGACAGTTTTCGCCTGTATGGTGCGATTGTATGAGAATATATCCTGAAAGTATGATCAAGGAAGTGATTATATCTCCGAAGGCAAGGAGGAAGGGGAAGATATGTCCTCGTGGCTGTTGCATGTGTTTATCCAGTGTCGATTTACCGTGTCTAGACTCACCATTTATAGCGTCTCTAGCAAAAATATACATCATCACTTGCCCCTAGGATCCTTGAGTTGTCTGTAGCCAGCATTTTGGACTATAAGTGTCAAGTGCTTTAGCAGGATACAGATGCCACAGACTTTAATATGGGAGAGTAATTTTAGAAGGCGCTAAACCTGATTAAGGGAGGAGTTTCGACTGCTTCTATCAAATCCATGCCATGTTTATCAAAAATTATCTATATATCTCATGTCTATCAGAAGTAGCATTCAATTATGAAAAGTACATCTCAAATATGAGTTATCATATAGTTAAAAATTCCAGTTACATGCATCCTTAGCAGATCCTAATATGATATTATCAACTACACTTACTTAACTTTCTTCATCCAATTCTTCACCTGCCAAAAGACCCAAATCCTCGAATTAAATTCATTCATTTACATTTTCGACACTCTCTCTCTTGAGTATTATAACATCCATCCGTGTAGAGAAGAAAAAGTTGCAAAAAAGACAGTTGTCCAATGTCTATACATCATAAGCGATCATTCAGACAGAATATCTGTAATCTACCACATCATGCATCTGAGTATTACAGAGAGATCAAAAGACCAGACTACTATAAGCCAATGCTTTCCAGAAGATTTAAAAGCGGGAAAAACCTATGGATGAACTCGAAAGCCCTGTGAATATAAGGGAACCTTATGTGTCTGCTGGAATAGATTAACACTCCTCGCTTTTATACACACCCTGTTCCCTATTTTTCTGGTAATCGTTCGCATCTTATACATGCCCTCCCCGAGCTATATGTATTAACTAACGCTTGGGAGAGGGAACTCTACCCCACTATTTGTTGCAATATCGGGTTCCAAAGCCTAGACCAACATCGGCGAGAATCGGGATGAATGCCGATACCAGTTCAGTGGTGAAAACGTGGAGAGTGGAGATGAAATGAAGCCCCATCCGAGGTTCTCGGCATTTGTCCATACTAATAGGACAAATACCCTACCGAAAGTTCAACTTCTACCTAGGCGTCCATCATTAGGAGCTGCACAGCTACCTAATCATTGAACTTATCGCGAGTAGAGGAATGCGAAGAATTTGGTGGGGAAGATGGTGGTGACGTAGAAGGTAGTAAATTTACCAGGGACTTGCAAATAGTGAGAGAAAAGAAATATGGGGGAGATTAGGAGCTAGATGGGTCAAGTTATTTAAAGTCAGGCTCTCCCACCCTTTCATGGAGCTTAATAGGTTAACGTATTGATGTGGTTCAAAAACATTTCAAAAACCAAAAAAAATAACGGTTGAAAGAAGAAGAAGGGAATTACACACATACATACATAATAAATCTATATCATGCAGTTCCCAGTCAAGTTAAACAATCCATCTTTGCTCGACTCCCGCGGTCTGATTGCAGGCCAGTGGAAAGATGCAGCCGGTAACAAGACCTTCCCCGTCTATGAGCCATCATCTGGAGAAGTCCTCGCTCCTTGTTCCGACTTCTCACGGGCGGACTTTGTGGAGGCGATCGAAAGCGCCTACACCGGATACAAAGAGTTCTACGAGAGCACTACGGCGAAGGAACGAGGCGCTATGCTGAGGAAATGGAATGATTTGATTTTGGCCAATATTGAGGACCGTGAGTTACCCCGAAGATGATCGCTCTAACACGAACGAGAGGGTATCCCAAGCACATATACTAATTGGCATTGTCTCTGACTGATCAGTGACCAACATTCTATCACTGGAGAACGGAAAGACCTATGCCGAAGCCAAGGGCGAAATAGTATACTCTGCCTCCTTTGTCTCGTGGTTCGCGGAAGAAGCGACTCGCTCTTATGGAGACTACATCCCTTCTTCGTACAAGAATACCATGGTTTTCACCATGAAGGAGCCAGTGGGCGTATGCGGTATTATCACGCCCTGGAACTTCCCTGCTGCCATGATTACCCGGAAGATCGCCCCGGCTTTCGCGGCGGGTTGCTCAGTGGTAATCAAGCCACCAAGTGAAACGCCCTTCAGCGCGATCGCTCTCGCAAAGCTCGCCCTTGAAGCGGGTATCCCGCCCGCTTGCATCCACGTTGTCCCAACCAAGGACCGGAGTGCCTCGCTCGAGCTCGCGGAGAACCCGCTCGTGAAGAAAATCAGCTTCACAGGCTCCACAGCGGTAGGCAAGATGCTCACCAAAGTGGCAGCCGGCACGATGAAGAAAGTCAGTATGGAATTGGGTGGAAACGCACCGTTTATTGTCTTTGAGGACGCCAATCTCGACCAAGCGGTTGATGGGGCGCTGATTTGCAAATTCCGATCTGCTGGTCAGACCTGTGTGGTAAGTTTCCTCACCTCTTACTCTTGTATCTTTTTTTTTGTTGGGGGGTG
Organism: Aspergillus haitiensis; assembly: GCA_027569155.1. Taxonomy (NCBI): domain Eukaryota; kingdom Fungi; phylum Ascomycota; class Eurotiomycetes; order Eurotiales; family Aspergillaceae; genus Aspergillus; species Aspergillus haitiensis. The sequence continues at coordinate 369,365 of JAPDEO010000033.1, forward strand.
GGGGCGGCGATAGCTTCACTTTCAGATTAAAACTAACAGGGATTTCACAATCCAATCAGTGTGCAAATCGTATCCTTGTTCATGAGAAAGTCCTTGATGAGTTCACTGCCAAATTAGTGGAGAAAGTCCGCGCATTCAAGCTCGGCCGCGGAATCGACTCGACCACCACGCAGGGCCCGCTTGTCAATGCCTCCGCCGTCAAGAAAGTTGCAGAACACGTCGCGGACGCTCTTTCAAAGGGAGCCATCCTTCACACCGGTGGAGCGCCACCGGAGAGACCGGGCTTCTTCTTCGAGCCTACCGTCATCACTGGCGTTACTAAAGAGATGCAGGTCGCGACCGACGAGACCTTCGGGCCACTAGCGCCAATATTCTCGTTCTCCGATGACAAGGAGGCACTGGAACTCGCAAATTCCACCGAGTTTGGCCTTGCAGGATACTTTTTCAGTCGGGATATCAGCCGGGTGATGAAGGCTGCGCGAGCGTTGGAGTGCGGCATGGTTGGCGTTAATACCGGACTAATCAGTGCGAGTGAAACGCCATTTGGTGGAATCAAGGAGAGTGGTGTTGGCCGAGAGGGAAGCAAGTATGGATTGGCTGAGTATCAAAATATCAAAGCTGTTACAATTGGGAATTTGTAGGGAGATGCTAGGTTTAAAAAATATATGTAAAGGAAGGTAATACAGTCACCAATTATCGTCTATAAGAGTCCAGGCCTCCAGGCACCTAGATTGGTAAACCATGATAGAAAACCCACGTGTTCAATGTATCATCTCCGGAGCTTCTTTATGATCCAGCTCGTCGGTCCTCCTTACCCATGACTCAGACACCAATTTTTGAGAATGGGCAATCTACCACAGCACCTCGGAGATGGAGCATTTGCTACACGACACACGATAGGGGAGAAATAGCAAATCGAAAATCTATCTTCGTGTCAAGCGCAGTTGGTATCATATCTGATTCCACGCATCAACCGTCGGATCCAGAATCTCTAGAATCTAACAACCGCGGCCAGTTACGAGTCTGTGTTGCCACGTATCTTTATTGCTATTATGTGTCTTCTTCGGACCGCCTTGGTGAAGCACCGAAAACTAGGAATCTTTGAAGCTCTGTAAAAGGTTTTGGGTGGGGGGGGTTCACGCCATTTGAGGGACTCCCGCAAGAATGGAAGATGATACAGTGGTTCATCTACTCGAAGAAGATCAAGGAAAACTATTAGATACCGAGGAATAGGAGAGCCCTGGCGCTCCTCTCTAGGGTGATAATTTTTAATCCAAGTATCATCGAGCGAGAAGTTCAACAGTCATGGAACAGCTAATTTATGCATTCTCGACTGACACCCAATGAAGAGTACACAAAAAAGAAAAGCACAGGTCAGTTCGTCCCCTGGTAAACACCTCTGATCCTGGCACCCAGTAACAGACAAGTAAGACTGAGTAATTGCCCAGGCCAATACATATCGATCCGTCCCTATAACAGACCTATTGAATCGATAGCTGATTCAGTGGCTGCTACACGGTTAAATTAAATAAAGCAATGATATCAACGACCATTCAAATACAAAGAATAATACCCCGAAAAGTCTCTCCCACGCTGAATCTCTCCGCGTCTCTGGTCGGCCCACTGCTCATACGGATCTCTTTCCACAGACCTCGACCACGAAAACGCCACAAAATTCATCTTTACGCCCGAGTTCAGGAAACCGGGTACAATTTCGACACGCTTAAACGGCGACCCTTCCCCATACACGGCCTGCCCCCGAGCCCCCTCGAGACCCAGAAGGACCGAGTTGTCTGCCAGTTCACAGTTCAGCTCAAGCACGAAGTGCGGGATCTTATCCAGAACGTTAAACTGATGGAACCACCCGGCAGGAGGAAGCCGCTGCATGGTAAACTCCGGGGTGAGGCTGAAGTGCAGATCCTGAAGGGCATGCATAGTCGTTGCCATGCGGCTCCACATGTTCTCGAGATCGTTCTTGCGTTGTGTGACAACCTCATTGGGGATAGTTGGGTTTCTTGTCGCCTCGGCCTCGCTCTGGGGTAGGTAGTCTATCCCATGAACGTAGTGATGGTATACATCCACAGGGATCTTCCAATTGAGTCGCACCGAGCGGATACGATTGAGCGAATGCTCGGGAGTCGTTTGCATGAATCGTATCAAGGCGTCCACAGACATGAATGAGAACTCCACACGTTGGTACATGAGGTCGCAACTTTCATAATACATAGTCCGACAAGTCAACAAGATGGAGAGAAAGGAGCTAAAACCCGGTGAGGACAGTTCAGCTTCACACAACCAATGTTTGCCTAGAGAGTGAAATATTAGTACTAATTTATGTTTGGCAGACATTGAAAGCAATAAATAAATAAACACAACGAAAGAGTGATAGAGAGAGAGAGAGAGAAACATACACCAAGGCGTCCACATCCGCCGAGCCCACTTATAGAAATGCTTCATAATCTCGTCGTTCGAAGCATCTCTCCCTCTCAACTTATGAAGCAATTTATGCATACTCTCTGCATTCCAGGCGTTCGGATCAGTAACACAGTGGATATGTCCCAGAGGCTCCGGAGGCTGAAACTGGAAGATGTGCTGGACGAGTCCTTCCATCTTCCAAACCTCATGGTATACTGCCTGACGGATCTCAAGCGGAAGCAGCTTGAAGAATAGTGGCTGGATCGGAGGGTCCATCTTGTAAAGACTTAGATGAATGGATACCACCTAGAACCATACATCCAGAGAGCGAGAGAGCGAGAGGGAGAGAGAGGGAGGGAGAGAGAGGGAGGGAGAGAGGGAGGAGTTGATTCAATATTATATCGATATCTATCACATCACGTTACCTTTTTTATAACGTGAATCAAGCATGAAAACTGATTGCTATAGTCATTATGCAAAGCGTGAAGAGGGAATTTAAAGTCTAGATGTTACTATTATAATTCACGCGTAGAAAAAATTAATATTTTATATAGATATTCACTCACCCCCACTTATCTTATTCACGTTTCTACAAAGTACGCGCTAGCGTCGCGAGAAATAAATAACTTCTGAGTGAATATTAGGCAGCTTAGGTGTGTTTAGTGTTGACTCCTATCTATCATCTTCTTTATTTATCCCAAATAGACCTCGGCATGTATATTCGTACCTCATAACACACAAAGAGAGAGGTGTCTAGTAGTTCCAACCTATCCATGTTATTATTGATTGGCATGATATATACAAGATAGAATGAAATTTTCTTGGAAAGTAAAGGATCATACCAAGAGAATCGAGCTAATATAGCTTTGTGGATGAAAATAATCTACAATACTAGGTAGACATCCTCCCATCACTTCTTCGGCCCCCAGACAAATTTTATGATAGTTTACTCTCTACCTTAGGTACGTCTACGTACAATACCTATGTACCAACATGTAAAGATAGATACGCAGGTAGATAGATAGGTAGATAGTAAGTAAGAGGTAGTAAAATGGAAGCAAAGTCCTTTATAAACCATTACATACATGCAAAAATAGATGGATACACTTGAATGACTTTACCCCTGCGTACCTACCTAGGTACAGCATTTTGAGGTAGGTACCTACTCCAAAGTATATCCCTCTCTACCAGTTCCTGCTTAGCCTGCTTCCACCTCCAACCCATGTCTCCATATTGTGCGCTAGTATAGGTATGTACCGTACACAGGCATATATATATCTCTCTCTACAGAAGAAAAAACTAGTCCATTTTTCTATCCTCATCCTCATCCGATATATATCGCGTATCTGTTCCAATCTTGATCATCTTTTCAAACGATGACCCAGGCATGATATACTACCAGGTAATACAGGAGAATCTCCACCGGCGGCAAAAAACCGAGGACGACTTCAACCTAGGTCCGGCTTCCCCAGCCTCAGGTTGAACTCGGCATCGTTACCACGTTCACTTTGGCCCACAAGCTGAGCGATATACCGGGGGATGGACCCGTGTTGAGATAGTTTTTGGCTCAGATCAAACCCAACGAACCAGACAAAGGTGGCCAAAGGCACCCAGGATCGTAGGCCAAGAAGTCTCAGACGTTAGGGTCTGTCTCACTGTCCGCGAAGCAGTGAGGCGAGGCAAGGAAATCATATCTAATGGTCGTCTCGTGGTGTTCGCCAAGCTCGTTCCGAATTAATATGAGAGGTGGCTGTCCGCCATGTTTGACAAGATTCCCCGGTTAGAGCGCGGAGATACCCAGACATGACCGGCCGGGTATCGAGTGCGCGCGCAACTGTTGATCGTATATCCCGGTCGAGTCGTGATGCTCGAAAGCGGCGATGTGCATTGCCATTGTCAGAGAGCATCGTCGGTCGAGATTCGGGCACTTGGGTTTGTAGGGCTTGTGAACTCTAAGGCTTGCACTGCCCGCCGTCGGAGAATTCTACAGAGGCCCTCCCTCCCTTGCTCCCGAGTTGACAACGGTTACAGCAAGCCATGGGAAGAAGCTTCCTGCGAGTCTATCGAGACCCGTGGTCATGGGTGGGTGGGTCGGGAACGGAAATAAGGGAGCAGACGTGGTTGTAGAGTCTGCGAAGATAGTCTCTACAATATCTAAGCGGTCGTCTTCAAGCATTTCTCGTCTCTAGTCGGAGGAGGATGCTGAATGAGTTTTCAGTGTGAATGTTGGCATTTGTGAATACGGGGTAAAAGGGTATTGATTTTGACTATCTTGGGGTTCTCCGTTACTAAATCTAGAAGGTTTCTCAATCCACCTCGAGTCATTTTGAATCCTTTCACACGAGTGTTGATTATAGGATGTCCAAGTTAACCTCTCTTCTTCTCTTCTTCTTCTTGCAAAGCTTCTTCTTGCCTGCTTCTTCTTGCTATAACAATCTAGTCCAGTCTTATTAATTTTTACCTGGTGATAAGCAGAATCATTAGTCACCGGCTCGAATAATGCTCTTATCAGGCGTAGCTGGACGTGTGAATGACGACATCCGCACCTTGCGATTATCTCCATCGATGCATAACCCAACCATCCCGCCAGCGACGATCATTGCTTGTCTGGGAGTCAAAGTTAGATTACATTAGATTAAAAATGATGAGATGGGGAGTCGCCAGGCGATCTAGTCTGGTGACTGTTTCTTGGGTATGATTCGGGTTGCAAGGATGAGGATCAATAAGGGAAGTGAAGAGGGAGGAGGGGAAGAGTCATGCATGCATGCAGGCTACTAGACTAGTTTAATGGCAAGTTAGATTTAACGTCTAGGCTAAGGGTGATGGGATAACCAGTAGATTCTTCCAGGGCCTCTTTCGACCTCTTTCTAGTTCTCCACCGCTTCTGACCAGGAGATGCATGGATGGGGTGATGGGGTAGTAGATTGACGCCATGAGGGGTCATTCTTTGTTGCTTTGCGAAGTTGGGTTAGTAATTAATTTAATAACAATCAGATTTAATTTGTTAGTTTGTTTGTTCACCGGAATATTATCCATTAGCTCTTTGGGAATCTAGCGTCGCTACTAGTAATATTTGGTGAGCGACTCCCTCGATATTTAGAGGGGAAAAAAAAAAAAAACGACAGAAAGGAAGAAACGAAGAAAGAGAGAGAGAAAGAGAAGAAACATCGATAGTCGATTGCAAAACAGCGATCAAGAGCGATCCACGATGGCAATCTCAGATCTCAGCCCAGGGTCTTCGTTGGCGTATTTAACTACTGTACTAAGTAGTAAGCTTGGAGTTAGACTATCCCAAAACGCGCACGGCCGCCCAGCGCGATCACCTGTCAGGCCAGGACAACTCATGACGGCCGTCCGGGATGCTCACCAGAGGAGGAGCCGTCCATCCTTCCATCCATCCATCCATCCAGCCAGCCAGCCAACCAGCTAAGACGGTCGAATATCTCTCAGTTTCGCTCTAATATCCAGTCACGCATGTGAGAGCAGCAGATGCCCTCACTCTTTGCCTAGTTCGGATCTGCTCTCGATTCGACCCGCACGAATTTATACTTCTGGGCCTTTTACCCCTTTCAACTCTAACGGCAAAATAATAACTCCATCTGCGGTGACTCTGAAGACCTGCTTTTGTATCACATCGGAGGCATCATTTGATCATGTCTCCCTTCTTCTTTTTTTTTTTTTTCCCCCTTAAACAGGAAGACGACGCTTGGCGAAGGAATTAGCATCTAGTTTTTCGTTACTCGGCATGTGCGGAAACGGAGATTATTCGGGTTCAAGACTTCCATTAGAGTGATATCCCCTCATGACATTAACGATGCCAAGTAAAAAAAAAAATAGAAAGCAGGCAAAATAAGCAAGGGTAAGACGGTAAGTCGATCCACCATGTCGGCCATGCGAGGAGAAATCAGGCCCAGGCTGCATGCACATCCAGCTTTTCAGCCATCACGCTATTTGAAGGAGATTTTGCTTCACAGAAGTCAGGAGTACGTGTGACACGTCATGCAGGTTCGATATTTCTCCTTTTCTCCTTTTCTCCACGTATAGTGATTGTTTCTTCTGCTTCCTTTTCGCTCTGGCTTTCGCTTTGGCTTTGCCCTAGGAGATCAAGGGTACCACTAGCGCTGCATGATATACAAACTTCCACTATCATCTCCTCCCTTGCTGACTGCTTTCTTTTTTTTTTCACCCAATTTTTTTTCCCATTTTTATTTTTTATTTTTTTTTTTCTTCTTGTTGTTTTCTTGTTATTGAGGCTACTGAGTTGAATTGCTCAGATGTAAACAATATATAATTCACTCCTCTGTCCCAATGCTCTCTCTCATTCTGTCTCTTCTCATCTCTCAAGTCCTGCATCCAATCTTCTCTCCCGTGCTCAACCTCCTCTCCCCGGCCATGATGAGAGTAAACATGTACAGTCTCACTTACATCCTCAGTTCCCTTTTAGCCCTAACAACAGCCTACGCGCCTCCCGGTCCCTGTTCGGGTGATTGCTGGGCCCATGATCCAGGATTTGCTCAGCGTAGATCCGATGGACGTTACTTTCGCTTCTCGACTGGGGCGGGTATCTATATCCATGCGTCAAACTCCCTGACGGGGCCATGGAAAGCGGTCGGTCAAGCGTTGCCAGGGGGGTCATCTATTGATCATGCCGGGCGTGACAATCTCTGGGTTTGTCTCTCTCTTTCTCTCTTTTTTGTCTTATCCCTGTTGTGGGGTCATGGTATTGAAAATTACCACCACCACCACTACTGTGACTCTTGCATGCATCCATACATACCTTCCCCGCATACACACACAACCCTAACTTATCCAACCCCGCATCACTTACCAACATGGACCAACCAAACTCGCAACCAACAAAACACACACGAGACACACATACTAATACTCCAGATACCAATACCAGGCCCCAGACGTCCACTACGACCCATTCGACAACCTCTACTACATGTACTACTCCGTCTCCACCCTCGGCTCCCAAAACAGCGTCATCGGCGTCGCCACCTCCCCAAACCTTCAACCAGGCACCTGGACCGACCACGGCGCCATCCTGCACTCCGACCCTGCCGCCGGTGACACCTTCAACGCCATTGACGCCAACTGGGCCTTCATCGCCGGCCGCCAATACCTCACTTGGGGCTCCTACTGGCACGGTCTCTACCAGGCTCCCCTGGACAATCCACTCGCCCTCGTCGATGCCGACGACCACTCAACCTACACCAACCTCGCTTACAATGCCACCAAGCCGCCCGCTATCGAGGCTAGTTTCATCTTCTACCGCCGCGGTTGGTACTACTTGACCTTCTCCAGTGGGAAGGCCGGTAGCTATGATACCGCGTTCCCGGCCCCCGGGGCGGAATATAAGATTATGGTTTGTCGGAGCCGGACTGGGACGGGTGATTTTGTATGTCTTTCTCTCTCTCTTGGGGGGGGGGGGGGGGGGGGGGGGGGGGGGGGGGGGGGGGGGGGGGGGGGGGGGGGGGGGGGGGGGGGGGGGGGGGGGGGGGGGGGGGGGGGGGGGGGGGGGGCGGGGGGGGGGGGGGGGGGGGGGG